>JAODJU010000036.1:13058150-13075601 GCA_026776725.1 Gnathonemus echidnorhynchus
CCCCCCCCCCACACACACACACACACACACCTAACCAACCAACCTCTGAGGAGAGGTAGAATTTAAATCAAAGCACATGCCCCCCCCCCAACCGCAAACCTCCTTCAGGTCACCAGTCTCTCTCGTCTTTCCATTAAATTTAAACATTACCATTTCCTTCGCAGCTTTGCCCAGTGTCTTCAACTGGTAAATGTCCGACAATTCAAAACGATGTAAATGTGGGATATCATGCCCACTGAAAATGTGTAGAAACTTATTTTCTCACACAGGATATTTTGCAATTATCAATGAATGCCGTTTTATGAAGAGGTATAATTACATCTTGCTATTGTACAAGCTTTAAAGATCAAACATAAAATTTCAGTTAGTTGTAACAGTTAAACATGAATGCACTATAAGCCATTTAAAAATTAGGATACAATAAAAGGACCCTGACTATGACATAATAGCACATTCATTAAACTGCGCTATTTAAAAACGTACTTCCCGTAGGAGAAGATGCAAGGAATTCATTATAAAACTGGTATTGCTTAGGATTACTTGTCTATAACACACGGTGAAAATCCTCGGATCCCTGTAACTGAGGACGCTCGAGATCATGTTATAGATCTAGGTGATGCCAAACTGCAGTTGAGGACTAGCGGTACATTATCTTGAAATCGTTCCCAGTTTCTAACCTGTGGATGCAATTTAGGGTGTAAACCTCCGCAAACCTTACGGAAAACAGACGTACCTGGACAAGCCCAAAGGAGGGTCAGGACCATGAGGGCGTCAAGTTTCCCAGAAGTCGGCATGTCTGTCAGCCAGCATTCAGTCCGCCGCGCTTCTCGGATCGCAGCCTTCGGACGCACCACCGTCGTCCGCCGCCTGTCCAGTTTATTCCCAGGCACACTCAACACCCACACAACAGTGCATCAGGCATCCCAAATAGCGCCAAAGGAAATGCGTTCAGATTGTTAAAGGTCCAAAGGCGCACGGGTGAGAAGTCACCTCCAGCTTCGCAAACGACTCAACTGTGCTCGATGACATTTGTACAGCTCGAGATATAAACTCCCTCCCCCAACAGACGAATGACTGTTTGCGTCTCCTTCACTTTCTCTAGTCTATAGTTACCCCTCTTTTAATGACATTCTCAGCTCGCAGTATGGGTCCTCACTAATCACCGGACCGCCCACCCACCTGTGAGCGCTGAGGACGCCCTTCACTCAGGTGCATAGGGCCGGTCGTCGCTGTTCACGCTTAAAACAAAGAAAACACATACAGTACAAAAGGACTATGCATAACATTAAACTGACATCGTTTAAAATTAAATCCATCTTTCCTAATCACAGTTCAAATGTTCAAATATCGGCGATGAAATCATAAATAAACCCCTATGATACATCCCGCAAATCGAAGTTTCTTGAACTGAATGTCCTAAAAAATCACATCTATTAGTAATTAACAGGAATTCAAACAGGGTGGCACTGTGGCTGTAAGTGTGTGTGTGCGCGGGTGGGGGTATGTATATATTATATTGATTAAAAACCTGTTATGTTGACTTTGTGGGGACATTTTTTTGCTCCCAACAAGAGGAAATTAAATTTGATAAAAATCTGTGACTACAATCAAAAAACTAAAAACGTCAGTCTTGTATTTTGTTTGGTTACTTATGGTTAAGGTTAGGGCTGGGTAGGGCTTAAGGTTGTGATAGTTTGGATTAGGGTTAAGACCATATAAATGAATGGAGAGTCCCCACAAAGATATAGATACCTAATCTCTCTGTGTGTGTGTGTGTGTGTGTGTGTGGAATTTGCATCTTCTCCCTTCATTGTGCAAAATTCCTTCCACGTTCCAAAGACATGCCGTCAGGTTAATTGGTGTCTCTAATTTGTTCCCTGAAGTGAATTGGCAGCCTGTCCAGCATGTATCCTATACACCTTAGCATAGGCTCCACATCCCCTCCCCACCCCCACCCCGCCACTCCAGCCAGGGAAAGTGTTCGAAAGACAGGTAAATTAAACAGTTGAGAAATAATAGTGTATATGTGAAGACACTATGTTGGATATAATATATGATGTCATACCAGCAAATGATAGATTTGTGCTATTGCATATCCCCCTAATCGCTGCAGGGTAAGCGTATATGTTTTATCAGTTGCTTGGCTTTATCAACAGTTCATCAATTACATGTGAATGTAAATAAGCAGCAGTTCCTACAATTTTAATACACACGGATGAGTGAGTATCTTTAATCTTGTTTCTGAGGGCTGGACAGTTTCCATAGAAACACCGCCACAGTACAATCAACACCATTGATTAAATTTAAATTTGTTGTTTTAAACACTGTATTGGGGAGAAAAAAAAAGTGATTGGTGGATTTTCAGAAAGGTTTTTTTGGGCATCGAATTATGTGATTGTTCTGTTTGCTTAGTTGCTGTCATGACACAGTATGTGTATGTGACTTATGTGTATTCAGATTCCCACTAACCAATCAAAGCAAACCAGATCATATCATCCATCCATCCAAGACAGGGTTGCAGTGAAGCCTGGAGTATATCATGGGAAACACAGGGTGCCGGATAGGTGACGCCCTTGATCAGAGCAAACATGAAAGCAGATGCTGACAATCTGAATCTTGGATGGTTCCCCACTGGCTGCTGACTGGGTTCCCAAATACAGGGGCTTTTCTTTCTGTCCCTCTCTGTATGATTCACTTAGTGCTCACCTCTGGAACATCTGCATCGACAAGTTATAGCAACCTGTCAGCTCAACTCACCTTTGTGCAACTTGCTATAGAACACGGGTGTCAAACTCCAGTCCTGGGGGGCCAGATCCCTGCACATCTTTGGGTTTCCCCTCATTTAACACACCTGATTCAACTCCTTGTGCTAATTACCACATAGATCTTGAGCTGAATCATTTGTGATGGAACAGGGAAAGAACTAAGCTACACAGGGCTCCGGCCCTCCAGGACTGCAGTTTGACACCCCTGCTATAGAAGGTCTGAAAGGTCACTAGGAAGAAAAACCATGTGACTTACCCAGAGGAGGGTGACTGGAGGGCTTGCTGTAAGACCTGTGAAATCTCCGCAGTTTCTAAAAGGTCATGACTGACTAAGATACATATAGTTTGGCCGCCACAAAGATGGATCTCCAGCCATTCAGAGTTCACAGCGAGCGATGCAGCATGATAAAACCATTGTGTGTGTGTATAATTATATCATTTTCAGGAGCGCCATCGATAGACTTTTCTTTTTCTTCTGTTCATTTTTTCTTAGTAGTGCCAAAAAAATTACGTGGTTGAATCTTTAGTGTAATTTTGTCACCAGGTGAATTCCTATTGAACAGGCCCACCTGATGTTCTGCTGGTCCACTTATGCTATGATCGCTATCTCAGCTTCTGGTAGTGTCAGCTCTTTAATTCTGATCCAGGGATAATAGAAACAAATTCATGCCTATATGGAGATTTGAATCTGTAATTCACATAAAACTGTAGGAACACTGTGCTGATTTTGAACAGTAGTTTACCTGTAACCTTGCTTAGGTTAAATGGTTGGACAAGGGACCAAAGCCACTTGGAATATAAAACTGTGTCTTGTGGTTTGTCACTGCCATCTAGCGGCTCCATTCTGTAATGCGGACAAATAACGATTTTTCTCGATAGAACTTTAATGAAGATTTATGAGGAAAGATATGGGGGAGGGATGTGGGATAGAACCATTTTTTATTGTAATTGCAATGCAGTAGGAAATTCAGTTTAAATAAAACCCCAGAATAAACCTGTTTACTGAGATCGTAGGAGTTGCAGCAGCCAATCTGACACCAACCCCGGGGTGCCGTAACTGCCAGACTGAGTGTGAAGCACATTTACTCCGCAGCGTACAACAAATCAAGCTGCCCTCTGACAAAGACATCACACAGATCTGAATAACAAACATTTAAAATTACATTTATAACTAAAGAACTCCGGAATATCTATTAATATCATATTTTCAATATTATATAAACCTTTCATGTTTGTTATATTTACAAAGCTATGCTATGGTAAGTACACTTTTGCTAGAATAACTACTAAATATGACAGCCGCCTGGGAGAGTTACACTGACATGTGTGTGATGTCAGCAATACATGGCAGCCAAACAGCACATAAACAATCTTCCAGGGGCAGACAGGGAGCCAAGGGGGGCTGGGACACGAGAGGGAGGCCCCAGACCACCATGTCGGAGCAGAGGCAGGGACACGAGAGGGAGGCTCCAGACCGCCATGTGGGAGCAGAGGCAGGGGTACGAGAGGGAGGCTCCAGACCGCCATGTGGGAATAGAGGCAGGGGTATGAGAGGGAGGCTCCAGACAAACCATGCGGAGCAGAAGTCAGAGTTATGTTTCTTGAGGATTTTCAGCTGAATCTGGATTTATTATGGTCAGACTTCTACTGATCTACAACGGGAAGTCTCCACTGGCGTAGTTAAATCCTGGTGACAATGTTCCACTATGAACACTAGAGGGCAGCACATCCAGCACATAAATAAACAGACATACAAACAAACAAAATAAATAGACTAAGAAATAAACAGGCAAACAAACAAACAAATAAATAAATGAAGGGACGAAACAAATCCATAAGAGATATCCGTATATCACATTTGTCTCTGTTAACGTGTGAATTCAGGTTTATATGGAATTATTTCTACCGTAAAAATAACGAGGCATTTCCAGTATAATAAAAATGTTAATTTTACCATTGGGCAGCTAATTATTTAAGGCAACATCTCCCATAATGTTTCAGACGTAAAAAGAAAAGGAGGGATATTTAAAAACAGCTTATAATGACATGGATATACTTATCCATGTCCAAGGTGCCGCTAATTCCAGATGAACGGGAGAATGAAGAAGAGCTGTATGATTAGTCAGCTGCATTTCCGAAATCTGCTAATGCCCCTTGTGGAGGCCAGCCGGCGTCTAATTTGGGTGGGCTTTGGGCTTTCAGAGGGAAAGCAGCGCGGCTGGATCCCTCGATGGGTAGATATGCCATACATGTGGAAATCGGCTTTCCTTCGCTCTACACGCCGCTAATCCCGGGAAGGCACTCACGTTCCCCGACAAGCTGTCCTCACAGCGACTTCTGACAACTGTAAACGAGGGATAAATGGATCTGCTCGGGCTGAGGAAACGGGTGACATATGCAAATTTCGATGCTAAATAAGCCATTGAAATGAGTGGTATCGCACGCACGTACCACAGACAAATGCTTTACTAAACATTGCTAGCATGGTGGCTTATCAGGTTCCAGTGTGACCCCCAGTGTGACCTCACACTCCCACAGCCGCGGCTTCTCATCCCCCTGCTCCGTTTGCCCTGCGCTTCCCGGGACCGGCTCCAGACTCCCCGTCATCCGATACTGGAAAAGAAGTCCTATGATGGGTCAATGGCTAAGAAGACAATTATGTTCTGCAAGTGACTTCACATGGACTTCCCCACCCCATTTGCGACGTACCCGGAAAACTTAATCAGGATAAGTGGTTCGACAATGGATGGATGGATTGATGCAGGGGCGTGGCTAGAAATTCTGGGCCCCCTGACAAAATGTTACTTTGGGCCCCACACTAGGGTCACCCCCATATGTTTGCAAGGTGTGTGTATGTATGTGTGTGTGTGTGTGTGTGTGTGTGTGTGTGTGGGGGTGGGGGGGCAGTACATTTTGTGGCCCCTGTGAAGTGCTCAGTCCCTTGAGTCTGCTAGGGGGCCTTTATGCCCCTGGATGGATGTTTACAATGTGATTAGAGTTTCTAATGTCTGAAAAACCACTAAGAAGTTCTGTGAGATGGTCGTAATGATACTGCAGACACACAGCTTATTAATTGTTTGGCTTTCACACATGGAGTCACTTACCGGTCATGATTCGTCTCTCTTTCTCTTTCTAACAGACTCCTTATTGTCTGGATCTTAACCCTATTTCTATTTACCTCCTACCATTTGCATTTATTAATTTAGCTTTAACTTCCTGTCAGTTCTCCCTTTCCATATAAGTTGAAATATCAACTCATGTCTATGTGATGTTAAGCTAGCTGTTGGTCCCTGGATGCACTGCTGGGTGCTTTTCTTTATAACAGATGTGTTCAGTAGATGCGTTCAGGTTTATTAGTCTGCGTGCTAATGGCTTGGCCCATTGTTGCCTTGACATCTCTGGTTGTCCTTTTCTCCCCATGGCTCCACATCACTCTGCTCCATTGCTCACAAATGTTCTATCTTCAGCTATATAAAAACTAGCCTAGTGCTGTAATCTGCCTGCTCGGGTTCTAATTAGACCGAGAGAGAGAGAGAGACCTGGAGCTGATTGCCTCGCTGAGTCGACCGAAGCCACCCGCCTGCGATCTTGTCGCCCGTCACCCTGCATGGTTCAATTACGCTGTTTTGCGTGAAAGCCGACGGCGACGTGCAATACAAACATAACGGGCCGTTATCCCATGCACCTCGTCAGCCCGTAGGAAACGCGGCTTCGGGTCTGTAGCTACATGTAACCCGCGGAGAAATCAAACTGGAATTTTAAGCAGGCAGTATAAATATATATTATGTCAACATTAATACTGAATAACATTCATGACGCAGCAGAGGGAAAGATGCATGAATAAAACCGCGGAGGTGGATTTAAATGAAGTGTTAATGCTTGTAGGAGAATGGGGTGGAATTTTCTAGAAGTAAAATCCTGTTTGTGAAGGTATGCAGTGCATACAAAAAACGATCCATTTCGTAGAGTAATAGAGTAATTACGCTGATGTTACAGATAAGTGAGTGGCTATTCTGGTGTTTCAGGGAAGGTTTTAATTAATTATTGTCATTTCAGAAACAATGGGCATGAACTGGGGAGCCTGCTGCAGATGTCCTGTGAGGTGATTCCCTAAGGAGGACGGTGCACCAGGACTCACATGAAACCCCAGAATGCTGCTTTGGGGAAGCAAGAATTAGTCTGAGGAAGGAGTCGTCAAAGGATGTCAGCATTCCGGCTATCCACAGATACATGGCACCCAGTGCAAGGAAGCAGTCCTGTCCCACTGGGATTTCAGGCAATATCATCACCCCTCCACAATCTGCATAACTCAGGTGATACGTAATTTGATTAGAGGCTTTCATTTCAGTTTTATGTCCCTGTCAAAGCTTAGGTGACAGCGAGCTCGGTGCCTCACCGTGACGTTAAGACGTTATGTCCTTCGTCGCAACTCGGGCAAAGTGAACGTTCCGGAGCTTAGCATGCTGTTTGGCCCAAACATGACGGCCGGTTTGAATCCAGGTTGATGGGGAAGCGTGGGAATAGGGCTTGTTGAATATGTGTGTAACTCTTAGGGCATGGGAATCTACAATGAGGTTTAAAAACGCTGCACACGTACAAATGAGCGTTCATTGAAATTCATTTCTTGCTAGCGTGGCGATGTTGGACTTTCACATGGGGGATGGCGTGCAGCAGGGAAGCTGCTTTTACTGACATGCGGGACCCAATAATGCAACAGGATGAATAATGAAACGGAAAGTGAGGGAAAGGCTGCGGGGAAGAGCACGTGGCCCTCGTCCCTCGTGGCGGATCCCTCGAGCGTCTCTCCCCTCGGCGGAAAGCGCATCTACCTCACGCTCGTTCTCAGCTTCTGACAACGGCGAAGTGCGCAACATGGGTCCTGTTTGGCTTTTATCTGATGGAGCCCCGTCTCTAGCAGGCAGCAGGGCTGCCGGAGAGATATGTAGTGCCGTGTGGGTATTTATACATTGATTTCCATATATATGTACCTTTTGCCTTGTGTGCTAGTTAAAAAACATCCATCCATCCATCATCCAGCTGCTAGCACAGTACAAGGCCGTGGGAGTTGAAAACATGCTGAAATTTGGTGAGAAAATCTTTTTTCGGGTATATGACCGAGTGCATTGGAAAATGCTATAATGTTTGGAAAAGCTGATGATTAGAGAGGAAGAGGATGAACAGCAACATGATTCAGTCATCATAACAATGAACATGCCTTTGGGGATCCTGAAGACCGAGACAGGATGCCGTCTATATGGCAGTCAGTAAGCGCCTAACGTAGGTCGGCGAATGGCAGCCTGCGGGCCAGATCCAGCCCGTCTAGAAAAATATTTGTCCCCCCGAGGAGGTTTCCCTTTTTAGTTTTTGTCAGCCTGCCCTGCCCCCTAATCGACCCATCTGTGGTACAACTGCTAGTTTCCAAATTTCAAAAATTTCAAAAAACACTGTAACGTAATAAAATTCCAGCCAAAAGTGATTTAATTATATTAATACATGTTTCCATCCAAAAAAACTAAAATTCTCAAAAACAGAAAAATCTACCCCTGTAAATATGCTCTCCGTGACATCACCAGTATTCACCTTTTAATTCCAGCACGTGCACTGCGTATACACATGATTCACAGCATTCAAAACATACCTTTTGGCCTACTGAACAACATGAGCCCACATACGGGCCTATCCATTCGGCCTACCTTCAATGGCCAGGCTTTCCATACAACCATCTCCTAACACGGGGACTACTGACCCTCCATTTTGACAGACCTCTCGGCCAGCCAATAACATGCAGCTCCTTGAAACAGGAATAATCAAATTGCCTGGAATATGACCAGTTCAATGAATACCACAAACTCCAGCTTGTTTTAAAGCTATGCTGCACAGTAGTTTCATGGCACTGGTCACTTTGTGGTGGGGATAAGATACAAAGTCAGGAATGGAAATTAGCAGAAAAAACATATTTTTTCCCTCTTTTAGAATTTTATCCTTTGATTTGCTGTTTTCAGGTCAGAATAAATTGGAGGTGACGGGGAAACGGTGGTGACATGTCGATGTTGCTGAACTGATCAAGACAAGATTTATATCAAGGGTCGGACCTTTCAAAATGTCTCCAAAGTGCATATAATGCCAAAGGAAACCCATGTTGGTGAGCGTGAGTTTGTCTACAATTTAAGTTTCTCATTCTGTGTAAGTAAAACTTTTAGAGACTGGTTTGTGTTTGGTTAGCATCTCGTGACTGTCAGGAATTAAACTAGATTGGGCATGTTTGTGTAAGTTATTTGAGTGTTTTAAGTGTTTTATTTCGGGAACGTCCGATTGCTTGTGCTGTTTTCAAGAAAGGGGCTCAGGCTTAGAGGCTACAAGGGATGGTATATCATAAAAGCTAGAATTAGTCTGTCACATGCCAGGGATTGTGAAGCCACTGCAAGAATAATACATTTATTTTAATATTCTTTATTTAAAAAAATAAAAAAAGAAGTAATTTTTAAAATACTTAATATTCAGAATACTTAATATTCAAACTAAACTTAAATTTCATGCATCTGTAAAACCACACTGGCCTCTTATTGAACACTGTTGAAAAAATTGGCCCGTAGTTGAAAATAGGCTTCAACAGGGCATCAATATTACCTCCCTTCCAAATAATCATACTGTCAAGCTCGGGGAAAAATGGAGAGGACACCCTGTACAGGATGTCAGTCCGCCACACAGCCTTGTACAAAGGGGAATTTAGATAGACCAATTCATCTAATGCTCCTGTTTTTGGAGAATACCTAGGGGAACTCTGCACATAGACAGGGGAATGTGCAAACTCCACACACTCAATCAATCCCCCAACTCTGGTGACGTGAGCATCTCTCAGAATCACATGAATATTTAACATGCGTCCACCTCTCATTGCCGTAATGATAAATATTAACCTTAATAAAGAATGTGTCTGCACTTATGAAACGGGGAAATACAGAAGCAATGTGACAGTGACTGATATCCGTAAGTCTGGCCTTGGGGGCGGCGACTTCTGAGATGAAATGTGTGGGGGGAGGGGGGTAAGATGGCATGCAGCAATCACTAGACAGCTCATTTGTGGGGTGGGGGGGCTGTCCCACCCAATGCTGGAGGAGAAAAATGATTTATCATCCCTGCCAAAATGTAAGGTGCGATAAGACAGCTCACAGATATGGCTCTGAAAGGGCCAGTGTTGATGTTTGAGTCCTGAGGAACCTTTCCTTTGCATCAAAAGGTACCAAGTGAGTTTTTTTTACTGAGTAATTAGTGGTAACTATTTGCAAGTTGAGTAGGCTGAACTGATTTCTGAATTTAATGCACACCATGCATGTCCGGAAGGTCGTGAAATTCAGCAAATCCCGGAAAATATTGCAATGCGTTTGGCTGAGGTAAGCCTGCTATTAAAATGTGTCCCTCAGAGGCTACTCAAAGCCTCAGTCCAAAAACAGACACCCCTCCCATTTAGTGGGGTGGGGGGAAATGCAGTCATGAAGGCAGCCAATGAAGGCAGCCCACATCGCTGTACTGAAGGTTTCAAGATTTCAAGTTTTTATCGTCACGTGTTCAGAGGATCTCAGTGAAATTCTTGTGCTACATTTGCAGGGTGGGGGACAACGGGACCAACAACAGTGCAATACAGGACAAGATAGCAGCGCAGTAACAGACAAGAGAGCAAGGCAAAGGGCCATTTTAGGCGAGGAGGAGAACCAAAAACTCCCAAGTAGGGAGAAAAAACATCTAGGAGTCCAAGGTCAACTGGCTACCACCCCCCGGGCTGTTAACATTATAGAAAATACAATGCAATACAAAAAAATACAATACAAATGTATTGAGTCCCCCTTAACAGTATCAAATTTGCCCGAACTACAAATGATGCATATATATTTCTCAGCAAATCTTCCGATTCAAAAACTGAGGACGCTGATTGCATAAGTATTCAACCCCTGTGTTCTGGAAGCTCCCTATGAAAGAGTAAAAAGACATAAAAGGAAAACATTGCCTTACTGGGGACATAATTGTCTTACAGTTAACCCCTGCATATCCACAGTTTCATTGTCATTTGCCAGACTGTCAATATGAGGGAAAGGAAGTGAAAATGAGCATTATTAAAGAAGTTAAAGATGAACTAACTGAACTGGATGCATTTAGAATAGGCTACATACTGCAGCAGTGCATACTGAATACTGCATACTGCATACTGTGTGGGAGGGAGCCTAGAATGAAGACCTCAGTCCGAAGAGCTACATGAAAGCATGTCTAGAGTTGGCCAGAAAGTATGAGAATGACCCAGCTAACATATCAGTCAAGGCTTTGCGGCCTGATGAGGCCAAGACAGAGATTTTTGGCCAAAAATCAAAGCGCAATGTGTGGCATAAATGTAATACAGGCCAAGCCTCAATTAACACCATCCCCGCAGAGAAGTTTGGTGGTGACAGCATCATGCTATGGGGATGATTTTCAGCTTCGGGAACTGGGCATTTTGTCAAAATCAAAGGGAGAATGGATGGAGCAAAATACCGGGAGATATTACAAGAAAACCTGCTTCAGTCTGAAACTGAAGCTCGGGAAGAAGTTAATATTTCAGCAGGTCAATGATCCTAAGCTCAAGGCCAAAGCAATACAGGAGTAATTAAAAAACTAAAGGTGAATGATGCCAAGTCAAAGTCCAGGTCTACATCCCATTGAGATCCTGTGGCTTTCTTTAGAAAACACAGTCAAGTGACATCCAACCAAGCTGAAGGACCTGGGGCGAGTCTGCCATGAAGAACGGGCAAAAATCACTCTGTAACCATGTAAAAAGCTGGGAGCTACTTACCCCAAAACACTTACTGCTGTTATTGCTGCAATAGGTGGCTCTGCCAAATACAAATGTGTTGCGGCTGAATATTTATTCAAGTGAAATTTTTCAAATTTTGATGTTTTTTTCAAAAGATTTGCTGCTAGGTAACTGATTTGGACATTTCAAATTTACTGTGAGAGACTGTGAGTTTGCAATAAAAATACTGACAGGAAGAATATGTTTATGTATCATTTGTAATTCAGGCATCATTTTAAGTGGGTGTCAACACTTTTGCAAGGCACTGTAGAAAAAAATGTGCCTGATTTAATAAACATAAGATGTAAACTGTGGTTATGGTCAAAGTGAGCCAGGTCAGTGAGCCAGGTCTCTGTGCAAGTCTGTCTAAGTCGGCAGATCTTAGGCCCACCCACGATGTCACAGTACATGGGCCATATCCACGATGTCACAGTACATGGGCCATATCCACGATGTCACAGTACATGGGCCGTATCCACGATGTCACAGTACATGGGCCGTATCCACGATGTCACAGTACATGGGACTGGACCAGCACTCCAGCTCAGAAAGTGCCCACCCCACGCACCATCTGGACATTTGGGTAGGAAAGCAGAGGACATGGGTGTCACAACATGCGCAAAGACAAAAGCTACTGTGTCGACTGGAAGTCACTGTATTTGAGTTTATCAAGTAAAATACGTGAACAAGCTCCAGGAGCACGCACATGACACTCATACAGAAGGGCAGTCAACTTGTACAGCCTTCTGTGATGCTGGAGAGAATTGTCCTCACCTCTGAGATGAAGCATTTGGAACATGAAATAACTACCTGATTAAAGACTAACTGTAGCAGTACTGAGATGATAAAGCAAACCCCCTAAGCGAGTTACATCGCAAACCCTTAGACTCAATGGGCTGCTTTCCATGAGGAACAGGAAGCTCCTCACGTATTTCAAATCCAATACACACAATAAGGGAACCTGCAAGCATTCATTTCCCACCCCCAACCTAGTAACAACTCACTCCAAAAAATAGGCCAGTGTTTCTTGGACCCCCAGACAGTCCATGTTTTTGCTTCCAGCTGGGAGGAAGCAAAAATGTGGACTGTCTGGCAGGGAGCTATGAGGGAGCAAAAACATGGACTACTTCAAGGACCGGGTTAAGAAACACTACTCTAGCCTAAGATTACAATTGAGGAAAAGCACATGCTGTCAATTTTAATCTAGTCACTGACCAAAAATTAAACCAAAAAGAGAATCACCTGCAACACAAGAAGAAAAACAACAAGTAGCACCCACACAATATAGATCAAAGGGAAACAGCAAGAAAATGTGTTCAGCACAATATAAACCCAAGGGCCAAGAAAGTGGTTGTTTCTCTTGAAATTTTTATCCCTGCAAAACACAAAAGCCACCATATTTTAGTTATTTATTCCCTGTCTTTACATGTGTGGAGTTTCTCCCCGTGATGTCGTAGGGTTTCCTCCAGGCTCTCCAGTTTTCCCTCACAGTCCCAAAGCATGCTAAATTGGAGTTGTGAAATTGTTGGTGTGTGTGCCTTGCATTGGGTAATTCCCTCCTATGTACCTGGAGCTTCTAGGACAGGTTCCGGACCTCCACGGCCCTGCATAGGACAAACGGATGGATGTATGATGTACATTTCTTTCTCTCTCTCTCTCTCTCTCTTTTTTTTAGAAAGTAGGGTTGGACAGTCCCTGGAGCAGAGTTATGAGCCTTGATCAAAGGCCCCACTGTGAGATCACTACACTGGCCCTGAGATGTGAACCAGTGCCCTCAGCATCCTAACCCATTGAGCTGCACACAGCCGATCACAGCCCCATTTGACATCTACCAGATTTAGGTTTACATACTGTACCCCCAGGAAGGGAGTCCAGCTTCCTCACTAAACTGTGAAAGCCCCATGAGACACCCCAGCTGCTTCTGAAAGCACATTAACCATAGTGACCTGGGCCCAGATCCCGAAGGGAACAGCAGCTATCAAGCGAGCAACTTGCAAATCCACTTAAAGCATCACATTGGTAGCAGACTAATCGCATTGCTGCTTAAGAGCAACAGACTTGCACAGCAACATCCCCTCAAAAGAAACACAGACTACCAGCATTACCTGTACCAACACCTTCATTACAGTACCACTTACATGCCAATTACACAATAGGGGCCTTACTCCAGGGTCCTACTGTCCTGCTGGTTACAGAAATAACATAAATGTTACAATTATTTAAGAGGTTATGTTTAGTGCTTAATTTGTAAGTCAGAAGGTTCCAGAACACGAAGGGCATACGAAAGCGGAGGGGTAACAAGCTGGGGGCAGGTTCCGGAATGCGTGCAAGACGCGGTGCATGCTATGTATTTTTAAGAATAAATCAAAATTAATAAAGGACGTGAAATTGTGTGAAAATTGGCCTGTGAATTAAAATGCATACTTATTTTATTATGCTATTGTTTTTGTTTATTTTTTTTTAACCAGAAATCTGCTGGATCTGTGGGAATAGGTGTTGGAACGCAGACAGTCAAAAACAGAGCGGTTCCGATGCGTTCCGGCAGGATCCAGCACAAATTAAGCACTCTTTGTAAGCAGAAATTAAGCACAATGTTGCTGTTTCGAGAAACTTTTTCAGGAATTTTAATTATTGTACTAATAAAATTGGAGTTAATCTAGACTATTAGAATCAGAATTCACTTTATTGTCTGGGTGCAGGCAGTGCGGTTCTTAGTGCTGCTGCCTCTCAGCAAGAAGGTCCTGGGTTTGGTCCTGGGTCCTTTCTGTGTGGAGTTTGCATGCTGTTCGTGTGGGTTTTTGCCAGGGGCTCCAGTTTCCTCCCACAGTCTAAAAGCATGCAGGGTAGGCTGATTGGTGTGTTTAAATTAGCCCTGTGAGTGTATGTGCGCTGTGGTGTGTTGCTGTCTGCCCAGGGTTGGTCCCCACCTGTGCCCGTTGTTCCTGGGATAGGCTCTGTGACCCCAGTGGGGATTAAGATGATGGATGGATGTCTAGATACAGCTGCATATATTAGGAATATGTTTTGGCAGTGCTGGTGCATGCATTCACAGACAACATGGAACATAAAAAAAACAGAGACAGTAGAAATAAAATAGTAGACTAAAATGATGCGAACATTAGGAACACCTTATACTGTTGTGAGAAACCTTCCGATCACATCCTACTGCATAAAACAGAAAGATAATAAACCTGATTTCAATCTTCTGCTTGATATTTACTGGTTATGTAAAGATTTATTAAGGAAGCTTGACTTTGGATCACAGTTTCACTGTCTCCTTCCTGTTTGTCTGTAATAATTATTACAGCTAAAAATAGTTTGCGGTGAAAGTCCTCAGAATGGCACATTTCCAAAGATGCTAAGCTAATGGGATAACCCAGCCCGTGAATGCCCTCAATTTGAGACGCCTGTTCACTCACACACTTTCAGTGCTCAGAAGCTCACAGTCGTGTTGTTTAATGCAACTTGCCTGGAAAAAAAAATGCTAGAATAAGTCAGGACTATGAAAATGAAAGGAAGAGGGGAGACTCTTCCTCAAGCCAGACCATGGAGACGGCATACCAATGACGGCCAAGGCTGCTGCCGTTTCTTCACATGCCAGGATGGTGGTGCGGCAGAAAGCCTGGACTCTGGGAGACTTTAAATTCAGCCATTAAGTGCAGCTCAGTAACTGCCTGAATATCAGTTTCCTCTCTGTAACAGGCCCCTCTTTCAAATGGCTCGACGTATTTCTCTCTCCTTCTTTTTCCAACTTTAAGAGGACTAGCTTTATCGGTGAAATAAGGTCCTTGACGTGGGTATTCATTTCGTGATGGTTCACGTCTACAACTTATTGTGAATAAGAAACACAGTGTCCCCCTGCATTTAAACTGCTCTGTGACATTCAGCCTATAGCATTCTTGCAATTTCATACTAATGCCCTATTTGTGTGGCTTCAAATTCGTTTATCCATCCATTTAATAATCAGTATCGGGAGCCTATCACAGGCAGTGTAGTGCACAAGCCTCGAATGTACCCTGAAGGGATGCCATCGATGAATACAGATTCTATATGTGTATATACATAGAGCTCACTCTCAGATAGAAGGCACTATGTGTAATATTGTTTGAAATATTTGATAATCTGGTCCTCGTCAGCTAAAGCATTTCAGGTTTGTGTCTAATATTATTATCCATGCATTTTCTGCTCCTGCACCTGGACATGTGGTCCGTATTGTCCAGGGAAGCCTCACACCTGGCTGGGAATTGGTGCTGATGGGATATCACAGACGGATGGTTATGGGGAACAGGTGGAAGCCTGCATGAGACTGCTCCCAGTAGGGCCAGAAGTAGCACTGGAGGGTTTACTGAGGAACGTTTGCCTCTTCCAGTGATTTGATTTGGATTTGATTGATTACTTGGAGTTTTAAGACTTGCATTATTAAACATCCACATGCACATTTCATGGGGTTTTTGCTTTGAGGGGCAAACTTATTTTATTTAAAAGAAAACACTACAACTGTTGAATGTCCTCTATCTTTGTCCTGAGCCAAGTGCGGTGCCATAGCGACAGCTGGTGACGGCCAGGCTGGCCCACAGGTCCGGCCAGATTCAGGGCTCCGTGTTAATTCTTCCTTTCCTAAATTCATCTCCTGACTGGTGCTTCTCCAACTGTTGGCTGCTGGTTGTCCTCTGGCTTGGCGGTGGCCGTCATGAGCTGTTGTGGTATTAGGTATAAATCGAGACACAAAGTAAAAATAATGATGAAATTAATGTGAGGATGGACAGGTAATTACCATTTCTTAATGGTAATTAAAAAGTTTAGCCTGGCAGAGAGAAGCATTCTTTGGCGTCGGCAGCACCCCAGAATATATTTTATCGCTAATGAGACTGCCTAATTGTCACCCAATACACCTGGCACAAGGAATACAATACATTTTCACAATATTAATTTTAGCAATTCTATTATTCTCTATCCAATAAGGACAATACCTTGGCATTTGTAAGTTGAAGATGTCTGTAAAATGCTTGAATTTTTTTAAAACATCAAGATGATATCAATAATGATATTTTAACAGATAAAATCGCTTTGCAATATAACAAGTGTTCTATATATTGACATACGACCTTTTTCTCAGGAAGTGAACCTATATCCTCTAAGACCATAAAAAAGTGTAAAAGGTAGGTCATGCCAGTGTGTCAGAGTGGCAGGAAGCTGGGCAGTCATGTGACAGTTCAGGCTGTGAGCTGACAGAGGAGCTGTCAGCTGCTGAGTCAGCTTCAGGGTTCCGAGTTCCTTGGGGTGCTGTTCCCTACTTAGCGCTGCCTGACACTCGCTTTGAAGTGGAATGGAGACGTGGGGCTGACTAGCGTGTGCACCATTTCCTGTGTGGCTGATAATTATGCAGTGTGATCAGGTCTTCATGAAGCACTCAAGGACTCCGACTTGCCAAGTGTAAAAAGGAGTAACGGATAGGATTGTTGTTATCCATCATGCTTTACTACGTACAGAGATGTACAGTGAGTAATGTCAGAACTTAATCATCAGCTTCGGAAATGATTAATAGCCACTTCGCAATGCTTCTCCGGAAGTATTATTGATTGGCAGTAGGAATTAAAATATTGTCTTAAAGCAAATTAGCATGCTGTAAACCAAGGGCGTAGATTTGGGTTTGGACAGAAGGGACAGGGTCCTACCAGTACTGCCTTAGTACCATGTGTGTTTAGGGCTGCAGGAAGCTCAGAGCGGATTTGGTCCCTAACAACGCTGAAGCCGAACTTACACCCTTACCTTAAACTAAAGAAATTACTATTAGCTGTAAGACTTCTGAACAGATAATGGTCAAACACTTGACTTATGGACGCATCACTACTGTCACTTTATCAGTGC
>JAODJU010000036.1:13075701-13102540 GCA_026776725.1 Gnathonemus echidnorhynchus
ATTGTTTTTGGGTTAACCGGACCGCGTGTACGCAATTTCGTTCCACCTCATGAAAATGTGGTGCGAATGACAATAAAACATCCCTCCCCTAATAATATTACCGGTATGTTTCATGCCAAGACCAGGATCACTATGTACATCAGCTATGACATGGAGAAGTGATGAACCATGACAAATGCTGCTGGTGGGCACAAAATATCAAAGTTCATGCCCGGGTCTTTCACTCTGAAGGCAGTAACCCAACTCCAATGCCAATGCAGAAGGGCCCCTTATTGGGCCCCTTATTGGGCCCCTTGCATCACGGCACTACAGAGAAACCCTCTTGCTCTAAAGTAATCAAGTAATTTTGACATTTTTAGAACGTAAGTCAATCAGTAATGGACTGGTGTCCCATGTGGGGCCCCCCCTACCCCGCTCTGTCTGTCCAGGGCTGGGCTACAGGTGCACTGTGTTGGAGGATGGATGGATAATCTAATGACAGTTAAATAGGAAACATTTATTCGTTTAATGTTTAAAAATAAAAATGAGACTATGAAAAAAATGTACGAATTTTGTACCAATTTCTGTTGAGCAGGGAATAAAGCATATCTCTCCAGATTTACTGTATGCTACCTGTAGTGAAAAAGCAACAGGCAGTCCTTTTATCAGAAAATTTGGTTTCTTTTATAAGTGCTGCCACTGTTGCACTGCATTCACTGAAGTCCTCTGTAATCTTACTAGAAAAATCAATGCAACCTGGTGTTGATGGTGCTTCTTCATTCAGCATCAAAACGGTAAGACAATACAGACTGTACTGCATACAGAAAAGGGTTCAGAGGCTCGCAGAAAGATAACCATTCTGAGTCATACTATCTCATCTTCCAACTGGACATTCTGGTTGTCGGGCTAACAGGAGGGAGAGGGATGGAGCTTATTCTAAGCAGCATGAGGCCCAAGAGATATTCTGGGTGGGATACTAATCAGTCATGGGGGAAAGGACACCCACTTTTAGAGACACTGATTGACCTAAATGGAGGACTACAGAAACCACAGCACGCAGAGGTAACCCACAAAACACGAGGGACATGCAAACTCCACACACTCAGGGCAGAGGTGTGATTTAAAAACCCAGCCCTAGAAATATGAGGTAGCAATCACACCACCCTAGAACGTAGGTGTTCGACATTTAATATGCCTTTGTAAGCTCAGAGGAGAGCTCTATGCAGATCCAGCTGATGCCACAATGCATAACTAATTCAGACTACCTGTAATGTTAAAAAAAGAGAGAAAAACCAGAATTTCATTTGTCTAGAGTTAATTAACACTTAGGAATGCAAGAAAGCAGATGGAAGGCGAGGTTGCCTAAAATAAGACGTCTCTAAGACCTGAAGGAGTTTGCAGCTGAGCCTGACTGAGTCACACAGCAGGGTCCTGGGTAGTGAAACAGACGGAGAACAGAACAACACTTAATTTGTCGGCGGGCCTGTGAAAGGAAGATGCATGCTGGGAAGGCTGCAGTAGGCTGTCGTAGTGCTATGGAGATGATCGCAGCGTGGGGCCACTGGAAATGAGCTGGGATCTTAGAGGCCCTAATGACGCGAGCTGCCCCCCCAGCTGCCCCTCCTCCAGCCCCTCGCAGACTTGGCTGCACACGTGAAGCAACTTCCAAGCTGTGCAGCATCACCTTCATTAGCATGGGGCCATAAGCCAGGGCGTTTCCCCAGAATGTTCACTGATATCAGCTCCTTGGTATATGCCAGGGGTTCTCAAAGACTGGACCGTGTTCTAGGTGCAGACCCAACCAGAAGGCGGACCATTTATAATAATGCATCTTATAAATCAGTATGGTTAAATATAAAAAGGCTTAACGTGGTTTGAACTACAGAAATACAATGTAGAACCATCAAATTCCCACCCCCCGAAATGACAGATGGTCGATGCAATCAGTGAACATTATGTATTGATGTCTACTTTGAAGGTTATTATTAAATCATGAAATGCTTTTTTGTTACTGACAGTTGTTCCGGACCCCTGACTTACTGTAGAATGAAATTCTGATGATCAAAACATCTGAGAACCCCTGGTATATACGCTGGCGCTGCACGACATTTTTAATATCTGCACATGGACTGATGTCACGCCCAAGGGTGCGCCCTGCCTCATGCCCAGTGCATCCTTGGATTGGCAGACCACCTTGCAGCTGATTAGCCAGTACAGATTTGCGGTGACCTATCCCAGGAAGGCAAGGGGACTCCCAGCAAGGGAGCTCAGTTCATAGCGTCGCATAATTAATGATTGTAATCATTTTGAAGTTGCTCTTCGCAATGTTGCCCATGGCATCCACACCGGGTTTATTGTCCTACAGGAGATCCATCAAAGACTTTGCTTTCTTTACACACTGCAGGAAACCTGGGGCTGTACAGGAGGCACCTTCAGGCTGCCAGACACAATTAGCACTATTTCTGTCTTTTAGTAAGTCTGGGAAAGTTACTGCGAGGGGCTGCTTGGGGGAGGGGCTGTTGTTGGAGGACACGCTCCACTCCTCACCTGTAATCAGCTGTAAGGAATATAAAGTGAGGCTTCCCTTTGTGACAGATGGGGACAATGTGAGCAGGAATTTGGCTCTTTGGGGTTTCAGATTTATTTGTTGTTGGTTTAGGAAGCAAAGCAGCTATTTGTACACTTGTTCGGGTCACCCACCCCTCCATGGGTGAGGAAGATATCCCCCGTTCCTTGCCAAAAGGTCTATCAAAGACCTTGAACGCCGTGCCAACAGAAAACTGCAGTCCTCTATAAAGCAGAGGGAGCCCTGTCGTGTCACCCGAGGGACTGTGTGACAGATTGCTCCCGCCTCAGGACAGGAGATGGCTGAGCGGATGGCGTGTTCTCTGACCTTGTCCGTGCCACTCTGGTGAAGATGTTTAGTGCTCTGATAAGGAGAGGGCCAGTGAAGTCAGACAAAAAGGGGGTGGAGTCTTCATGACATTTTGGAGTTTTGCCGCAAAAATCAGAAATATTAACTGGATGGGGGGGGGGGGATCTTGGCTCACCCTGTATGTGGATGTTCCTCCCCTGTCATAGTCCAAAGACATGGGGTGTTTCCCAATATGCGTACTTGACCATTCTTGTGTTCTCACATACCCATTTGATGTCATCTTCCGTTGCCAAAGACCAGTTCCAATACAAAGAACAGAAGTACAGAGGACAGTAGAAATCCCCGCATGTCATTGTTGCCCCGCCCGAAATATCAAGGATACATCAGTTGCATCCCCACCAAACGAGACCAATCCCATGATTCATTGCGCCCCAAGTTCTTTCTTGGTTGGCAAGTTAGCAAGACCTCTCCTGGCAACATCACAACTATGATCTTTGCGTTCTTGATATCGAAAAACACCCGTGCAGTTTTGTATATTTTCTAAAATTTTCTCCAGAACATCTCTAAACTGCTCAGTGTGACTGTCTGTGAGCACGGCGATGTTTTGGCATCCCATCCTCTGTGTCCCCTGCAACGCGCCTCATGCTTCCGGTAATTCGCTCACCACGAGCCTACACTGGATAAGCGGTTATGGAGAGTGGATGATTAGATTACAGCACATCACATTATAAACGGGGAAAAAAAACAAGTTGATTAATCTTGGAAATGCTTCTGTGGGTCCTGCTGGGCACAAATCTCAAGACAGCTAGATAACAGTCATAAAGTTATCTGAGGCTTGCTAATAATGTTAATGTTATTTCAGTTACTGTACCGGGTCAGTTTTCTTCAGTCACCACTTTAAGAGTGGCATTACATAGAACAGCCAGTAGGGGGTGCTTCAAGGGGTGTAATAGGGTAAGGGTCTCTGGACTGGTTTATGCTGTAAAATGGCATGGACCTGTAAAATGGTTCCAAAATTTGCCAAGGCGGGGGTTGGTCAAATTGTGTATGAAGATATGGATTTTTTTGTGGATTACTGCACTTTACTATTCAATACAGGACAATCCTGTAATATATGGGATGGACGGCAACTCTTCTGCCAGCATTGTGTGGCCTGGGGGCCGGGAACTCCTACTATAGACAGAAGATGTGGTTTTACCTACAAATTGCTCCCAGATTATTAGTGAAAAAATGTCTGTGGTTTGACAATTTGTGTAAATTTTATTAAATTTGTTGTGATTCCGAATGACTAACTGTGATGTGATGTAATTAATACAATCTCTTGCAAAACAAAATTACTTGAATGGAAATTGATGATGATTTCCATTGTCAAATGCAGATTGCTTTTTCCCCAGGTTGAAGGTGGATGCCGACAGCCCCAGATTCAGACAGAAAGGGACACAGCCCTGCACTGTGAGTGGAGCGAACGCAGCTCCATGCAGACAGGACTTCGGGATACAGATAAGATAAACAAATCCATTAACTCAGGACCGGTGTTCATGGATCATATCACACATACTATCACTTGTTTGACCATAATTCAAAAACTGAGAACTCTCCTATCATTTTTCATCCATCCATCCATCCATCCATCCATCCCCGCTCCTTCTGTTTTGGGATGTTGAGATCTGGGTCCCATACCAGGGGCTACGGCTGCCCGGGATGGGGCACCAACCAAGTATAAGCACACCATTCCTGGGAAGAGGGGGTGCCCAGAGGAAATCCCATGACAACAATGTATTAAGTAAGAAAGCTGACAATGTACAATAAATATGCCGTCGTTCATTTTCTTCATGATGCCAGGTGCAGTTACTCAGACCTCTCCTGCAAGCCCTGGTCATTCAGCATCTAAATAAATTAGCAGGTTGCAGATCTGCGGATCCCCGACATCCTTCACTTGAGGCAGAAGGGAGATAACTTTCTGAACTGAAAACATGCTCTCTATCCTCAGCACCTTAAAGTGGCCCAGCAGGGAAGGCCCTGAGGAGCCACTTCACTGCTATTAGCTGCTAGCACTGCCCCCCCCCCCCCCCCCACCCCCTGCAGCTCCGTGGCAGAAGGAGCCGTCAGCCAATCACAGCCGCGAAGGGGTCGGCCCGTCTCCCTGCTCCGGAGTGCCGCTCGCTCGCGCATCAGTGTGGCGAAAGTGGAGAATAATCAATGAGAGCTGAGTCTGTCTGCTGCCTTGAGCTGTGCCGGGAGAGCAGGACAATTAGCATTAATTAACGGGATTGAGCAACATCGCACCAAAAAAAAAAGGGAGAAAACAACAAAAGCAAAAGAAAGAAGAGAACGTTTTGAAGGATGTACAGTCAAGTCTGCTTCCTGGTGTTTCTGTGGATGTTTGCCCTAGTCATCCTGTCAGGTAAAGTAACTCTCTTCGCGCTGCATTTTTTATGACGCCGATCGCAGCGCCTTCCTGCTGTGGCCAGCAGGGAGCATAGCAGTTAAGGACATAGTCTCACCTTGGGGCACCTGAAAGTGCTCATGCTGTTGTACCACTGAAAAGAGAAACTCGTTCTGAATTAGTCCAGGAGAACGTTTAGAGGTAATATCTTTAAACTGCGAGTAATTTTGGATTTTAAAATACTAGACTGCATTAATCGCGCGATGCTGAAATGCATAGCAGCAGCCTGCATGAGATGTGAGTCTCCCTAGCTGCCCTGCACTGGCGCTACTTTGAAGTATCTTCATCAGGTTTAAACATCAGTCCTCAGAAACAGAGTGAAATATACATGACGTGTGCTTCCCTGAGCAGGAGTCATACAGAAGGCTCTCCAGAATTACATTTCCTCTAAGGTATAAGAGAAATAACCAACCCGTCGCCCTTTGTTCAAAAGTTCATTGCTTTGACCCTCGTGCTGAGAGAGCCGCATTTCTCCACGGCGACGATGGAGTTACAGGCGCGGAAATGCAGCTGCGGTCGTTTTGCTAGTAGATTAGATGAAGAGGGGAAATTTAAGGACATCTTGATAAGGTGAGGTAATTATAAGATAATGAGTCAACTTGTTCCAGGTCACGAGGTGTGAGTCAGGAGGACTCTGAGCTCCAGATGGATAGATGGATGCCTTTGCTTTTCCTATTATTATTATTTATGCTGTGGTGATGAAGCCAAGACTGCTGTCAACTAACTGTCGAGGTAATTAATTAAACAAAATACAGAAATGAGGCGGACTCTATATGGACCCTATCAATTCCAGGTTAAGGGCTTGAAATGTATGAATCTACTTAGATAAGGATAGATCATCAGTGAATGTATCGTATATGAACTTCTGATTGAACTTTCATTTGCTTACTGTGTTGGCCTCAGTCTTTTTAGACCTAAGAGCTGAGACGCTGTATTACAAAGTAATATTTACATTATCAGAATACTATACAGATTCGGGTGTTTCATTACACGTATGTAGTCACTAGGGGTCATGATGACAGGGTGGAGTGAAGTCACACAAGCCTCCCCCACTTACGGGGGGGTCGGCACAAAAATTCACGAGCTACTTTTAGATTACTGCAGAGACATCAGTGACATCAGAGCGCAGAGCCGATGTAGAAGACACTCCGTCAGAGTGAAAGAAACGGCAACTGATGCTCCTGCCTGGAAGTCCTGAGCGATCCCTGGAGTGAGTCTCACACACAGCGGAGTGCGTTTGCATAAAGTGTGCGCGACACCCCCAAAAAAAGAAGCTGCCTGTCATAGGAAGAAAAGAAAGCAGCCAGAGGCCGCCCTCAGAAGTGAGAAACAAGAGCATGTATAAACTTTGAGGTGTGAACGCGGTCTTCCTGAGATTTTAGAGCAGGCGTTTTTTTTTGGGGTGGGGTGGGGGGGTTCGCTCTGATTGAGCCACAGGCTCTCATACTTATACATAATTGGACAATGACACACGCACTTTGCATTAAACCAACAACCAAATCCCACATATGACTGTTTAGCAGAACTTTTCTGCTTCAAATCAGCTTCTTAACAGCCTCAGTCTTCATAATGCATACGAATCACGCTTTAAGCTACTTTGAGCACATTTTACGACGCATTCTAGGATTTGGAAAATACATCTTAGTGGCTTGGGATGCTATTATTCAGCGCTGAGAACTCAAGAGGGAGCCTTACACATTTCTTTGCTGACAAACCGCAAAGACAGACTCTTTTTCAAGCACCAGAATCAGATTAAATATTTTGAATGTATTTGCCAGTTTTTTTGCATTTTTACAGGAATCCTGCTAAATTCCAGTGCTAATACTTCCAAGATTCCCTGTTTCATGCACTTAAAAAAACAGTCTTTTCAAAATGAATGGATTATTCTGTTCGTTTTGTGTAAATTCGGCAGTTATTTGTAGCAGTTATAGTACATTATTTTCACGGATAAGCATAAATAATGTGTTTATTGTTTCATAAGGATCCATCAGGCCCTCTGTGTTGTGCTTATACTGGGAGGTGTGGCCATAAGGCTTTCTTAGTGGACCACTGTTTACATCCTGGTGCGTCATTCGGCAGAGATCTGGGTCCGATCCCCACACCAGCGAGGAGACCCAGTTCCCATCCTGCCAGCTGGGCCGCTCTCTGTCTCATCTCTCTGTGCTGGTGCCGTCGTCTGGGTCCCCGTGGGCGGGATCTGGCGGCTAGCATCCTCCCCCAACTGCTTCACCTCTCTGGATGAAGACCGCGGCGTGAAAAGCGGCGAGAGGCTGATGACATGTGTACCGGGGGAGGTGTGGGCTGGTCTTCACCCGTTCGGAGTTGGCGTGGGCTTCTTGGTTTCTAGGGGGAACCTACCATGACACCATCAGTCTGCAGCACGCTGGGGAACAACAGAAGAACAGTTTATACTCTGATGTGGTTGCCTTTTTAAAGTTGCTATTGCCCTAAGTCATGTTTTTTTAAGTAGGATTTATAAACAGCATTTGTATAGATGGAGGTGAACCCATATATGTCTTCATATCTGAATGTGCTGCTGGGAAATTATACGGTTAAATCTAGTTCCTTGTCATCCAATAACATAACATAGACCAGATATCTGGTTCACACTTGGGTAATGATGTCGTCTGTGAACAGTCAGCCAAAAGCCAATAGGAGACAAGGTTTAACCAACCCGCCATCTATGTATCTTGGAGGTGATTACCATGATGGCTATCAGTAGCAGCTCACCTAGGGACATGCTGGCCTTGTGAGAAGATTATACTTCTGCTCTGGAAATTATAATATGTATCATTAGTCATTATCATAATAATAGATGTAATCATAGTAATCATAATGATATAATTGCAAACTTCCCTGCCTGGAAAGATCTGTGTGTGGGATGTGGGGGTCCCCTGGGGTGTGCGGTGTCAGAGGCAGGAAGTTTGGCTCCCCACTGCAAAGCCACGTACGTTAAATATTACCTGTCTAACACTTTGGGCTGCTCAGCAATGCAGCATCGCTTCTGTGTGCGAAACCGCAGCCCACAGCCCCCCCCCTCCCCACATGCAGCCTGTCTCACACACATTCTCCCTCAAAGTGGTTCCTCAAAGACAACAGTTCCCTCCCACCGAAAAGCAGAACCCTATTTCGATTGGTGGAGAACATTCCATGACCGCGCTTAATATTTTGTTTCTTCTGTTTTCTACTGATTCATCCAAACATATGCCCTATATAAATCGCACTGCTTTTAAGCCTGAAATATAAAAACACATACTGCTATAAAAATCTGTATCAAAGACAAGTTTTGTTGTGCATGTGTGTTTACTCTGGTCCTGAAAACTTCTGAGAAGCAGCTTAAAAGCTTATTCTCTCCCAGCAAAAGCAATTTGTATATGCGCTGTTTTGAACAATAATGGCTTCCTGCACTTTCAAAGGCAGCATTGATGCTCCCTGCTACTGTGTCCCAGCAGCGAAGCCACTTTAGGCCAGAAACACCAGACTCATCCATTGTGGGTCCATTTTCTCTCCCTTCCCACACCCCCCACACTTTTTTTTTGCTGAAGGATGGAGCGACAACATTTGGTCGTAGGTGAAGGAGATCTTACACTGCATAGAGTACAGAGAAGTCTTTCATCCTTCATTGCAGGATGTAGAATTTGTGGGGTTTTGTGCCAAAAAGGCACAGAAAACCAGCTTTATATTGCTGGTTGAGTTTGGAAGCGGTGAGCTTCGCTAGCAGTGTTACAGACTTGGTGACACGACCTGATGATTGCACTCCTGATTTCTGTCGCTGGATGCCTTCTGCCTTCTAAGACAGCCATATTAGATCTTATATTGTCCTGCTTTTACTAACATACTGCTTCATTAACATCCAAATGTCCAGCATTAAAATAGCATGAATTAATTGCAAATGAGTTTACTCAGAAGGAAAACGTTCACGGTGAACGTTGATGAGAATGAGGAACATCGCCATGCTAGAAGCTGTCATCTTTTATGCCATGATTGCACAGGGAAACAGTTTAAGGAGAGAGCATGCTGATGACATGAGATTGCTTTTGCCCTACCTGGGCACGTCAAACATCTTAGGAAATTTGCCTTTCAGATTTGGGGAAGGTGCACTTTTCTTCTGATATCGCCAATGACTCTTCTAAAGACATTACCTCGCTGAAACGTTGCTCTGGGTCAGGAGATTTTCTTTTCCATCTTCAAAGTACTTTTGTGGTGGACTTTTAAACACCTACGGATTTGAGCTAATGTGCCAACGCTTAGTTTGAGGGTTCACGTGTGTCTGATGTATGGGGATGATCCTTGACGTATATTTATTCCAATATCTGTATCTGTGTGTGGGGATTATTCGTGTATATATATGTGCAGGGATGATCCTCAGTATGTGGGATGATCCTCTGTGTTTGTAGGGAGGATCCTCTCTGTGTATAGAATGATTATTAGCTTTTTCTTGCTATTCCTCTGGTTACTCCAATTTCATCATAATGCAAAAACATTTTGTTTGCTTCTAGAATGATCGTAGGGCACGATTTTGTGTATGGATGTGCCCTGAGATGGACTGGCACCCCATCCAGGATGTCCCCAGGTTTGTGCTATACTCTCCCTAGGACAAAATCAAGACCCCCCCCTCCACATTACCTTGTCCAGGGTAAGTGATAAGGAACATGGATGAATCCTTGTAGTAGCCAAGACTGATGCTATAGTAAGATCCTGTCAAAGTATTCTTACAGTATACTCTGCAGTAGGTGAGAGGTCAGATTCCCGGAACAGCTTTGGTTTTTCATTCACATACATGATGTTTGTTGGCTTTATATAATTATATACCATCGAGATAAAGAGCTGAGAGGCCTTATAAACAAGGTGGACAGGGAGACGCTGTCCCCTGTGAAAGAGCAGTGTGTAGTAAGCATCCCCTTCTGTGTGAAAGGGGGAAACTGGAGTCAAGTGCCAGGGACAGCAGTCACCGAGAGACAGTTGGCATGACAACACCAGAGGGTTTGCTGCAGAACAGAAGAGCTTGCAGTGCTACAATCTTACGTGAAAGTTACTGATAGGGCAGGTGCATTACAACAGAGTAGCGGAGGACACTTTTGAAGCTCTGTGATTGAGTGATGCAGCCTCCTGACAATAGGCGGAATTTGAGGTTTTACAGTGGGGGAGCAAAGAAAAACAGAATCACTTGCTTATCCTGTGTGATACAGTATCTATCTACGGGGGACCAACGAACCACGTATGCAAAGGTTCAAAGTGCTAGCATACAACATAGTGCAAAGCTGCCCTTGTCAATTAATTGCAATTTTGCCGCAGATGACTGGGGGCGCTGCACCCACCCCCCTCAAAGTTTATCCATGTTTCTGCCAGGGCTGGACTGGGATTAAAAATCAGCCCTGGAGTGGCAAATTTTGCTTGGGGGGAGTCCCCATTGATTTTTCAGCTTGGGGGCTCTCTGATGATAAGTTTTGCCAGCCTACATACCCAGTGATCCACCAGGAAAATGCCTGCTATGCCAGATGGCCAGTCCAGCCTGTCAATGCAATGTGCAGGACCTAGATTTATGAGAAACTCTAAGAGTATTTTGTATTTCTGCTCAGTAGTTTATGTAAAGCTTGTGTTAATTGAGTTTGTATCATTGCCTTCAAAACAGGTTATGCTCACAATGCCCTGTTTGTTTTAATGCAGAAGGAATCTTCTTAAGAAACTATTTATAGACCGACTGGCTAATTCAACAAATAGGGGATATTAACATGCGATTGCATTCTACACAATGCTGAAAGCTTTGTGCAAACCGCAGCAGAAATGCACACGAGGAGGAGACCATGCGTGAATGCTTGCAGTGCCATTTTTTTATTTTTCCTGCACTGAGGTGTGTTTATTTATTTATTTTTTAGAAAACGGTGCATTTCTACACAATTTGAAAGGCAAGTCTTGCATTTTGCTCTGACTGGTAAAAAGCACAAGAACTACCCAACATGATTTTTCTTATTTTTATAGAGATTAATAATCTTAAATATATAGCGAAGCAGGCATTTCCATCTGTTGTTTGATTACTTTGCGGTGCATGTCCTTCGCTTTTACTTGCAAGGTCAAACAAATCATTTCGTTACTTTTCTGCTCTGTTGCAATCTGCTGTCATTTGTTTAGTCATACAAAACATCTGAATTATTTATGAAATGACAGCAAGTTTCTCATAATTTTGTTTTACTGTGCCACCCTGCATCTCTTCCATCAGTTCCACATCCTTCATTAATAGTTTTCCACTGCAGTGTACTTTTTTAATCAGATATTTAATCAGTTTTATGTATCTGTGCAGCTGTGTGTGTCTGTTTCTCAAAACCCTTTGAAAATCAATATTTACAGCCTGAGAACTTTGTCTTACATCTTTTTAAAAAGCTAAACTTACACCATATCTTAATTCAGTGTGAGGTTTTTATGCTATTAAAGTAAGATTCACCTTATAACTGCTATTGCCCTTTGATGGGCTAGCATCCCGTCCAGGATGTCTCGGCCCTGCCTCATTCCCTGTGCCTCCTGGGATGGGCTCCAGACTCACTGGCTAAGTGGTTATGGAAGAAGAAGGGATGTATTTAAAAATGTATCTCATGTAATTGCATTTAGTGATATCTGTATCTACTGTATTTTTAATATTAGTAAAGCAGAAATCATTATATACTTTATACTGATTTTTTATTGACCTCTGTGGGTAAAAATAAGCATGCAGCTGATGATTAGGGACTCAAACCCACAACCCTGGTGCTGTGAGCTTACAGTGCTGACAGCAGAGCCAAGTTGAGTAAAAGTCATATGATTTGCGAGGTCTTTTCATTAGTTTTGATCATGAGGGCACAGTGTTTGAGTCTGAGTCATTGTAACGCAGTTTTAGCTTGATAAATCTTGCATGACGGGATGCCACAGATGTTTTCATTAGAGCTCATAAACAAATGACGCTTGAGAAGATCTATCGGGGAAGGTAGGCCCTCACTTTGACAGATGCAGAATTATTAACGCACCGGTGTGAGCTGAGAAATCCTGCTCCCATGTTTTCTTCCCCCCTCTGCCACGACACTTCAAAGACAACCTCAGATCAGCAGATTGCTTCCAAATAAGCAGAACAAGCCTTCCTTGGGGGTGGCCTCATCCTCAGGGAGCAGAGGGACATATTGGTGACATTTGAAGGTGGGGAATTTGAATTCGCCCCAGACGAACGTTGAAGGTTTGTGTGGTCAAGGGGGGTGATCGGCTCTTCTTTGGCACCTTTACGTGTAAAATATCCATAAAAGAGCTTACAGACGACATGAAAGACGTGCTGCAACATAAAACCGGAGAGGCTGATTCTTGATCTCAACGGAGAAGCATTCAATGTTGATTATCCTGGTCGTGGCTGCCTGTCAGAGATTACTTAGTTACTGGCTGGGGCTCGACTCTCCATTAGGAAGTTTTATACCAGAGATATCCAAGATATCTAGTTATTTACAGGTGTTGGTGGATCCTGACATTTCAGTGTACATAACGTCTGCCAACTGTGTCATGTGACCTCTGTATGGGACAGCTAGGGGGCCTGTATGTGGCAATATATAAGAAGCAGTAAAACAGTGACGTATTTCACTTTGGCCTGATCTTTCATGCCCGCTGTGCTGGTTCTCCTTACCATTAAGCCATAGAATCAAGCCCATGAAGTAAAGCAAATATCTCCCAGTGGGGAAATACAGCTTGTACTCATGACAGCATTTAAGGTTATGCACTGTGTCTGTGGGAAGGCTGTTAATTAATCATGGGATTTGACAAAGCTGCCGTTGTCAGAATCAAACAGGCAATATCTGGGAGAGCAGGCACTTATAACAAGGGTGATATCGAGTATTAAGCTGTATTATGAGTATTATGGTGGCTTGATGGGTAAAGTAAAAGAGGTTATTTTAAGAGCCTGTGTGTTTAGGATGTAATTCTCATTACGTAAACGGACCATAACTTTATGGAACCATAGACCAGTTAAGGAGAGAGAGAAAAGAGTCATGTGACACCTAGATGGGAGGGTAAGTTAATTGTTTGAGTGGAGCAGAGTTATGTACAACCCCAAATCAGGAAGAGTCGGGTGGTATGGAAAAAGCAAATAACAATCATAATTAAAAAAAAAAACAAAAACAATGATTCTGAAATTTAGTTTGACTTTAATTTCATTGCAGACAGTTTGAACCTAAGATATTTCAGGTTTTGTCTGGTCAGCTTCATTTCATTTGTTAATATACATCCATTCCTGCATTTCAGACCTGCAACACATTCCAAAAAAAGTTGGGACGGTAAAGTATTCCCTACTTGGTAATGTCACCATTCCTTCTCACAACACTTCACACACAGACGTGTTGGCACTGAGGATGCCAAGCGATGAAGCATTTCAGTTGTTATATTCTCCCATTCTTCCCGCAAACACGTCTTAAGGTGTGCAACAATATGAGGTCGTCATTGTTGCATTTTCCATTTCAATATTCTCCACACATTCTCTATTGGGGACAGATCAGGGCTGCAGGCAGGCCAGTTCAGTATTCACAGCCTCTCCTTCTTCAGCCATGCCTTTTTAATGTGTGCGGAATGCGGCTTTGCATGGTCTTGTTGAAAAATGCATAGATGTCCCTGGAAAAGTTGTCTTGATGGAAGTGTATGTTGCTCTGAAATATCAATGTACTTTTCTGCATTACATCACAGCATAAATTATCTTTGCCAAGGGCACTGACACAACTCTTGGCCATGACAGGCCCTGGCTTTTGGACTTGTAGCTGGTAACAATCTGGATGGTCCATTTCGCCTTTGGTCTGGAGCACGGTGTCCATTTCTTCTAAAAGTGATCTAGAATACTGATTCATCGGGCCACAATACACATTTACACTGTGTGATGGCCCATCCCAGATGCCTCCGAGCCCAGAGTAGTCAACACCGCTTATGGACATGGTTAAGAAAAGGCTTCTTTTTTTGCACAGTAAAGTTTTAAGTGGCACCTGTGAATGTAACTCCGTATTGTAGAGCTTGACAAAGGTTTGCCAAAGTAATCCCTTGCCTTTATGGTTGGTGTTTAGCTTAGGCTTGCACCCTTGCCCTTTACACACTGTAATTTCTCCCGATTCCTTGAATCGTTTAATGATATTATGCTCTGTAGAGGGAGTAACATGCAAATCCCTTCCAATCTTTCTTTGAGGAACATTGTTTTTAGACATTTCAATATTTTTTTCACGCATTTCTTGACAAACTGGAGACCCTCTGCCCATCTTTGTTCCTCAAAGATTCAGCCTTTCATGGATACTGCTTTTGTACCAAATCGTGATCACAATCACCCGTTGATATTACCTGTTTGAAATCAGCCTTAAATTGTCCCCGACCCAACTTTTTCTGGAATGTGCTGCAGACCTGAAATGCAGGAATGGATGTACAAATGAAATAAAGCTGATCAGACAAAACATGAGATATCTTGGGTTCTTACTGTCTGCAGTGAAATAAAAGTCAAATTTCAGACACACTGCATTGTTTTTTATTTTTAGACTTTTTATTTGTATTTTCCCTACCGTTTGGGGTTGTATTTTCTGGTTTGGGGTTGTACATCAAAAGGAGGGTTATGGAAATAATCAAATAAAGAAAAAAATGATGGATCCAGTGTAAACACGCTCAGACGTATATCCATTCATCTTCTACAACTTTTGACCAGTACAGGGTCAAGGTTAGGCTGAAGCTTATCCAGGATGCAAAAGGCACAAGGTAGGAGAACATCCTGGGTGGGATGCCAGTCCACCACTATGGCCAATTTGAGATGCTAACTCAGCTAGACAGATGTTTTTCACTGCAGGAAGAGACCCACCGAAACAGAAGGAGAACATGAACGCAAACTCCTACATAAAGTGTGTGTATATGTGGGGTTGGTGGTAATTAAGCTAGGATGACCAGAAAATCCATGCCTGATAGGACACTTTGGATTTGAGGATTTGTAAACTACCACTTCAAATAAAAGTACCTGCATTTCACTTAAGCACTGAGCTCTTGCTGTGTACTGATTGGTCAGTCTCCTATAATCATGTATGTGTCACTAATATTAATATGAAACAACAGGATGAGTCTTTCAATCAACAAAAGAAGCCAGTCAAAGCACAAGAACTGAACTATTTAGCAAAGAATAGCAGCCTTTCAGTTGTACAGTAGTCCGTAAAACCCGAAGTAGCTGAAAGTGTCCCCTCTGACATGGATTATTTGGACACTATCTAAGCTATTATGCCACCTACATGTGTCAGAAACACTGTATGTAGGAATTGTTTTTTATGGGTTACACTACAGTGAGTTTACAGTGTACAGTCAGCAGTGTAAAGATATTTACACATCAATTTATATACATCATTGATCCCAAGCTGGATATTCTGGAGTGTTGTAATGTTGTGTATCTGTATGTATGCACACACGGAAGGTGTTGTGTAGAAGACAAATTTGAAAAGCTCCCCACACTCTCACGTCTTATCAAGATCCTCTGCTCTCAGCAAAAGTGTTTTTGAAAAAAAGTGTCATTTTAGGAAGCGTGAAAATTTTCAGGAAAATGAAAATCCCTGACCTTTGCAGCTGTGCACCCATTAATGCCCTGTGTAAATTTATTAATGTAACATAATTAAAATGTGTTATCATGTTATTATCATCTTATTAAAGTAGCTGTTGGGTACTTATTGATGGGGGAAAGTACGTTTTACTACTGTATACTGTGCAAAAGTCCTAGGCAGTTAAAGTAAGTTGTAGTCAATGATTGTACCATAGGCATAAAACTCCATATAACTTTTATGTCTCCATATAAGTGTGTGAGCTTAGCTCTTTCAAAATTTTTTCCCATATGGGAAAACTCTATTTTATGAAAATCTGTGACTGCAATGAAAAAGCTAAAAATGCAAAAACTCTTGTATTTTGTTTGGTTACTCATGGTTAGGGCTGGGTAGGAGTTAAGGTTGTCATAGTTAGCATTAGCATTTTTCCCATAGAAATTCTTATTTTTTATTGTTGTATGTTCCAATGTTAAACACTTTTTTTTTATTCTGAGAAAATATACACTTACTAACCAGATCAGTTTATACGGACACAAAGACTAAGACTGAGACTTATCTAAGTGAGACCTAAACTGTACCTGTGTTTGGCATGGGCCATTAGCTGCCTCTTTTCTCCACCACGTCTTCAGACTAAAGTGAGCAGTGATTTTTCTCCACTGTGTATTCAGGCTGAAGTGAGCAGTGATTAAAAAGACCAGCAGAATTGCCAGGTCTGGAAAGACCATTTAACTGCGGGGAATAAAGAAGACAAACCTTCAAAGCTGGAAAGTATCCTGGTAACACATTCTTCTGAGGTGCGAATGGGAAGAGGGTGATTATGTAAGATGGCAGAAAGTGTTCTGATGGAGTAGCATATTTCTCCTGAGGTGTGAACAGGAAGAGAGTGATTATATAAGTTGGCATATAAGTGACTGTGTGGGCAGTGACTCTGTGCGTTTGTTGGTATTGTTACCATCAAAACATGAGGGATCGAGCCCGAATGTTCCATTTTGGCTGCATAAACTGTGAGATTTCCCAATTGTTGGCTGATGGATATTTAAACAGGGTCAAAGGGAAGTCTTCCTTCCCTGGAACTCATATAGGGAAATTGTATTGCAAACATACAGCCATATGTCTGGTGTACACTGTCACAAGGCAAGGGACAAAGGACTCGGGAGCAGACGTGTACAGTAGGTGAAATATAAGGGGCTTTCTGAAATTGAAAAACATTGGCAAGAATCAAATGGGATCATTATGGGAACATGCAAAGGCATGGGCGACACAAGGGTTTGAGATCAATGCTTAGACTGGGGAACACAAGACTGGGAAGCACTTAAATAAGTTAAGTACATGACTAACAAAGGAGCAAACAAGAGACAGCTGGGAGTGATTCACATGAGATTTAGGAATGGGAGGTCAGACAACAAGTAATAGACGTGGCTTGTCAGGGCCACGATAGGCAGGAAACAGGAGGGTCACATGGGCAGAGCATGACAGTACCCCACCAAAGTCTGCCCTTAGGGCATGAAGGACAAGCAGGAGAGGAGACCAAATGCCAGGACAGACACACAGGGCTGGGACACTGAACAAGATAGGGTACAACAGGACACACTGGAAAATGCCACAAAGGACCAGAGGAACAGAGACCTGGACAGAATGGGACAGAACACACCACACCAATGAATCACTAGGTGGACAAAACCCGGGATACAGGACAAGACATTGGACACAACTAGGGGCCCAGAACAGGTCTAGGCAGGACTAGGGATAGCATGGATGACATTCAATATGATATATTCCATGACAGGACAAACAGGTGGAGGAACCATAGGGACAAGGACAAAAACACAGGAGAGGACCACAGGGGACACAAACCAGGGTACAAAGGTGAGACAGGGCAATGGGACAGGAACTGAGGCTTGACTAATGGGTACCGCAGGACCGAAGGGCTACGGAAGGCCAGCAGGTCCAAGTGCTGTTGAGGGGACAGCAGGGTCGGATGATGCCAAGGGGATGGTAAAGCCGAGGCTGGAGGGTGCCAAGGGGCCCACAGGGCCGGAACAGAAACAGGAACAGAAGGGAGCCATGGGATCTACAGACCAGAAGCTGGAGTGCACCACAGGACAAGAACAGGAGGGCACCAGAGGAACTGTAGAACAGGAACCAGATCAGGACCAGAAGGTTCCCCTCCTGGCTGCAACAGGAGAGGTGTCTTGGCAGGCGACATTGGGCAGATAGGAGTCTGATCGACCACAACATATGGTGTGCCCCTGTCTTGCCCTCCAGGAGATGGAGATTCGGCCAGCCCCTCCCTTGGACCCAAGCCGATACCAGTGACTATCCCAGGTCCTGGAGTGGCCCTAGTCTCCAGCAGAGCCAGGGACCCACAGAGTGGGACTCAGCGCCAGGCCCAGAGGGTCCCACTCCAAGTCTTCTTTGGCGGTGGGCATTAAGGAGATGACATCAGGACATGACGTGGTGGGCACTGGCTGGATACCAGGGGACAGCAAGACTGGATCTGATGGGAAAAAAACAGGGCACATCCAGGATACCTGGAGGCAAACAGGGTGCAGCTAGGGGAACAGGAGGCATGCAGGGCAAAGTGGCCTTCTGGACAGGGAGCCAGGAACATGGGCTTGAAAAGAGCAGGGGTGGTCTCACCTGGTCTGGGTGCTGGACGAACAGTAGCATCCACAGGCACCACTAATTCCCTATGAGTACAGCAGGAGGCTGTGGTGAGTTTAGGGGAGCCAGTGGGTGGTGCTGCGGCTTGGAGCTGCCTCCCGCCAAGAACCGGCATGCCGAACTGCGGCACACAGCAAGTCAGCGGACTCTTCCTCGGGGGGAAAACCACACTTTTACCTGTTCCTGGAGATCCGAGGGTCTCCCCTATTGCCATTACCTCTTTAACCTCTGACATTGGGGAGAGGGCTTCTATCTGACATCTGCCATTGTGTTGAGGAAACCTGAAACAGCAGGCTTTGTTCAACACAGGACTGGGAAGCACTTAAATACATGATTAACAAAGGAACAAACAAGAAGTGACTGGGAGTGAGTCATGAGGTCTAGGAACAGGAGGTCAGATGAGTAACAGGCGTGGCTCATTAGGCCCACGCTAGGGTGGAAATAGGAATGTCAGATGGGCAAGGCATGACATACAGGTATGGGGGGTACATTCACATATCAGTATGTGTACATATACACTGCATGTATGGGAATGTGTATATTCTTGACTTAGAGTAATAATGGAACCAGCCGAGCTTCTAATGTAACCGGCAACAAGTACAAGTTCACACTGAAGCGTCGTATTATACAGTGGTACCTTAGAACTTGAACTTAATCTGTTCAGAACTCCGGATCGAATCCTAAAAAGTTTGAGTTCTGATCGAATTTTCCCCATAAGAAATAATGGAAAACCAATTAATTGGTTCCCGGCCCCAAAAAATTACACCAAAATATGTTTTTTAGCATTTAAACACAAAATGAACCGGATAAAACAAGAAGAGTATATACTGTACTAAACACATCTAAGAAATTCGAGTTATAATGAATTCGAGAACTGAGGTACCACTGTATTTGGAGTAAAGAAGCGATAAGAACTGGATTCGATGGGCAAAATCGGAATCAGATTTGAAATTGATAAAGTTTAAATGGTACCCAACCCTATGGGTGTGTGCATGTGAGGGAGACAGAGACTGACTAGAGTGGAGAGCGAATGCTTGGCTGTCGTCATCATAACGTGGGTTGGAGACAGTTATGCGGATCTACCTGTGTTCGGTCTATAGTCTCGCTCTCGCTTTGCCCTTTGGTGGGAATGAAACCAACTTTGGTGCTTATGATTAAAAAAGCACCATCGAACTTGATTTTTTTAATGAAAGCACTGTTCACTCTGTAACCTTTTCCTTTAAAATAAATCATTACATTGTAATTTCTTTAAATTGTATGTTTATTACTTAAGCATTAATCAGAAACTTAGTTAGAATGGGATAAATATGAATGCGTTGCATGTCGATTTAAGTGGTGCACTTAAACTTTGTGCTGGTTCTCCTAAAATTTTCAGTAAGGAGCACCACTGCTACTAGAGGAAAAGGTTAGTCTGGAGCCCTAATCACCATTATCTCCTCAATGTTTCAATTATCATTGTTATTTTGGACTAATATACAACTATTAAATGTAAATGATTTACTTGTCATGCGTCATCTTCATAGTGAGTGCTTACGCTTGTATATTCTATTCATAAAAAGGCCTGAACTTCTTTCACGTTTTATTTACTTTATACCAGTGTTTCCCAATGGAGTCCTCGGGGACTGGCAGACAGTTGACGTTTTTGCTCCCTACTAGAAGCTAGGAGGGAGCAGAAATATTGACTGCCTGGCTGGGATCTGGGAGGGAGCAAAAATGTGGACCATCCGTGGGTCCCCAAGGACTGGATTGGGAAACACTGATTTATACTATGCATTTTAGCAATAGTTACTGTATCATATACTAATTTTAAAATAATATAAACCTCCATCCATTTTCTATACCCACTTGTCTAATGCAGGGCCATAGGACTACTGCCTCAGTCACAGTTGCAGTCTTGGTATGCAGGTTCGGGTTGAAATGGTGTAGAGTGTTGGAATCCAGAATGTCCCCTGCATTGTGCCCAGTGCATTCTGGGTAAAGTTCCAGGCTCACCATCACTATATAGTCTATCTGCAGCCAGAATTTCTGTCGCTTGGAGTTTTTGTTAAAGAGCTTACTGTTTGTTGAAATGTGGCCTTAACTGTACTCGATTTGACCTCGTATGAGACTCACAAGAAGCGCCCAAACAACCGCTTTATGTCAAGAAACATGATCTGTTTTGTATTGCTATCATTTCTGCAAAGAATTTGCAACTTCATAACATAGCTTCACACTTCTCATCCGTAGCGAATTTCAAAATCAATTTGGTCTCCCACGCATGCCTGCTTACTGGTATGGTGGAAGCATCAGCCTACTGACTCATCATCGTGGCGAGGTAAACAGACTGTTCAGCAGATGAGAAAACAAGGGTTCTTTACTCTGTTTCCTGGGAGCTCTCAACGGGCCCAGATGTTATAGTGAAAAGACGGCAGGCTGTGAACTAAGAGCCTAATTACCTATATGGCCAGCCAGTCACACAAAGGTTGGGATTTACTGGGAGGTGGAATATAACACAACAACAAAATAGCTATTTACGCTGTTTGGTGTCAGTCATTGCTTGTTCTGCCTCTCTGGAGCGGAAGGTGGCTCCATGTATTGTACTGTACTGTAGCTTTCATGCCACCCAGGGTATCTGGAGTTTGTATGTTGACATGGATTTCCTCTCGCATTTCAAACACATCTGCCTTAAATGTATTTCTGTTGCTAAATACCCTTGCTATGCAGTGTTAGATAGTTAAGGTCCAGTACAAATCCAGACCAAGATCTTAGTTTCACTCTATAATTGTAAATCTTTATTCTTAATTGGTTGGTTGAAACAAAATCTTCTGGATTTTTGCTTTCAGGACCTGAACTTTCCACCTCTGTTGGTGCATGAATGTCTGCCCTGCCTGTCATTGTTGGATGGGCTCCTTTATCATTGTGATAAAAGCATGATTATGGGAGATGGATATACAATCCCGTTTCCAAAAAAGTTGGGATGCTGCATAAAATGTAAATTAAAAATGGATAATGCATAATCTGCAAATCATATAAACCCACATTGAATTGAGAATAGAACAAAGACAACACATCAAATGTTGAAACTGAGAGATTGTATTGTTTTATGCTTAAACAAAACACCTGGTTGAATATCTCACAATTAATTATTGATTGGCAGTTCAATAAGATGATTGGGTATAAAAAGAGTCTCCCAGCGAGGCAGAGTCTCTGTGCAGTGAAGATTGGGAGAAGTTCACCACTCCGTGAAAGACTCCGTGGGAAAATAGTGCCACAATTTAAGAATAATGTTCCTCAACACAATATTTGTGAATTTCGTCTTGTATGTCACATAATACCATTAAAATATTCAGAGAATCTGGTAGAGAATCTTGTAGGCAAGAGACAAGGCTAAAAACTAATACTGGATAGCCATGATCTTCGGGTCCTCAGGAGGCACTGCATTAAAAACAGACACTATTTTACAGTGGAATTCACTGTATGGGCTCAGGAACACTTCCGAAAACCATTGTGTGTGAACACAGTTTGTTTCTGCATCCACAAATGCAGCATGAAACTCTACCATGCAGAAAAGAAACCAGATCTAAACATGATCGAGAAACGCAGCCAACTTCTCTGGGCCTGAGCTCATTGACGATAGACTGAGGCAAAACGGAAAACTGTCCTGTGGTCTGACGAATCAAAATTTCGAATTCTCTTTGGAAATTATGGACCCCGCATCATCCGGGCTAAAGAGGAGAGGGACCATCCAGCTTATCAAAGGAACATTCAAAAGCCAGCATCCATGATCAGCATTAGTGCCCGTGGCTTGGGTAGCTTGAACATCTGGGAAGACACCATTAATGCTGAACGATATATACAGGTTTTGGAGCAACATATTCTGCCATCCAGATGACGTCTTTTTCAGAGAAGGCCTTGCATTTTTCAGCACGACAATGCTAAATCACATTCTGCGTGTATTACAGTACATCAGCATGGCTCTGTAGTAGAAGAGTTCAGGTGCTGCCTGCAGTCCAAACCCATTGAAAACATTTGCTGCATCATGAAAAATACAACAAAGAAATGAACTGTTGAGTACTTGAAATCCTACATCAGGCAAGAATGGGACAATATTTCACTTTCAAAACTCCAACAGCTGGTCTCCTCAGTTCACAAACATTTAACAGTGTTGTTAAAAGAAGAGGTGATGCAACACAGTGGTAAACATGCCCATCATAACTTTTTTGAGACGTGTTGCTGGCAGCAAAATCAAATTGGGCATATATTTGTCATAAAACAATAAAACTTCTGTTTCAACATTTGATATGTTGTCTTTGTTCTATTTTCAATTAAATATAGGTTAATATGATTTGTAAACCATTGAATTATGATTTTATTGACATTTTACGCAGCATTCCAACTTTTTAAAAAAACACTGTTGTATTCTAGTGTGCCAAATAGGCAGCTCTATCATTTGTCAGCACAGATATGCAACACTATGAAGGAATGTTAACAGCAGAAAATCACTGGTTGCCCAATAATAATAATGACAGTGATACGGCAAACATATGACCTTATATCACAAGAGGACTAACTATACATCTACTTTTTAACTGTTTATCGTGGTCAAGACCCCCCCCCCAGACTGGATGCCAGTCCATTGCAGGGCTCATACACACAAAATCATGCTCAATGGGCTCAATAAAGACACAGAGTAGAAAACAAGCAAACAAATTTATTTTTGTATAGCGCATTATCACAACATTACATCGTCTCAAAGCGCTTTACAGCATCCCCACCCAAAGCCCCCAGTGAGTAAGCCATAGGCGACAGTGGCAAGGAAAAACTCCCTAGTAGGAAGAAACCTTGGGAGGGACCAGACTCAAAGGGGGAGCCCATCCTCCAGGGGGCAACAATTAGTAGCCCAATTGCATGTTTTTAGGCTGAGCAAAGGCAGGATTTGAACCCGCAGCCCCGGAGGTTTGAAGCCACGGTGCTTCTCCATCAACTAAACAATCAAAGCAAAAAGCAGATATCTTACTGAAAATGAAGACAGACAGTCTTATCGTACAGCCGGCGCAAAAAAAACGCCGCCAGGCGCAACACAGGTATCTTTGCTAGCATGTGCCCAATGCATGCATCACTTCTGGCGCCCACATTGTTTAAATACCAAATGTACTTGCATCCATCTGAGCACCCGTGGGTGTATTGAATTTAAAGTGAGGTGTAGTTAGGTGCGATGTTGCCACATTGCTATACTGAGACACCAGACAGCGGCCAATAAAAACCTGGTCTGGCGCCGTATTACCCTGTTATTTTAAATGCGACGTTCGTTATCAGTTGCACGCGTTCACTTTGCACACCAGCAGATCTGTTTCCTCTGCAGAGAAGCATTCTTTTCTACTACCTGGCAAATCTGCCATTATTGCAATCTGCCAAGTTGCAAGCACACCTGACTCTTAGAGGGAATGGGACACTTAGTAAGCCTTCTGGACCATGCGCCTGGCACAGCCATTATTTTTTCACTGCTAAACATGTATTTGGCCATGCCCTAAAAGAACTTGGACTATGAGTTTAAAAGAGTTTTTGGCTTGTAACGTCAGAGTTTGCATCGATATCTACTTTGTTTGAGGTCAGAGTGTGCGTCTTTCGCTGTTACCATTAGCTGCTTCTACTCTAGCGGAACTTGCTGATACACATAACTGCATGTTTCTGCACACTGGGAGGGAATCTGCACATGGCGAGGTCATGCAAACTCCTCACAGAGAGTTGGCGGGAATCCAAACACGGGACTGGGGGGGGCGGGGGGCATCGTACCACCAAAAAGTCACAAAAGTCACCCAGAACTATAATAACAGAACTATTAAGCATCACATTTACATACACAATTACCTCCTTATACATCAAGTGCAAACAGATGGCGCTACATTATTATATTCTATAATGTGGCGGAGGCAGGACCGCAGGGTTCTAATGAGCAAAAGGAATTTACCATAGAAAAGGGAGCAGTGTGGACGAGGCTCATTTAAGTCATTCCAATGCAGCATTTTATCTAAGAAAAGCCCTCCAAAGCCCAAATAAAGTCACTTAAGCGAAGTCTTTACACATCTCAAGAAAGCTTCCTCTCCTCCTCCCAGCTGACCCAGTAAGTTCCCATCAAGGCTATAAAGATAACCCGGCCCAGCTGGACGTCATTATGGATCTAGTCGCTCACCTTGCCTAGCCCTGTGCCTTCACCCTATCTCTGCCACTGACTCACGCATGATTCTCATGTGTTAATACTGTGCTCAGCTTGCATAATTCAGTAAAATGTTGCAAATTTACTAGTTTTTTATAGCAAAAATCATTACTTCATTCATTTACAATATGCACTACCCTTCAAAAGTTTGGGGTCGCTTAGAAATTTCCTTGCTTTCGAAAAAAGTTAATTGATCATTAGAAAACCCTTTTGCAATTATGTTAGCACAGATGAAAATTGTTGTGCTGGTTAATTAAGCAATATAACTGGCCTTCTTTGGACTAGTTGAGTATCTAGAGCATCAGCAATTTTGGGTTCGATTACAAGCTCAAAATGCTCAGAAACAAAGAACTTTCTCCTGAACTTTCAGTCTATTCTTATTCTGAGAAATGAAGGCTATTTCTATGCAAGAAACTGTCAGGAAACTGATGATCTCGTACAATGCTGTGTACTGCTCCCTTCACAGAGCAGCGCAAACTGGCTCTAACCGCAGCAGAAAGAGGAAAGGGAGGCCCTGGTGCACAACTGAAGGAGAGGATAAATCTATTAGAGGGTGTTGTTTGGGAAACAGACGCCTCATAGGTCTTCAACTGGCAGCTTCATTAAATAGTACCCACAAAAGACCAGTCAGAACGTCAACAGTGAAGAGAAAACTTCGGGATGCTGGCCTTCTAGGCAGAATTGCAAAGAAAAAGTTGTATCTCAAAATGGTAAATAAAAAGAAAAGACAGAGATGGGCAAATGAACACAGACACCAGACAGAGGAAGACTGGAAAAAAAAGTGCTATGATGAAGTTTGAGGTGTTTAGACCACAAAGAAGATCGTTTCTGAGACTGATCAAATGAAAAGACGCTGGAGGACTGCTTAACAACATCTGTCAAGCATAGTGGAGGCAATGTGATGGTCTGGGGCTGCTTTGGTGATGGTAAAGTGGGAGATTTGTATGAGGCCAAAGGGATCGTGAAGAAGGATGGCTATCGCTCCGATTTGCAACACCAAGCCATACTCTGTGGACGGCGATTAATTGCAGCCAATTTCATCCTACAGGACAGTGACCCAAACACAGCTCCAAACTATGCAAGAACTATTTAGGGAAGAAGCAGTCAGCTGCTATTCAGTGTATTTTGGAGTACGCAGCACAATCATCGGATCTCAACTCTACTGAGCTGTTATGGAAGCAGCTTGACCGAATGGTATGTAAGAAGTGCCCATCAAGCCAATCCAACTTGAGGGAGATGCTTCCGGAAGCACGACGTGAAATCTCATAAGATTACCTCAGCAAACTGACATCTAGAATGCCCAAAGTCTACAAGGCTGTAATTGCTGCTAATGGATGACTTTTTGATGAAAGCAAAGTTTGAAGAACACAATTATTATTTTAACTTAAAAAATTACGATTTCTAACTTTGTCAATGAATATTTCCTATGTATTTAGCTACATTTCCTATTCAAACTCATTTCATGTATGTTTTCATGCAAAATAAGGAAATTTCTAAGTGACCCCAAACTTAGTAGTGTATGCATCATGAAACAACCAGCAGTTTTAAGTAAAACATTCATTTCAAGTAGTAATAAATTGAAACCTAAAACATAGATCTAAAAGCTGTTCTGAGTTCAAAAGTTCATTGGCAAGCAGTCTCATTTGGTGCTTTTTAATTAGTATCACCGTTGCAGTAACACAGAGTGTTTAGTATCCCTTTGGGAGGCAATGACTACAATTATAATTAACAGCAAAATGGTAAGAACAGAACTGAATGAGTCAGTCAAAAAATTATGACACTAAATAGAAAGAAAAGATATGTGCAGATGTGTTAAATATTACTTGTCAGTGGGGTTTTGTTATGAAACCAATACATTTCCAACATTTTTACAGAATCAAGCAAGTGTCCCAAGACTTCCTCTGAGCACTATATTTCTGTATGTGTAATTCTGCACATCTGAGAAGCTGGGGGCCCTACGTTCACACTCTACTCTGGCGTCTCCTCCAGGGCATCTCTTACCAGTTTGTCGGAGCTTTTCTAAATGCTTTTCCATTCTATTCCGTTATACACACTGCCTCAAAAAATTAAAGGAATACTTTTTAATCAGAGTCTAGCATCAAGTCAATTAAACTTCTGGGATATTTTTTTTTGTTAACAAT
>JAODJU010000036.1:13133046-13166515 GCA_026776725.1 Gnathonemus echidnorhynchus
ACACTAGTTCTCAGGTAAATACCAGGAGCAGGTGTGGCTCATCAGAAGCCAGGTAGGATAGAAAACTTACTGGATAGAAGCTCTCCAGGACCGGAGTTGGTGACCCCTGCACTACAGGTTACCAGTCTAATCAGTAATATATTTTGGACATTAAAAGTTCTTAAATGGCATCAAATCTGTAGAATGACCCACCTACACCCTGCCTGTCTGGATGGATCTGCAAAATCCAGACCTCAAACCGTCTCGTAGATTAAGCTGCCCTGATGTGCAGTATTCAGCTTAAGACGTATGCTCGATATCTACAACGCACAATTACTTCTTTATGTCATAATATACACCAAAGTAGAATAAAAGTGTCTTTATGCTTGAATAAGTGAAAGATGTGTGTGATGATATATCATTATGATAATATATTGTGTTCTTTTCAGTCATTATGCTTGTTTCATTATGGTCCCTTCATAATGATGTGTTTACCATGTATACAGAATCAGCAGCCTTTGGTCCTGTAAATTAAGACTTATATTTATAAACTATATGACGAGATTAGAGCGTTCAGCTCTTGGAGGTTTATCCTCAAGCAGATAATCAAATGTTAACATGTGGTGCGGAAAAAAAAATGTGCTGTGATCATTACTCTCATTATTGTTGCATTTAGTGAATATATTAAAATATAACGAATATGGCTAAAGACATATTACAGGAAATACCTTTATGATAGATTAATTAGGATACATTTAACATGAATAGCTTTTTTTCGGAGTAAAACGGTTTCATATTTTCGGCCAGCACTGAGCGGCTTATTACTGATTTCTGCATGGCACCTTCCAAGGGGAAAAGGGACGTTTGAAGGAAAGCGGTTGTCACGTCATTAATCACACTGCTGCCTGCCCTCCAAGGACAAAGCACAAACACTTCCCACTCGCCTCTGTCATGGCATTTTGTCTTACCTTTGGATATACATCTAATTCCGAATATGTAAATATCGCAAACTCTATCGATAGTCCAGCCTCGTTCATATTCCATTCCAAAGTTAAGGAGACAGGTATATAACGGAGGCATAGTACATTAAATGGAAACTTCAGCATGAAAATATTTAATGCAAGTGACCTAAAAAAAATTGAAATGCTCTTTAAATTCACAAGCAAAATTTATACTGGTGTTGCTCGTCATTTGAATGCTCACTCGCTACTGACAAAACGAAACTACTTTTACTGAGAAAATAAATGTTTTGAACGATTTTGAAAGAGCCTGATATATTTCAGTTTGCTTTTCTATAGCCTCTTCCCAAAAGAGATAATTAGTGCACAGATGCACTAATTGTTGCATGTAAACACTGTGACCACGGGGCATCCGTCAGATTGGCAGCCAGAACGTTTTCTTGGTAGGATTCCAGTAGGTGAAGGCTTTACTGTCAACAATTATTTACTCGAGGAATTACGAGGAAGTCGGCATTCTGAGATCTGTGAGTATAAATTGGATAGTACACATTAGTCAGCCCCCTTGCAGCACTTTACAACTGAGGAGAGTTTAAGTCCGTTCTGACCTCTACAGGAATCGAGTGAGGATGCATCAAGACTGCTAACAAACTGTGTGTTCTTCCTATGGCTAAAAATCCTAGCACAACATTTTCAATTTGCAGTAGGCCAGAGCGAGCGGTATGCTGGCTCCCAGACAGAGGTGTTCTAGTTTAATCTGCTACGGACAAATGTGTGTGCTCATTTTTCTGTGTCTAGTACAATAACATCTTGAAATATTTCAAAACTATAGGAAGCACGTCTAAGATATGGAGTTAAATAAAAGATGAGCTTCCATTACAAAATGAAACCAAGGTTTCTACCCGACTGCAGAAAACAAAGCCCTCAGAGGTAAAGCCTTGTAAGGAGACATTTTTCCTGTTGTCACTTTTTGGTGACAGAAATTGTTCTTTTTTTCTCGACTTAATTATTACTGGTTTCTAGTGAGATCTCTCCTTTTTTCCCTAAAATTCTCCTTACTTTAGCTGAATACGTCTTTTCTTTTTGCTGCCTTGGCAAGGGGCGAGTCAGTTCTACATCAACCACCTGCAGACTGACTTGTGCCTAGTCATACAGTGCTGTTCAGTGTACCAGCATCTCTTAGCCATCTTTTAAACACTGCGGGGTGGACATTTGACACAGAGTCACAGGCAAAAGCCCGTTAGACTAGCCTAATGAATATCAACAATGCCAAGGGCCAAAATTAACAAAGAGCAGGAAGTCATACTTCTTTTGAGGAACAGGTGGAACAAATCAGCATGACTAGACCCAGTCACCTGACTCTATCCCTTAATACAATAGCTTATTATTAGCAGTATGCAGGCTGTGGTCTATTTTAGAAGCTTAATAGCAGTGGAGAACATTAACACAAGCCTGTGGAAGTGCCTGGTATAAATTCCAGGCAATTATGTTGATAGCGAGGCTCAATTTAACATCCAGTGTTCTTCTGCAATCAAAAATTGCACAGTACTAAACTGATCTAAGGTTGTAAGTGCAGTTGAGGGCGACTGATGGAGCGAGTGTCTTTAAAACGAAAACAGTAATATTGCATTTTGAGAGAAATAGGCCCAAACAACTCCAGGCTATTTTTGGCTCATGGGAGTTTTCAGTTTCAGATTGCAAAGGAGGTGGGACCAACTGATCAAATGTCTTGGTCCCGTCTCCTCGCATTGCCTCCTCTACAATATGATTGGTTATCTCTCTGAACCAATCATTTTTCATTCTGCCCTCAGAACATTTTTGTGTAAGTAAAACTTCCACGAGCCTATTTTTGTCTTGATTTGACATAATTATTTACCTTCCATACAATCTGGCAACCCTGGAGGGACTGAGTTAACACATGCATCAGTAATAACACACGTCATACCGAGAGCTGCAGTACAGGGTAATGGGACAGCCTGAAGTCTATTCCAGTCAGGGTAGGATACCAGCCAGGGGGACACTCCAGTCCATCACAGGTCACTCACACACAAATGGGTATTTTTCTTGGTCTGTGTTGGAGGACCAATTAGGAAATAAAGGTTTTCCTCAATAGCATTGTCCCCTGTATCAGAAACACAGACAGTGGGTGGGAAATCACCCAGATGTGTACAAATCTGGTTATCCAAACTGTGGTGGAAATCTGGACCTTCTGTGCCTGTGTTTGGTCAACAGAATTGGCAGATTTGTTTTATCGAGAAAGCTTTCAACCTCCTGCAACTGATTGAAATTAAGCCACCGTCTGTTCCTCTCAATGTGTGATCTAGGGTATTGACAGCCAGTCTAAAGCATCTGAAAATGTCTTGGTAAACTGCAATGTAAAACAGGTATAAGTGTCCTGAAACAGTGATACTCAGCGTCTCTATTAGAGGGATTAGACACCAGCCACACATAACCAATCTATCAAGTATTCTTGGATGCAGGACAAAATTTTAACATCAAGATCAACATGTTTTGTAACAAATTATTGCAAAAGCAAACAATTTTAACAGCATGAAAACCTTGTGATTTAGTGCTCAGTTGGGAAAAATCCCTCCTTAATTACCAAATGATTTTTAAAATATCATCTAACACTAGACTCTCTAAATTGTACATACAGTAAGAATATTGCATTATGCTTCTGTTTCTTGCACACAGATCAAGATAAATGTTACATTTAAGAAAATACATGGAACCAAAGTTGGGATTGTGTGTGTTTTTTATTTGGAATGAAACAAATATGTTAACCCATCACAGAATATTACTAGAAGGACATCTCAACAGTGTATTTAGTATACCACCTGCAATGCATTATGCACATTCATTTTTATTTATTCATTGACGCTTGTTTGGTTGCATATTAGTTTGTTTTCATTTTGGGAACCTTTGTGTTTGGATTTATCTATACAACGCTTCTGGTCAAACAAAACATTCCCTTCTTCAACAAACAAACATATGCACCAAAATGGGACATGCAAAATTTACCATATACACCAACAAGTAATATTTTACTTAGAGCACACCTGGGCCGGTCAATCCTACAGGCAACATAGGCGGCCGCCTATGGCGCCAACTTGCCCCCAATTTCAGTTTGCCTCGAAGGGGGGGGCAATTGATGATTGCCTGGGGTGCCACATCAGCTAAAGCTGGTACTGGAAAACACATCAAGATTTTTTAAACTGGAGATTTTAACAGATTCAGAATATTTAAATAAATGACTGCAGTGTTAATAAATCCTTTTTTTTTTTTTTTTGCATATTGCCACAATTTAGTGCATAAATTCAGTGCATATAGGTTCGCATGAAACCAAAATCTGTGCAGTACAGTTCATCATCGTAACCATGGTTTTGGTGAATAGGCCACAGCTTTTGAAGGTGGTACTTGCAGCTGAAAGCCTATTTTAGCAGCATCAGACAACAACATAGACTGAAGACTACGGTGACAAAGTATGAATCATTAATAGTATTTCACATAAAAAATACTAACAAATTACTTTGTCCAAAATTATTTCTTCCATCACCAATTTCTTTATATTATATATTAACATCATCCAAGGAGTGCTTTCCGATCACGAAATAATAATCAGATGCCTTGCTCAGTTACTCTGTGAAACTGAGTGATCATTACTTAGCAATTAAAAAGAACTCCATTTAGTAAGATGTGCATAACACGATCTCTTACATATGCCATATAAGCAAACACAAATAAACAAAACACTAGATTTAGTACCGAAAAAAGCAAGAAGAACTGAAGGTTTAAATCAAATACTTCTCAGTAAACACTAAATATTACTGACAAATGCTCACCATCAAAATGCTCAACGTTGATGAGAGGTGACAAAACAATTTCATATTGCATTAACCTCGAAAGCTATTATTCGGCATTGATATAATTCCATGAAGGTATACTCAGTAATGACACAATCAGTCCAAAAGAAACATATTAGCTGATCATAATTTGATATTAGATTGCAAAAAAAAAATCATTGCTAATAAATATTACTTTTGTGCTTGAAGACATCATTCTACAGTCTATAAGAGTAACACATCACACCAGAGCTGGCATCCTTCTGGTCAAGGACGACATCAAAACTTCAGCAAGACCTGAGCGAGGACGATGACGAGTAGACTGGCGAGGGAATATTCCATCATGGTGCCTCCGCTTTTTTCCTGCACTGACATGAGCCCTGCCAAGGAGAGTGGACACTCAACAAGAGCTGTGGCCATTATCAAACGGGCACCACTGCCGTGCCATTAACCCACCAACACAAATCACTGTTTTTATCAAAATCAGAACAGATGATGTTTTTATCACGGTAACATGTCGACTTATTACAAATACCCATTAGTTGCGTATCCTATGAAACACAATAGCTTTAACGCACAAATGACCATGTGTCTTGACTGAAAAGATTATTAACACAATATCTTTTAAGCTATGTTTTATTATTTAGTATGAATTCTAGTATTCAGCATCTATTTTTTGTCTCATTTAAAAGACAAGTAGCAGTGACTTCTAAGTAATGACAGCTTCGGGTTAGAAAGCAGCCAGTATCCCTTGACCAGTTGGGCTTAAGGGTCTTGTTGAAGGACCCAACGGTGATGATTACTCTGCTGCCTGTAGGATTTGAACCCACGACCGACTAGACACAGGAATAGACCTGTAGCTCACTGAGACATACACTGTCCCCAGCGTGACAACTCCATGGTTACATCACGAGCCTCAATGACGATTCTCACACATAACTGCAGACCAAACTTCCCATGGAGTCAAAGAAGCTGACCAAAAATACAAATCATAGCTTTAAATAATATTTAGAGACTGCAGTCACATTTAGGACAGATGTACTAATATGATTTTATGTGTTTTATATGGTAAAAATAATGATATGATGCAAAAAAAGAAAATACGATTGTTGTCTTTATATAGAATACTACTACCTTTAGACTTTACTTTTTAAAAAAATTCTTAACTTTAATCATGGTTTCTGTAATGTAATGAAAGTAAAAGTAACAGCATATTTTCAGCATGCATATTTTTGCATTCACTAAATCCCCTAGCACAAACTTAACTGAAACCGAAATTTCTTTTATCAACTGTTATCTGTTATCAATGGTTATCATCATCAGATGGAAACATGATTGAGATGCTCTGATTCTGTTTCTTTAATTGTATTCACATATCTCCTGAAGACATTCTTAATATGTCAGATAGACTGAGATCTTGGGTTAATGTCACTGTTTTTTGAAGGAAGTACTATTTCTTAACATCCACAGAGACACATGAAATACAGAAAAATAAAAATGAAGAATGGATACTTACATGAAGATTCTGTTACAAATACCAGCAAAATTCAGCCAGGTTATGTTGAGGTTTTAAATATCAAAAGAAAAAAAAATATGTCAGTATAAATGCATTTACCTTTTCTGAAACACACATTCACACACAGTTTACATAATAGCAAAAATGACAGCAACTTAATTGTGATTTTCAATCATTTACTGTGAATCACATACGTCACATATATACATACAGGGGGGGCCCTCTGAATCTGAATTTGCCACAGTATCCATGCCCCTGTGACTCCCCTGTGTGGTTATATCACACACACGCACACACATGCACACACACACACGCACACACACACACGGACACACACACACATATATAAATGTGTGTGTGTGATTATATTGATGGTACAGCTTGTGTTAAACATGCATTTTTATGAGTAATACAACACACATTACACATGCATGTGTCTATGGAGGCAGCACTGTGTGTGTAGATTGTACTGCTTTTGTCAAATGGCCCCGCATCGAAGTCGGTAGTACAAAGTGTATCACACGTGTGCGTATTTATGCATCCAGAACTGCATGCTCACTAACCTTGTAAAACAGAGCGTTTGGTAGCTTTTATAGTAAAGAACACATAAAATGAAGCAAAATAATATATAACATGTCCTGAACTCAGTGAGAACTTGCAGACTTTGGAGCAGAAATACACATGAACCAGAAAGGCAAAGTGCTGTCCTCCAGTTAAACATTACTCATAATTTACAAAAATGTTAATAAGTTGCATGATTTCAGGCAATCTGATTCAACGATGAAAATCTTCCATTCAGGCACTATATTAATTAACAGTAAACTAATTAGTTAATAATGGTAAGACTTCACGAGAGGGCAAAAATTACTTAACTCATTTACTACTCAAGAACAAATGATGAACTAATATGGGCTTCCCTATGAAATGCATGAACTGAATTGATTAATTACGAATGAACATGGGATTAGTACTTAAATACTTAGTTAATGGTTAATTAATGCATTAAGTAAACATGTACTACATTATTCATGTCCCCTCAAATAAAGTTACCATTTTGTCTAATTATTGTAAATGAGGAAGATTTATCAACCATATGTAGGGCTTATAATTCTCCTGTTTATTCTCCTTGTGTAAAAAACAGCAATGATAAGATATTGCATATATTGTACATAAGCCATAGCCAATAAAATATTGCAAACAAAAGTTGCATTCTGAGGAGTTTCAAAGATAATAATCCTTACTTACCATAGAGAACCATGCTTGCATTTGCAATACCAAGGTTGTTTTTGGCAACACATGAATAGTTTCCGTAATTAGCCTCTGACACGTTGAAGAAGATCAGCTTTGAAAGTTTGCCCTGGCTTTCTACCTCAGAGTTGTAAGAGCCACTCACCACCCTGCAAAGTGATTGATTAAGGATTGACATCACATAGAGCACCTTTCATTCTGACCAAAAGCATAAAAATATTACAATCAAGGAAAAGACCATATTAGTAAAAGATCATTGTATAATTTGATCAGGAGTTAAAAAGACTGACTACAGCTGGATGAATTCCCATGGTTACCTTTCGTTATCTTTGTACCACTCAAAATTTGCTGCAGGTTCAGCCTCCGCTTCACAACCAAGGACAGCCTGCTGGCCAACGGGAACACCAACATCCTTGACCTCCATCAAGGTAGGAGGATCTGCAGCCAGCAGTGAGGGAATGTAATGACCATCGGATAGTAATACTGAAGCATTGACATACTGATAATAATTTACATTTAGTTAATATGGACAGAAACAGAAACTCACAGTTGACTTTTAACTCAATAGTTTTTGTATCTGTAGACACGTCATTGATTGCTGAGCACTCATATGTTCCTGCTCTGTGCCTGGAAATATCTTTGATTTCCAAGTATCCGTCCTCGGAAACAAGGGAATAAGCTGAGAAGGCAAAGACAATGATTGAGGATAAGTTGTGTTACATGTAAACCGTTCATTTTCATCTTCAAGGTTAAATGAATTCCTTACATTTCTTAAGATTACATTTCTTACGTTGTCAGGGGTCTTCCAGATTAAAAGAATTAAAAACTATGAAAATATAAACCTTTTATATTGTGATGACAGTGAAAACTGATGATTTGGAGCATTATCTATATCTGGGCTATTGAAGATGATTGTGGATGATTAACTAGTCCTGAATAAATCCTCTCCATCATCTTTGTTCCAGTTGATGTTGGGTTGTTGTGTCCTGTCATAATGAAGAGTCTTTCATAGCTGCTTATCTAGTACAGCGCCACAGTTAACTAGGGCTGGGCAATCTACAGTATATTGATAAAATATCGTGATTAGGAACATTCATGTTGTCATCAGCCTTGTTGATACAATTGTTTTCTTGAACAATCATAATGCATTATTTGTACACAGATTCCATAAAGGTATGAGTCAGCATAATAATTCATTACACCTGTCACATGCTCCATAACAATTAGTAAAATAATTTGGTCAGTATATTCAGAAAACCTCAAAATCACCCGTCATATTTTATGTTTCCTACATGTGAATTTTTGAATATCGTGATTCATATAAAAATTGGGGAAATCTCTGAAAATTGTGATATCACTTTTACGGCATAACCTCCTGAGACCCCACCCATTCATTTATGTCCATTGTAGTGGACATTTAATTTTTGCATCTATCTTTTCACTGATGTAAGGAAACATACTTATTCCTTTTGTACACTAAAGAGGACATGCTGTGAAATTAAAAATAAAAATAAATTTGAAAAAATCTAAATTGTAATATGTCTTATTTCCTCCAAAGACAAAAAACCTAAAATTGAAGGAAACTATCTTCCTTGGGTCTCAGGAGGATATCGGCCAAACCTGCAGTGAACCTGAAACCTATCCCAGAATGCAGCTGTTGTTGCAATCCATTACAGAGGATATACTCACGAACACCCTCATGCTGCTAGCAATTTACAGTCAGCAATTCACCTAACTACAGCTACGGATTCTGGGAGGACACTGGAGCAACAGTAATATTTACAAATTGAGTAAAGTTTACATTAATAGAAGGAAACCTTCAATTAAAATGCATTTCAAGCTCAAGCTCATGTCTGGATTTACTGTCAAGCTCTTGCCAAAAACGGGAAAAAGAATCCAAAATATAAGCTCTAAAAATCATCACCTGCACCTATTAGCGGTTTAGGCAAGAGGAAGGGAACCTTTCAGCTGTCAGAACTGAAGTATGGACATACTTGTCTTCTTCTACACGTCCCTGGGCATTGACTGTGAGAGGACCAGAGCAGCATACTCTGCATACTAAGCTTGAACTGGCCATGAGAGGCCGAACCAGGGAGTCACGAGGCCAGCCATCAAATTCACCGCAGGGTGGAGATGGATCAGACAAGCTCAGGGAGTGAAGGCTTGGGATACTTTTATTTCCCCACAGGGGAGCCGGGGTGGGTCTGGCCCACCCAATCTTGATCTTGACCCACCCTAAGGCTCAGCCAATAGCAACCAACACAGATTTTTTATTCGTTTACTTTTTTTCTAAGCTGTAAGGACTGCAGGGCACAACCTAACACATTTTGGTTTTGGCTGAATAATTTTGAAAATATATGAGTTAGATCATATTTTAATCATGTATTTTACACAAGCAACATACACATCTCTGCTACAAATGGCCACTTGAAGTTTGTTTCTAGGACCTAATGTTTTTGAACAATTCCACTGAAAGTGACGGAAGTGAAATGTTACATTTTACTCTATGGGCAGGCTTAATTGTAACGCTTGCTAGAAAAGTATGTTTGAATGCAATTAATTCAATACACTTCTATCTATATACGACAGGGGGATACTGCTTATGGATCTCTCTCTTTAAACGCATTAACGAGCCACACAACATTGTTTGGGAGTCAAAAGTCTAACAGAATTCAATCGGAGGGGGAAAAAAACTCAAACCTGAAAACCCATATTTTGATGCTTTGGCAGTATTATTCTTGAAATCTTCATGCCAGGGTGCAGTGGTTAGCACTGTTGCCTCACACCTCTGGGACCTGGGTTCGAGTCTCCGCCTGGGTCACATGTGTGTGGAGTTTGCGTGTTCTCCCCGTGTTGTCGTGGGGTTTCCTCTGGGTACTCCGGTTTCCCCCCACAGTCCAAAGACATACTGAGGCTAATTGGAGTTCCTAGATTGCCCGTAGGTGTGCATGTGTGCATGAATGGTGTGTGAGTGTGCCCTGCAATGGGCTGGCCCCCTGTCCAGGGTTGTTCCCTGCTTCATGCCCGTTGCTTCCAGGATAGGCTCCAGACCACCCACAACCCAGTAGGATAAGTGGCTTGGAAAATGGATGGATGGATGGATGGATGGATCTTCATGCCAATAAAGGCCATTGAATTGAACTGAATTGCATTTAGCTATTTTTAACTCAGTATCATTGTACTCTACAGGCAGCTTAGTTGTAATACCATGTCACGACTAACCCTGCTGTCCAGAGTTTTCATCAAGCCTGGTTAACACTTGCTATGAGTTGGTCACATGTTTCAAAACAATGCTATGTTTTAGGCAACAAGATGGTTATTAAGGTAATATAGAACTGGATTCAGTGACTTAGATACGCAGCTCAGTAACTGAAAAACAACTACTTTCATGCCTCGAAAACGCTCTTTGCTGTATATCTCCAAGAAACCATGGGCTAAATCTCTGAAAATTAGCGGGATACCATCTGCTAGCCATGTGGTAAACTGACTGGAAGCACACCCTGCCCCACCCTGTGGTGGCATGTAAAAGGTCAGTGTTACATTTAATGCTGCCTTAGGTACCCCATGCACCCCTACTCTTACCAACTCCCCCAGCCAATTCTTGCAGCCAATTCCCCCAGGCCCCCCAGGGAATACTGTGCCCCACCCTAGACCTGAAGCTGGGTGCACCACTGCAGTTAAAAAGGTATCCCACAGAAATATCTAGGCCAAACCCCAATAAACCCTGAACAATGCACTTTTGCATATTTTCTGCCAGAAACACTTAGCTTATTTTTTAATGTGTCTTTGTTTGATGCCAAAACTCTTTAATTTCCAATATTACAGCCAATAATGGGAAGCTGATTAGATCCATAACTGTTATCCCAGTGTTCCAAAGGAGCGACCCTGACTTGCCATGTTTAATGCGCCCTTTCTGGTACCATCTGTCTGTTATCCTTTCCTCAGTGAATCGGGCCAGAGAATGGACCCTCGACATGAAAGCAGGTGTTGTTTCAGCTGGAACAAAATCTAAATATTTACATATCCATTGCACAGATGAGGGACAAAAAAATCTCTGGCAATCTGAACTGTAAGATGGTGAAAGCACCTGCCAGCACGACAGAGCAAAGAGCGAGGAAAAGCACAAGCCCAACGCGGGTGTCAGTTTTTTATCCCTGTCGAAACTGCTGCTTTTGTCAAGCTTGTCTTTTGTACACCATTCCCATTTTTGGCTTGTCCCTGAGAAGGGATAATATAAAAACTCTGGTAGAGTACTTTATTATTATTATTATTATGAATATTATTATTATTATTATTGTTGTTGTTGTTTCATAATCCCCTTAAGGCTATTCCTCTACTGATTGTGATTTCATATAATAAAAATAACGAATAAAATAAAAACTGCATTAACTCTCCAAATATTTGTCATCCTACTTCTTTGTTTTTTTTGGTTTTGTTTTTACAAATGTACTGATATTCTTATATTTAGCTACCCTTCTTCCCACCTCCCTTATGCTCGTTCTTTTCTCTTTATGTCCTTTGTATTCATTCTCTGATTTGCGATCATTACCATTAGTAGTAATACCATTATGTTTGTTACTATTATTATTGTGCCATTTAACGATGTTTTAGTGACTGTTTTATTATTGAAAAGAACTGAAAAATGAACTGAAAAACTCAAAAAACAACCTTCCACACTGTCCACAGAGAAGCCTTGTACTTACAGTCCCCAAACAAATAACAGCCAACTCCTCATCCACCTTTTGCTCATGCTAATTCAGATTTCAGTCAATGCTTCAAAAATGCACAGGAAGCAACTCAACTGTTAAGAGACTTTCAAGGAAATAGGGCAAAGGAGAATGGGTCAGAGCATGTGTGTGACCGAGAGAGGAGAAATCCCGCCGTCTCGACACGTACCTGTGGGTGACACCCGTCTCCAGCTTATGACGGGTTCGGGATTTCCGCTGGCGGAACACATCAGACTGACGTCGGAGCCCTCCATCAGTGCCAAGTCCTCCGTTAAAAATGTGATCTTGGGAGGGACTTGAGGGGAGGGAAAAAGAGATGAAGCAGTACTCTACATCACCAAATTAGTAACAAATTACACAAATGCTTTACTTCACAATGACCAATGACAGCTTTGCTAAACCATGTATATCCTGTGTATGCTATATATAAAAAAACATGCGTACACGTTACGTAATAGATACAGTCAGGACCATAAATATTTGGACAGAGACAAAGTTTTCAGTTTTTAAGTTCTGTACATTACCACAATACATTTTAAAAGAAAGAAGTCAGATGCAGTTCAAGTGCAGACTTTCAGCTTTAATTCAGTGAGTAGAACAAAAACATTGCATAACTCCTTTATAAGTAATTGGACAAATTAATATAACTGAAAATAAAATGTTCAATTCTAATGCTTAGTTGAAAACCCTTTGCAGGCAATGACTGCCTGAAGTCTTGAACTCATGGACATGAGCAGACGCTGGGTTTCCTCCTTTTTAATGCTCTGCCAGGCCTTTACTGCAGCAGCTTTCAGTTGCTGTTTGTTTGAGGGTCTTTCTGTCTGTAGTTTAGTCTTGATCTCAACCCCATGCTCAATGGGGTTGAGATCAGGTGACTGACTTGGCCATTCGAGAATATTGCACTTCTTTGCTTTAAAAAAGTCCTGGGTTGTTTTTGCTGTGTGTTTTGGGTCATTGTCCATCTGTATTATGAAATGCCACCCAATCAATTTGGATGCATTTGGCTGGATTTGAGCAGATATGATGTCTCTGAACACATCAGCATTCATTCGGCTGCTTCCATCCTGTGTCACATCATCAAGAAACACTAAAGACCCAGTGCCACTGGCAGCCATGCGCTTAGCCATCATACTGCCTCCACCATGTTTTACAGATGATGCGGTGTTCTTTGGATCATAAGCTGTTCCAGCCCTTTTCCATACTTTTTTCTTTCCATCATTCTGATACAGGTTGATCTTTGTTTCATCTGTCCAAAGAATGCTGTTCCAGAACTGTGCTGGCTTTTTTAGATGTTTTTTTGCAAAGTCCAAACTAGCCTTGTTCACTTGGTTGGCTGTTACGAAGGGGTTTCTATTCACCATGGAAATGATTCTCTGATCATCCACCACTGGCGTTGCCGAGTTCACCAATGCTTTCTTTCTCTCTCAGGATGTACCAAACGGTGGATTTTGCCACTCCTAATGTTGTGGTAATTTCTCAAATTATTTTCTGTTTTTGCAGCCTCAGGATGGCCTTTTTCACCTGCATACTGAGTTCCTTTGACCGCATGTTATATGTTCACACCTCAATCTTCCACATGCAAACAGGACTCAAATCAACTCCAGGCATTTTATCTGCTTAATCAATAATGAAAGAATGAAGGAATTGCCCACACCTGTCCATGAAATAGCTTTTAAGCAAATTGTCCAATTACTTTTGGCCCCTTTAAAAAGAGGGTGGAACATGTTAATGAGCTGAAACTCCTAAACCCTTCATCCAGTTTGAGTGTAGATACCCTAAAATGAAATCTGAGAGTCTGCATTTTATGTCCATGCCCATTGTGTAACTTCAATTGGAATATATTTTAGTAAGCAGGTAAAATAGTAAAACTTGTGTCAGTGTCCAAATATTTATGGTCCTGACTGTATGCTCGCTCTGTGTAACACTGTGGTGTTCTAACATCTCCACACTTCTCTCATAATCTGAATCCAGCACTTCATTGACTGATTTTTGGCTTCATATTTCTTTGACAAGCAGATACGGAAAAGAGATGTCTGGATGGATGTTTGTTGTATTTCATGTTTCAGTTGACCAGGTTTCCATTTGGGTTGTGTGGCGCTCCAGAGCAAATCTAGATGTTCCACACTGGTGTTGGAGACCTAGCAGGAGATGTCGTGAGATTTCATGTGAAATAATGGTGAGGGGGTGTGACGTACCTTGGACAATAACGTAAACCACCGTCTTCCGCACCCCACGGGGGCTCTGTGACACACAGACGTACTGCCCATCTTCTTGAATGCCCACATCGTCGATCCTGATGACGAACTCGCTCCTGCTCAGCAGCTCCAGGCTAACTCTCCGGTCAGTCGTCCACTTGGTCTCTCCCGTGTACAGAAGATTTGTGCGGTTCAGCCAGGCTGAGACAGTTTTTTCGTCATCCTGTGGGCACCTGGAGAACAACGGCAGAGACACACACGCGTGTATTCTCTTCAGCCATAATTTACATGAATTGAGAAGATAATTAGGGATAATGAAAAACTTCTCTGAGGGAGGAATGCACAGGTATGTAAGGTGAACCAAAATTGCTACATAAACTTCATTCCAAGAGTCTCAGAAAAACCTTTTGATCAAAAGTAACTGCGCAAGGACAAATACAATGGGAAGAAACAGGATTTTCTCACATCATCACAGTTATAAACCGCAATGCAGCAATTGGATACTGCAGTTTTAAATAGTTTTCATTAAAAAAAATGTACAAGCTAAGTTTCATAGATTTGTCATAAGCAAAATAAAAGTGAAAAATCCCATATTAATTGTATGCCCAAGAGGACAGGAAGATCACAAAATCTAACAAAGCAAACAGGAGCTGGCATGGGCTGGCATCGTATCTCCTTTTTATTGCTGTCCCTGAAATATTGGCATCCCTGCCAGTGTGTCTGCCCTTGTATCAGTAAGCTAGCCTTAGCCTCTGTCTAACTGGGCTTGTCTTTAAATCACAAGGCCCACCTCATCGTCTATATCACTGCCAAAGTGCCCCTACAGAACAGAGATTTTTGTCTTTCCATAAAACTGAGAAACAGTGAAACAGAGCCAAAGTTCTAAGCACTACGTGACTACGTTCTCAGGGAGATTGGATCAGACTCCCCAGCCCAGCACAGGTTAATGCTGTCAAACATGGTGCATTAAAACAGTCTATGGCAGTGTTTCCCAATCCGGTCCTCAGGGACTCACAGACAATCCACTTTTTTGCTCCCTCCAAACCCGCAGACCAGGAGTTCTACAGGGTACGTCATCAGCTCACTCACTGTCTCTTAAAACTGGCAGATTTATGAAGCTTTATAAGACAGTGATGCTTTGAGAGATGCAAATACTTTTAGCAACTGTTAAGACGCTGTTATTTGGGAATGTGTGTGTGAGTGTATGCAAAACAAAAATGCATTATTACCCAGAGAAATGGAAAACTCTAAGGGTGAGCTTAATATCTTTTTGAAACAAATATCCGGTACAAATAACGTGTTCTTTTCAAAAGTGACTGCCATCCGATCATTATGGACAAATGTCTGTGCCTGTCTTCAGTGTTGCTTTTCATTTTATGTTGTGCATTATATTGTTTGCATTTTAATCTATCTTGGTTAAATGTTTATTCACTGTTATTCATCATCTGTTCAGTCGAGTACAACTCTCAGTCACTCTGGATCAATGCTTTCCATGTTTTCTGATCCATTGCGAATTCTTTCAGTCCAGTACGTGTTATCAGTGATGGTATCTAGCCAGTGAGTTCCTGGGCATCCTCTTCCTCTTTTGCAACATCCTTCTCCAGTGATTTGCTTTGCATGACGTGACCAGAGTAGAAGAGCTTTTATTTTGTTATATTTGCCTCTAATGAGAGTTTTGGTTTGATGTATTCCAGAACTGATTGGTTAAATGTTCATAATTAACTAGCTCAAAATTAAATACTGCCCAAGCCTACTTACATGGCTAGTTTACTTTGCATTTTTCACGTTGTGCGCATTTTTCTGCATTGTTTTCTAGCACACATAGTTTTGCAATGTATTTTTTCATAGTCATATCACTCAGACCATGGTACATGGTATTTTGCAAGAGTTTTCAAGCTGTTAATTCGTTAACATATAGGCTTACATGTGCCTATGTATTTGTGTTATTTTGTGCTAATTTAAGATATTATAACATTACAAAAAGGTATACAATAAAAAGTTACAATTTTAATATTGCTTGCATGTGCTGAGCCAATGCTGGCGTGGCTTATCGGAATATAGATAGAACACCCACCCCCCCAACTCGATAAAACTCATTGACCCCATCATAGCTATTACTACATTTTATGGCCCAACTGGGGCTGCTCTGTCCCAGGCCATCAGAGTTACAAAAAGGGCTTATACACAAAAAATCTATAACCATTTCCATGACACTAAAAGATGTATGTGGCAAGGAATGCAGGCCTTCACAGATTACAAGTCCTCCTCACATACCATGGATTGTGATACCTGCCTCCCTGACAGGCTCAGCCCTGCCCAGTTTAATGTGGCACACAACAAGGAACAGAAGAACACCCCCCAACCGCTGAAAAGATACTCCACCTACCTACAGCAGAAGTAAGGAGCACCCAGTGTAAAGCAAACCTCAGTAAGGTGGCTGGTCCTGACAATATCTTAGGTAGGTTTCTCAAGGACTGTACTCATGAACTGAGAGATGTTCTGACAGACATCCTTAACACCTCATTCAGACAAGCATTTATCCTTGAGTGCTTTAAAACCGCTACAATCATACAGTGCCTAAGAAGACAACTGCTTCAGTGCTTAATGACTATCGACCCATAGCTCTCACTTCTGCTGTAATTAAGTGCTTTGAATGGCTAGTTATGGGACACATTAAAGTGAACCTCCCTGCCTCCTCCGATCCATATAACACTGATCTACCATAACCTAGGCCCTACACACCATACTGAAACACCGGGACAATAAAAACGAAGAATGCAAGAATGTCGATCGTCGATCTCAGCTTGGCATTCAACACAATAAAACCCGAACGTCTCCAAAAGCTGTCCCAGCTTGGCCTGAAAACATCACTATGCAACTTGATCCTGGACTTTCTGATAGAGAGACCACAATGTATCAGGTTGGTGACATCATTTCTGAACACAGGAACTACCCAAGGCTGCTGCCTTAGCCCCCAACTATTCACACGCCTGGCATTCGGCCGCCTCTAATCACATCATTAAGTATGCAGACGACACGGCCACTATTGGCCTTATAAGTGAAGGAGATGAGTCTGCATGCAGACAGAAGGCAATAGCTGGAGGAGCAGTGCATGGCTCACAATTTGCTGCTAAACATTGTGGACTTCAGAAGAACCTAGGGGGAATAAAACGCTCTATACATCACTGGCTCTGTTGTCAGAAGAGCTAAGAGTATTACATTTCTGGGTGTGCACCTCACTGAGGAACAGGCGAGACTGCCATCCCTCATCCTGTCCATCTCCTATAGAGGCACCATCCAAGTGGTCCATGCAAACTGCATCATGGACTGGTTTGAGTCCTGCAAAATGTCAGGCTACCAGTCCCTCCAACCGCTCATCAAAATTGTGGAGAAGATTGCGAGGACTGCTCTGCCATTATTTATTGCACATCCTGTTCATTCGATTCCATACCAAATTTGCACACCCCCCCCCCCCAACAGATAGTTAAGTGTACTTCTTTCGTCTATATATTATGATATGGCCACATCTTAAAATGTCACACCGTGACCAAAGAGAATGATATTTCACCTCAGTGTGTGACTCCATACATCATGTCTGAAGTTGACAGTAAAAGATCGTTTGACATGTTCATCCCTTCTCATACAGGCCACAAATCAGCGATTATGTGGAGTGAATAGAGGATAAGCTATATGTTGCACAGGAAAGAGGATCTCCAAATTAGGGTAGATAATTGAAGAGTTAATCAGTAGCCTCACGGGGCCTTTTTAATAACAACAGGATACTGTATGACCACGTTCTTCTGGTGCAGATTCCTCAGTGGATCACTGCAATCGTCATTCTGTTTAGAGGAAAACAGTGTTGCGATGCATTTTGTTCAGGACTGATACATAAATACAGTAAGATATTCAGAGGTGGGTAGTTCATATTCAGAGAGAAAAAAGTCCAGAGCAAGATTTTGTTTTGATCAACCAATGAGTATAAAGAGTCACAGTCACACAATACTCAGCTGGTTAGTTGAAAGAAAATGGACTTTTTCTGGACTTTTACTTTCTTGACATGAACTACTCACCTCTGAAGATATTCAGTCACAGAGATGCTGAAATGTTGAGATATTCATCTATCTGCCCATCTTCCATCTGCTTATCCAGTACAGGGTGACAGGGTTCCTAGAGCCCTTCCTGAGAAGCACGGGGCAGGAACACCTTGGATAGGATGCCAAGCTGTTCAGATGATCGATCTCAGAGAAAAGAATTAAGTTTCAGATGTCCGGTCGTAGACAAAATCCAATATTGCATAAAATAAAACAAAAAACAAGCCTTTTTGAGATAAAATCAAGGGAATGAAAACAGGGAGAGCTTTATTTTTGATAGGCCAATTTGCTGACGTCGACAAATCGCTGACTGTGAAGCACCTGCAGGATGATGTCGTCTCCCCTGCTGTTGTTCACGGGTGACTTACTATCCTGGGGCCTTATCTGTGAACAGCTGGAGCCACTGAAATTGGAACGATATGATGCTACACAGGGGCAGGAAACCACACGCCACATGCAGTTATCAGAATAAAAATAGAAACCCCACCGATGAAGCGGCATTGTGAGCGCAGTCATGAGGAGTTTCTTTCACAACGTGAAAGAAGTCCGTTAGTTTGCTGAATGAACACAGTATCCATCCAAGTGTCTTACAGACTCTTATCCTGGAGTCCATCCCAGGCAGCGCAAGGCACAAGGCAGGGGTTGCCCTGGATGGGATACACACACACACACACTGGAGTACCTACAGTATCTAAATGGGACTTTCCATTCACTTCTATGGGAAAAACCCTAATCCCAATCACAACACCCTTAACCCCTACCCAGGCCTAACCTTACAGATAAGTACCCAAACAAAATAGAAGACTTTTGGCATTTTTACTATTTAGTGCATCCCAAAAGTAAGGAAGTTTCAGATTTCACCACGCTTTGGGGACATTTTGGTCCATAAATGTGATCTATGCACCCCCCCACACACACACACACATATACACACATATGCACAGATTCTGAAAACCCATTTCTTTTAATTTTATTTTTAGTATTTACAGCCAACATATGTCTTTGTGACCACTAAAATCACATAATAAATTCCTAATCAATCAATAAATGTATATGATAGCTAATCCAGAATTCTGAAAAAACTTAAAAATGTAACAGCAGATGTCAGAGGACACATAGGAGAGCAGAAGATGGATTTTACACAGACGTCAAGACAGACGATATTTTATATTGACTCTCTTTCTCCATTATGTCTGAAAACATTAAATAAGAGGGTAAGAAAAGCAAGGCAGCTGTGAGACACACAGTCACACTGTCAGGTGTGAGCCCAGATGTTTTTGCATCAGACTCCCGCATTAACATCGAAGAGGGACATTTTAAAATGCATGCAAAATTAATCTTTTTTCTTTAAATGTAATGCTATACCTAGACAAGTAAAAAATAGATTAAATGCCTGCGAAAACTGCACTGAAGTTGCTTAAGTGCAAATCTCTAAGACAGGTGAGCAACAGTAGATACACACTCTATAGTGCAGGGGTGGGCAGTCTAATCCGCAAAGGGCCGGTGTGTATGCAGGTTTTTGGGAGAACCTGTAGGTCAGCTGTTCAAACCCAGGTGTGAGGTCTTTTCAGCCAATCAGTTCTCTAATTAGTAATCTAATTAAGGAGTTGCAGCGAAAACTCGCATACACACCGGCTCTTTGCAGATAAGATTGGCTACCCCTGCTATAGTGAGTGTAACAGAAATGATAAGCCATGGACAACAATGATCCATGGGCGACCTCTGCAGGAAACTTCCGGTACTACATCTCTGCAGAAAATTAATGATTCACCATATAATTCATATTATTCACATTGTATTCGACCAATTTAGATGAACTGATTCGTATTTTGTGTCTCAGCTTAATCTAATTTCATATTAAGTTACCTCCATTAGCATAGATTCAGATGGCCACAATGCAATTTCACAGTAATTACACAAATAACTATAAGCACAAAAGAATAATTCAACAGCAAGTGATCAGACTGTGTCACAAACCTGAGGAAGACAGTTTCCCCTTGGCGCACTGTGATATTCGCCAGAACTCCTTCCAGATGGGAGTCCCCGTAGCTATCAACTGGCAATCCTGGGTAGGTTTGGGAGAGAGATGGAGCAGGCAGATTTAGTGTCAGAACCCATCGTGCTGAAGAAAAAAGCTAGTTATATATCAGTGGACCAGTTATGGATACGGTTCCCTGGGAGTTTGATTCTGTATATTGAGCTGCACACCAGGACCGGAGTATGGCGCCCAGTGGGAGCCAAAATGCCGATATATACAAATAGCTCCTAGTAACTCCAGCGTGTTATTTGTGGAAAGAGAGCTGGTGGTTATCTGTGTGGTCCTCAAACTCCATTCCATCTTCAGCCGAATGGGTGTTTTTTCCATAAGCTAAATTGACATCTTAATAGCTTCCCAGATAGCATCATTTTTTTGTTTTAACATTGAATTATAGTTAAATACGTCGAATTATGGTCAGTGTTAAATTATCAACGTTGAAACTGAATTGATTTTTGGTCAGATTTTCAATATTGAAAAATTGATGGTGGCAAAACCTTGATTCAATGTTAATATAAAGTGAAAGATTGAAGATCAATGTTGTTTCAACCTTTTTGTCTGATATGGAATCAATGTCATTTCAACATATGTGTGCTATCTGGGTTTAATTACATTCATTCAATTACCTAAAATTTTACCCACTAGCCAGCATAGTTAGCATAATAAAATGGCATTCGACACATAACAGGAACTTTAGATATGGCAGAACATTGTGTCAATGTGTCCTGTGGATGTACAGAAATCTAGAGAAACTGCAAGCAGCCAGTGGAGGGAAGCCAGATGAAGTGAAATGTGTCCTCACTTCAGAAGACATGCTGTCAAGGGTCAAAGGCTGCATGTTGGGAAGGGTTTCCGTGTAATATCAAGCTACACTGGACCAAAAGGAAATTCGTTGAGTGTAAATAGCCCCGTTCTACAAGGCCAGCACTACCCGTTCATGCCACCTTCCAATCATTATATATCTTGATCAGAGTCATGGAGATGGGGGCCTGGCGCCTACCTCAGGCAACACTGGGCACAAGGCTGGGGGGCACCCTGCCTATTAATCATAGGGCACAGACATGAATACACTCACACAAGCAATTATACTCTCTGGGCAATTTAGTGACTCCAAAATTGACACTGAACCATTAGTATATTCCCTTAAAACAGTGTTTCTCAGTCCAGTCCTCAGGGACCTACAGTTGGTCCATGTTTTTGCTCCCTCTAAGCTCCCTACCAGACAGTCCACAGTTTTGCTCCCTCCCAGCTCCTGGCAAAAACGTGGACTGCCTGTGGGTCACCTAGAACCAGATTGGGAAACACTGCCTCAGATTGTGAACAGATGAGATGTAGCAATATACCAGCGAACTGAAGGTCTGTGGTCACTGAGCTGCTCCCACAGCAGGAGGCTGTGTTAAATGACAGGATGGTGATGCCCAGCCAGCTCTCATTACAAAGGGCAAGGCAGACATTCATACAAGCCGACCATGACCTGCTGTCAGCGTCGCCGACTCTAAATGGGCCATTGTCTTTGGGATTTCAGACGCATCGCGCCCACAGAAAGGCGCGAATGCTGCCTGTGTTCTGCAGGATCACGAGGTTCATGGCATTATGTACACACACGCACTTGGGCCACACCGTCGTCCTCCCAGCATTTACGGATTTAACTATTTTACTATGATTTTACCCTTTAGGCTTTCCCACCATATGCCAAACTCGTCCTGACCCCATTCTAAGTCACACTCAAACACAACTGTAAAATCAAACAATCGCAATGCTGTACATTTTAATCCTACACAATTGCAATGTCACGTACATCAGTGGTCACATGATTTATGGTCACATGATTGCTGTGCAATTGGATTGCTTTCCTGCCTATCCAGTTCTTATAATTGCTTATCCAGTGCAGGATCACAGTGAGCCTGGAGCTGATCCCAGGACGTACAGGGGATGCCTTTGATAGGACGCGAGTCCATTGGAGGGCACCTATTACAATGAATTCCCAAAAATGTTATGCCTGTTCTCAAAGGTTTCACTCTCACAATATTCGGTCAATTTACTAGAATGAATGAATGAATGGATGAAATGAAATTAAATGAAATTAAGGCAACTTTATTGTCATTATACGCTCAGTACAATGACACACTGTTTTGCTATTCTCGAGTCATTAAAAAATACTAAGACGAAAAAGACACCAAAAACAAGACAACAAATAAATAGTTTAAAACTGAACATAATCTAATAGGTACACTAAGCCCTACTATAGTGGGAAAAGAAATGTGGTGTATTGGACCAGAAAATTTTAAGCCAGGATCACTCTCACTCTCAGTCCACCGCAGTACATTCACTCTCACTCTTAGTCCACCACAGTACATTCACTCTCACTCTCAGTCCACCGCAGTACATTCACTCTCACTCTCAGTCCACCGCAGTACATTCACTCTCACTCTCAGTCCACTGCAGTACATTCACTCACATGTACAGTAGGAGTGTAGGTTTGGTTTCAACACTTACAGTATTGGAACTAAATCAGCCCTGAACCCCCCCATCCCCTAAAACAGGCACGGCACTGGTACAGTAAGACATGTCTCTACCAACATGCCCCTACTGTTCATACCCATATCTATTCCCTTGCTCACAAGTAATCCCATTCGGAGACACCAGTTCATCAAACTTCATGTTTTTGATTGAGGGAGGAAAAAACCTTCGGGGGAAAACCCAAGTAAACACACTAACTCCACAGCAGAGCCAGGGGTGAGAATCAAATCCACAACTGCAATCAGGTTTTCTGAAGGGAAACCAACCTGCATAATGACAGCATAGAACAGGGGTCACCAACTCCGGTCCTGGATGGCTACTCTCCAGTAAGTTTTCTATCCTATCTGGCTTCTGATGAGCCATACCTGCTCCTGGTATTTACCTGAGAACTAGTGTAGCTCATCAGAAGCCAGGTAGGATAGAAAACTTACTAGATAGTAGCCCTCCAGGACTGGAGTTGGTGACCCCTGGCATAGAAGTACCACGGAGAATGAAACAGGTTGAGTCATTCAAATGGAACAGAAATCTGAAGGTAAATGGGCTTCGCTATCTGCAAGTGCACAAAAGAGGGCTGTAATGGTACAGGTATTCGTCGTGTACCTTAGGTACATCCTTTTCACTTTGCTTCTCACAATGAAATGAATAAAATGCATTTATTGACATGGGCAGAACCTAAATTCACAAGTAGAAGTTCAACATGGAGAACATGCTAACTGTGACTGTAACTTGGTTATGGTTAATGCTAGTTACAATGTCAGAATTGGTAGCTGGAGGAAATTATGGTTTCCCTATACATTACACCAGCTCTGGAAAGAGAGCAGTTAAGACCAAGACTCTGTCGGCTCTGTGTTATACCAAAGTCGGATATAATGTTAGAAACACAACCAAAGTGCTAACTCATTACAGATGACATCATCCGAGTGTGTGTGTGACCAGAGTGAAGCAGAAACTGCATCTACAAGTTAAGGTGCTTTTACCAGGAAATTCAGGGCAGGTTAAAACAATAATTACGTCTTTTAGGGGTGTTGATTGCTACAATGAAACTCAATTCTGTAGTAGAGAAGATAGGATTCAGAAAGGATTTTACTCATGATGATTGTTATTTTGGAATTTTTGTTTCATAATTTGCACATTGTAAAAAATATGTCTTAGGTTTTGTTCATTCAGACGTGTCAACACATTGGCTTTGGTTTACAACTGGTCTGCATTGTGCTTGTGTTTGCAGTTTTAATAATAAATCATTCATATAAATTCTGTTTTCCCGCTGTACTGAAATTGCACAGCCGTGAACCCAAAATCGAGGATGGTACTGAACCATGAATTTTGTGTACCGTTACAATCCTGGTACAAAACTGTTTAAACTGCAAAGTGGCAGATACTGGGCAGGGCGACAAGGAAAGTTAGAAATCAAATCTGAACACTCGCCGGACAAATAAAAAGTGAACCAGCCTGGATTAGCCACAAAGTAGCTTTTGAATGTCTGTCGTAGGACATATTTTGAGATCGCAATCGGAAGGACATGATAAAGCTCATTGTTCTCAGCTGAATAAAGAATCACAGAAGCAGCCATCCGTGGGTTGAGACATTCCAGCCAGCATGGGACCAGATTTCACTACTGCTCTTTTGTCGAGGGGAATTTCACAATCAGTCATTACTTATGTTTCTAAATAAGTAAATAAAGCGCTTGCAATGCAAGATGCACTGTAGCCCGGGCCTGTTATTTACTACACTCTATTGCAGCATCTTCCATGCATCTCCACAGCTGGAGACATGGTGACCCAAGCTGACGTAGTTACTTTTGCTGTGTCACCTTTGGTGCATCCAGGTGAAAAACTGACTGCTGATTCTCCTTTACGTGAGCGAAACACAACACCTCAGGACTTCCAATAACACAAGGGTAAAAAGAAATTGAACAATATCAGGAAGGTCATTTCGAGTTCAGATTATCCAGATGGATGGAACAAAACACAGTTTACCCAGTACAGGGTTACAGAGAACCTGGAGCCTGTCCCACAAATGGATGGGATGCCTATCCATCGCTAGGCACGCATGCACACCCACGCTGACCCCAAAAACTCCAGTTAGCTTAACTGCATGCTAGTGGATTCCAGAAGGAGACCCAAGCCAAACAAGCAGAATGTGTAAACCCCACTCACGCACAGCAGGGGGCAGGATTTGAAACCCAGACACTGGAGGCGAGAGATGACAGGTTGAGCCACTACAAAATGAGTTTACTACCTCTGTGTAAGGCTATGCTGCCTTGCAATGCTGTGACAGTCTCCCTGTCAGAGTACGTAGTCCTGCTCAGTCTTGGCTCAAGTGGCTGCTATTTGGACAGCGAGAGGATACATTTACGTTCCTAAACATCTTTCCTTTTCACACAATCTACTGGTTGAAAATGTACTACATGGGTACCTGTAACAAAAGACAGGTAGAAATAAAATAGCTTCTTATCTTCTGGTCCATATTGCTTTTCCATTCTGTATTGTCCAACAGCACAGCGCACATTGCAATCCTTTTTAAAACCAATGCGACTCCCGTAAGTCATGCTGCCATACTAACTTATCTTGCAAAGGATTCAATGCCAGGTTTAAGGCATGCAATAAAGAGTGCGCTTGTGCTGATGTTCCTTGTGGACTTTGATAGATTTACCAGTAAGTTGGTTGATGGTGACATTTAAAACATTATGCACATGTATATGTTAACGTGTGGGTATAGTAGCGTTGTCGAATGTACACTTTCTCTTGCTCACTTTCGTACCTGCTTTTCATGATAACAATGTAGAAAGTACATTAGGTAATACGGTTTACTAATTCCATTCTTCGGGGGACTGTAAGAGTATTAAGGGCTTAGACTGGATACAAAATCTAATTACTGTCATGATCCAGTAGAAACAATAGCCATTTTTGGCCAGTTTATTTTTGTTTAGCCTATAGACCCCTTCTGCAATTTTAGATGAATAAAATTGAAAAGGTAAAGCCATCAATCATTTCATTTTTAAATATATTTATTTCTTTATATTTCCCCAGGTCAATTGTGCAATGTGATTTTCAAATTTGTGCCAAGAAGGTGGAAGGAATATAGTGTGAGACATATTTAATAAAGAATATAGTATGAAATATGTAACATGAAGAATATAGTGAGAGATGACCATTAACTTACGTGGCAGTTTCTCATGAAACGTAGGACATCAAGTGACCTTCCAAATGAATGGGAAACATCAAGTGCAGGTGTGAAGTGCACTGCTAAGATAGTTTGTATCAGGCTCCTAGAAGCAGGACTGAGGTCCCATAAAGCAAGGAAGAAGCCCTTCATTAATGAGAAACAGGGAAGAACCAGGCTGCAGTTTGCAAAAAAAAATTATATACAGTATACTATTCACAGACGCACACCCATAAATTGAGAAATGAGTGAAACAAAAAATTGTACTGTGGTCTATTAATTTTTTTCCAGAGCTGTATGCAACATAAAGAATATATTTTGAGACGTGTTACTGAGTGAGTAGCACTGTTTCCTTACAGCTCCAGAGTTATGGGATCAAATCCCATTTCTTCTCTGTATGTGGAGTGTGCATGTGCTTGCCGTCGCACAAGATCCCTCCTACAGTCCAAAGACATGCAATTATGGTAACTGGTATCTCTAAAGTTTCTGTGCCTTTTGATGGACTGACATCCCATCTAGGGTGTCCCCTGCCTTTTGTGTCCTATGCTGCTAGACTCCCTCACAACCCTGACTAAGATTGTGGATGAATGCTTACTGTAAGCCTATTCCGACATAATCTTATATTTAACTAACACTTCATAATACATTTTGAGATGTGAGAAGCTGATATACACATGCTGTATTCAAACAATAACCTCCTGAGACCCCACCCATTCATTTATGCCCATTGTAGTGGACATTTTGTTTTTGCATCTATCTTTTCACTAATGTAAGGAAACATATTTATTCCTGTTGTACACTAAAGAGGACATGCTGTGAAATTAAAAATAAAAACAAATTTGAAAAAAGATGTCTTATTTCCTCCAAAGACATAGAAAATCACAATTAACCTAAAACTGAAGGGCAGTTTTTTCCTTGGGTCTCAGGAGGTTATGTCAAATTGTAAAGAGAAAACCAAATATCCGGCTTGCCCTCAGCAGAAGACCGGGAGAGTTAATGCATCTGCATCTCAATCCTCACTGTATGGAGTTTTGTTTTTAACCTCCGGGACAATGACCACTTATACAAGATGCATAATTCCAGCTGTGGGGGCTGCGTTTCCTCCTGGTGCACTGTGCTTTGAATACCTCCTCCCAGTAGCGCAGCACTGTATCCTACACATTTTTTATGCTTTAACTTTGCATATAATGTCCCTTTGTACATAACGTCTCAATGTATGCTCAAAAATTGTAACAATATATATATTGTACATAGACAAAGAAGATATGGGAATTTACAATTCGAGTGTAGAGGTAAGAATACATTACAGGCTCTGCCCATTCAACTGATTGCAAACACACTGAATCCTACACATGCGGCAGATTCAGCTTCATGCTGCTCCTTGTAGATTTCTGCTCATTCATGGACGGTTGATGACACTAGTGCTTTCTTGATATTATTTTTGATTGTGCTAAGGTATAGGTCTACATTCCATATTTTGTGAATTGAAAATAGAATGCCCTTCTGACAGAACTACATTTTATAACTGATGCAATATCAGTAAAAATAAAAATTGTTCTTGATTTAGTGCTAAATGATACAATACACCGAATCAATAACCACCTATCCATCTTCCAAACTTTTATCTTGGGCAGGGTCACCCGTACCCCCTCCCAGGGCACATGGTACATGCCGGAAGGCATGCCAGATCATCATACGGCACACGCTACAGGCAACTTGGAGACGCCAATAGGCCTGGTCACATGTCATAGAATTGCAGCAGGATGCCCACACAATGGAGAAAACAAGCGGACTTCACATATGCAGAGAAAGGATTCAAACACTGGACACAGAAGGCGTACAGCACCAATGCCACGTAACACAACACTGTGCAACCCAACCAAAGAGCAACCATCCCTCAAAAGCAAACAGAGAAAGCCGCTGGACTGCTTACACGAGTAGCTCCACAACCAGCATCAAACTACTCATTTAAGCTATTTATATTTTTATAGCCTATTTAATCAATTTATTTAATTGTATTATATAAAATGTGAGAGAAAGAGTAGCCAGTGAGTTTAACTGATATGTAACTGACGCGTTCTCTTTGTTTTACCATCCATATTGTATTCTGACATGGGTGTAGAAATTAATCATTTTAATAATTTATTCATTTCACTGCATTAATATTTATGTGACAAATACAAAATGCATGAAATGCAGACTTTAAGGCAGTTTAAGGCAGTCCAGCTGAAACACAATTCAGTCTATCTTCATTGTATAGGGTTACTGATCCATACCTGTATACAGAAGGGTGTGGGTTCAAATCCTACGGCTGATGGTGTAATCACTGTTGGGCCCTGGAGCGAAGCTCTTAACCACCAGCTGCTCCGGGTGAGGTGAATGCTGACTGAGCCTGCTCTCTGAACCGTGCCAGTACGTCACTTTGCCCAAAAGTTTCCACTAAATAAGTAAACGCTCCGAAGTTATAGGTGATGCAACGGACGAAGATCCACAGAAATTTCACCCTCTGTTTGAATTACTGGGGGTTTTTGTTCCACGTGCGTAAGGAGGAACGCAAAGATTTTGATGTGACAGCTGACAGATACGTTAATGCGCTTATGCTTTGCTCAGCCTGGACATGCGACATAACACACCTCTGCAAAACCCATGTTGGATTGTAATCCATCACAATTACTGAGAAAAAACATGCAATTAAATTAGTTACTCAATTAAAATGTTGGTGGTTATAGAGGGTTACATCCAAATATATTCTTTTAGGTAAAAAAAGCTTATATGTAGAATATAACATTCATTTTGTTACTTTGCATCAATTTGTCATGCAGAAACGCCTTCTTTTGGCATTTTTGGCAGACAAAACCGTTGGGACTTGGGGCGTAAAAAGCCGGTCTGATTTCCCATCAGAGATACGTCTAAATGCTTGTAGCCTTAGGATGCACACCATAAGCAGATGTGAGGGTCATGTGAGGTTAGTTTTTCAGCAAGATATGTGCATTGGGGTGGTGGAAATACAATTACTGTACTTTACGCTGAAGGGAAAAAAAGCAGCCAGACTACAGAGTGCAGCTTATGTAGGGCTAGTGCTGATTTTCTTAAGTGTGAACACAGTAATTTTTATACAAAACGAGATGTTTTCAGACTTGTATTTTTCTAAAGTTTGGTTAATTACTGCTTAAACCTTATCTTTACTCCATTGTGTATTTGGTACTGGAGACTTATGCATACTTTTTGACTAGAAATGGTAAATTGGAGTATGCAGTGATATTTTTAATGATTGATTTCTTTGTTATATTTAATTTGGCAACAGACTGCACAATTTGCACTTTAAATATATTTCTGTTCATTTTTGTGAACGTTGTTATTGAATAAAACTAAGAAACAGACTTTTGTAAAACCTGTTGGGGTGGATTTCTTCCTGTAGTAAAGCACATAGCTTTTTTTTGAGCAACATGCTTTCCCATTCTTCGCATACTCAAACAATGCCACTACAACACTAAATGCAGATAATTTGCCGTTCATTGACGTGCATTGATACAAATATATAATTTAATGCTTAGTAGTTGATAAAGGGGAAAAACATCAGACTGGTATCAGAATTGGCAGATACCCAAAATTTTTATATCAGTATCGGGATCAAACAAGAAAAAAAAAAAAGGTCTTGTGCCATCTCTACCTATCACATTTCATAAGATACCGTGCCAACACTGTGCATTGCAGGGCATCAGCCTGACACTATAATGTACAAGGCTTTGAAGAGTGCATTGCTTGCTGAGTAAGGAACCCAAGATCGTGCCTTGATAGTGGTGCATGACAGGAAAAATTCCAATCGGCAAACTCTGAACAATATCCGTGCCAGAGCGACATCAGTGATGAACTTTAAGTGTTAAGCAAGCTGAAGGTTAATCTAATCTAAGATCTGCTTTCCTTTGTCTTACAGGCAGACGAACCACACATGGAGGAAAGCTGTAATCCACAAGTCCCTGCTTCAGTGCTGGGATTAAACTCATACAGTCTGATGAAGTAAATCATCCCAACTAAAGCGGTCAAGTGACGGCTTTGCATTTGAAGAAATAATAGGTGTGTTTTTTTAAATTATTCATTACAGAGAAGAGTGTAAATGTAGTTTGCAGATTTTAAACTTTCATGTGCAATCCAAAAGTAGTTCTAAGAGTGCAGTTAAACATGTGACATTCTCAATTCACGCTCCTGAGTCAGAATAGATGTTTAAATGAGCAGAACCTTCTACAGTACTGATACATTACTACTGACGAATACTTTATGCATAATTCACTGGAATATCTGTCAGTGCACATCACATATGCAGCAACTCTGACACATTTATAAATCATGAAGAGTATGGCAGACATTACATCATGTACTACGTTACATTTATTTATTTAGCATATGCTTTTGCCCAAACTGATGTATAATTAAGAAAGTAGGGTCAGCCTGTCCGCAGAGATATTAGGGTTAAGGCCCATTTTAGGGGCCCAACAATGAAATCATTCTACTAACCATGGGATTTGAACATGCAACTTTCCAATGGTCCCTAACCCACTCAGCACCCCAGGTGCTATAAGTGGCAAGTCAAAAAAACCAAGCATTTTGTAAGCTTGAAACGTTTTTCCCCATCCGGTTTCTTTTGACCAATACATGGTTGGTCTGACAACAGTAAAGGGATTCTGGGAAAAATGACGCACTTGCCGTAAGCAATTACATTTGGCACTAGAAGCTTATTCCAAGCAGTAGGATTAAAGTGTTGGATTCAAATAAAGTCATGAGTGGTGTATACAGCAAATTCTAAAGCTCAAAACAAGCAGATTAAATATGTTTTAAACCAGAAGAACTTTCATCACAAATGTCAACAAAACAAGTTTAGCAGAAGCCTGACTTAAATAGAAAGCTATCCTGACAGACGTGTCAACATTCTGAAACACAAAATGCACTTGAGTCCGTCTAGCTCCTTCACCTCAATTGAGCTATTTGTTTTTTTAATTTAGCAACATAATATATTTTTCAAGCAGTGTTAGATGAAGCTTCATCCCTCTCCCATCTGGAAAACTTCTCCTTGGGGCCAAGGCGCATATGTAGAGTGTGAGAAAAAGTGACATTGGCTGGCTGCATCCCTGCGCCCCAGAAAATGGCTCTGGTTCCAAACTAGCACTATTGTCTCACACATCCAGGGTTGGGTGCCCAAGTACCTCCACTCTGTATGTGGAGTTTGCATGTTCACTCAGTGTCTTGCAGGTTCTCTCCTGCAGTCCAAGACATGTAGTTAGACTAATTGGTGCCCCTAAATTGCCTGCAGTGTATGTGCCTGTGATGGACTGGCATCCCCTTGGAGGTGCACTACAGACTCCTGCAGCCTGTGATAGGCTCCAGGAGATTTTGGCTGGAATAAGAGGCTGTCAGGCGAGTCTGTCTCGACCAAAAGCATAGCAAGTTCAAAATATTTTTAAACTCAAATTGCATTTGAGAAGAAAGTAAAACATTTGTTGTGTCACGATTAAGGATAATTTAACTAAGCTTTTTTATTTACCTCAGGATAAACTCGATAGAAGCCAATACAAAAATTATGAAAGGAGAGTCACTGTTCTTTGATACACGACTCATTTTATCAGTTACCTCTACTCTAGTCACGCATGGGGCTGCAAGATCCCTGTCTTCATAACAGCCCACCGAACGACCAAAAAGCCTCCCTGCAGCATCCGAAAGGAAGTTACGGGCTAACCTGACATTTCGATATATCGTTTAGTTTATTATGGTAAAGCCATCAGAAATTATGCGCTAAGAAGCAAACTGAAACCAAACGTCACAGAAACAGCCAACTTACTCATCAGCATATAACTTTTTTACATATTAATTACTTAATTCTATAAACATCCACAATTTATGTCTCAAACTGTTGAATCGAAGATATTGAATCATATGTAAATAGGTAAGTTTAGTTTACTTTTGACATGGTGAACTTTCACCAGAACTTACTTATTAGTTATTACTGACTTTTCTGACAAACGCCGTCTGCTAACACAATTAGAAGCAAAGCAAAATTAAATTAAACATGCTGCGCTGGCATAAAATAATAGTAGCATAATAGTAATAATAATACTGATTATCATCATATCATCTCATGCCTTATGTCCCTTATAATAAGGATGACCCGGAAATTTACTCACTACAGTAAGCAAAACTAAGAAACCAAGTAAACAAGTCACTTTTACTTCACAATATATCACTCAAATGCACATCGCAAAGACCAGCCTTCTTTTCCTTTTTTTATATACGAAATATATTCGTAAATATACTTATTAAATTATAAATTAAATTTTAAATTATATATTAAACCCGAAATATGTAGCAATGAAAAATATTTAAAGGTCGCGTACCTTGCTGAGTTACCAGAATGACGACTCCGATGAAGATGACACAGCGGGCAGTGTTCATGGTTGTTCAGATTGAAGACACTCTCAGCTTGCGTGCAGCCTTGGGAATGGAGCGCTTTCCGCGTCCCAGCTCCCTTTGATACTGTCCCAGCTGTCAGCGGCGAGCCTCCTTCTACTTTAATCAGGCTGTCTATTGGTTGCAAGTTACTCATTGTTCATAGGCGATTTCTAGGACGCAAGCGTCCAGATGTTTATATGGGATGTTTTTTTTTTTTTTTTAATCAACACGCATCAACAGGTCTTTTGTTGAGGGCTTGGAATCCGAAACTGAAAGAAGCATCGCTTCCCTGGACAAACCCGTTAATACTGCAATGACCATGCGGTCTTACCTTGCGTTTGCCCTGCCAGTAAAGAGAACCGCTCTTCCTTGCGTGACGATGAGCGCACAGTTAATCCCACGAAGGTGACGTCGAGAACTCCATCCATTGAAAACACAAAGGTAAAACACACACAAGGTCGACTGGAAGACAGACATTATAACCCCTGGGCGATGCAGCCTTACCACTCTGCTAACCCATTTTATTTTACAGTGCTGCGAAGACAGTTTTAGGCTACTCCGTGATTTGTGATTGAAAAATTGACTTAGAGTAAGTGATTACACAATCAGCTGAAATTTAGAATGTTGGGTTATATCTCTATAGGTGTGGAGTTTAAGTCAAGGGAGGTGATGTTACATTTATGTAATTCCTTGGTAAGACCCCACCTAGAATATTGTGTGCAGGTTTGGTCACCATACCTTAAGAAGGACATTGCTGCCT
>JAODJU010000036.1:13175288-13188250 GCA_026776725.1 Gnathonemus echidnorhynchus
ATTTTGCTTGAAAATGGTATTAAAAAGTCTTAAAATGTCTTAAATTTAACTTGGTCAAACCTGTAGACACCCTGTATTTGAATTTTAGAATTCTACAGGACCACGTGATGTACAGTGGTACCTCAGAACTCGAAATTAATCCATTCAGAACTCCGGATCGAATCCTTAAAAGTTCGAGTTCTAATCGACTTTTCCCCATAAGAAATAATGGAAAACCAATTCATTGGTTCCTGGCCCCAAAAAAATTACTCCGAAATATGTTTTTTTTAGCATTTAAACACAAAATGAACCGGACAAAACAAGAAAAGCATATACTGCACCAAACCCATCTAAGCAGATTTATCAAAACAGTAATTTGTAAAGTAAGAAAATAAATGTATCCAAACAATGTGTAAAGTTAAAAATAAAAAACAAAAAAACAATTTGTCATGCCCCGATCGTCCGCGCCTTCTGTGTGCCACGCCCCCTCGTTAACCCCGTGTGGAATCCCCGTGTGATCAGCTGTTTCTGGTTGTTGTCATTAGTCCTCTCTATTTCGTCCATGTCTCAGTTTGTTTCCCCAGTCCGGTCATTGTATTGTACGTCTGCGTTTTGCCTGCCTTACCTGTAATTAAACCCCGTATTCCCCGATACCCTGATGTCTGCACATTTGTCTCTGTTCCGTCCCTGCTCGGCCCTACAATATTATTGAAGTAAATATTATTTTTATTGTCTAAATACATGTATTCAGCTAGTGTAAAGATGCACGACGCTATCAGAGCGAATGCGAGGCTGAGACTGAAGCGTTACCCTTTGTTTCCGCTGAGAGACGTGCTGCGTGACTCATTTCCCCGCCCGTACAAGTTGGTTAGTTCGACTTTTAAGAAATTCGAGTTCTAATGAGTTCGAGAACTGAGGTACCACTGTATATGTATCCTCAGGGCCTCCCTCTCCTCTTTCTGTTGTGGTTAGAGCCTGTTTGCACTGCTCTGTGAAAGGAATAGTACACAGCATTGTATGAGATCTTCAGTTACCTGGCAATTTCTTACATGGAATAGCCTTCATTTCTCAGAACCTGAATAGACTGACAAGTTTCAGAAGAAAGTTCTTTACAAGCTCAAAATGGTCAGAAGCAATCAAGCCCAAAATTGTTCATGCTCCAGATACTCAACTAGTCCAAAGAAGGCAAGTTTTATTGCTTCTCTAATCAGCACAACAATTTTCATCTGTGATAACATAATTGCAAAAGGGTTTTCTAATGGTTAAAATCCTTTTAAAATGATCAACTTGCATTAGCAAATGCAACATTCCACTGGAACACAGGACTAAATGTTGCTGATAATGGGCCTCTGTACACCAATGTACAGTCATGTGGACACCCCATTAAATATTTAGTTCTTTATTAAGAAATACCAACATATCAGTATGAAATCTTCTTTCAAATTATATCTGTAGATAAAGGTGATGTAATTGCATCATCTATGCAAAAACAATAAACATTCATTTATTTACGAAAAGAAATTAGCTAAGGTGCTAATTTCTACTGAGGAAAAAGTTAGGACACCTTCACATTCATCACTATTTAAAATTCCTAGAATTACATTTAGGTGCACCACATCAGGGGAAAATGATTACAACATGATTACAGAGCTTTTTGGTGGAGCCTGTCTTTAACAGGCTCCACCAAAACCACAGGCATTTAGTTTGGTTTGCTCTTGATTGTTGAAATGAGTCTGGGAAGGATATAAAAATATCTCAAGATAGTTTGGAATCAGCCATTCCACTGTCCGGAAAATAATTTACAAGTGGTGAACATTTATAACAACTGCCAGCATGGCCAAGTCAAGTTGTCCTAGCAAGTTCAGCCCAAGAGCAGACTGTAACACGCTGAAAGAAGACTCCAAAAATCCTAAAATGTCATCACGGGTCATACAGGAAGCCCTTGCCACAGCTGATGTCAAGGTACATGCGTCTACCATCAGAGACAGCACACGTTTGATTTACATGGGAGCTGTGCAAGGAGGAAACCCTTGCTGTCAAAAAACATCAGGGCAAGAGGAAGTTTGCCAGAGACCCACCTAGACAAAGACTGGGACTTTTGGAACAATGTGCTTTGGACAGATGAATCTAAAATTGAATTATCTGGGCGCAGTAACAGAGGACATGTTTGGTGTAAACCAAAGACAGCTTTTGAGCAAAAGAACCTCATACCAACTGTGAAGCATGGGGGTGGGAATGTCATGGCTTGGGGCTGTTGCTGCAGCAGAACCTGGCCAGCTCACCATCATAGAATCCATTATGAATTATTCATCATATCAGAGGATGCTTGAGGAAAATGTGAAAACATCTGTCCAGAAGATGAAGCTGAAGTGGGGGTGGACCATGCAAATGACAGTGACCCAAAACATTCCAGTAAATCTAACAAGGAATGGCTTACAAGAAAGAAATGGAGAGTCCTGGAATGGTCATGTCAAAGCCGGATTACTTTAATTGTTTAGGTTGGGTGAAATGACCTCAAAGCGTTGATTAATTGAACATTTAACCTTGATTACGATCGATGAGCAATTATTTTGGGTATTTCTTGTGTTTTTTGCCCTCATAGTCCACTGACTAGGTGACAAGCTTTATACTGTAAATGATCAGTTATTAAAGCTGGGATATTTTTTCTAACGAAAGAGTGCATATCTTTGTGATTTTAAAATAATTGAAGGAAACACAAAGATGAACTATTTATGGTTATTTATTGAATATTTCAAACTGAAATCAAAGCACGTATCACTTGCAATGAAAACATCTTATGAAAAAGGTCACATTTTTGTTTTAATGTTAAAAACAAGTATCCTACAAATAGTTTGCATTTCTTGCAAACAAAAGAATTTTAAATATTGCTACAGGTATGTGAAAAGCAAAAAATAACTCTTGTAAACAAACTATTTTGAATAATGCTATGTCAAAAATAGAAAATAACTTGCATCTCTTGAATACAAATATTATAAATAATGTGCAAAAATGTCAGTTGAACGCTGCTGCTTATGAGCAAGAGAGGGGCTTGGACAGGGCACCTGTAAGGGATCAGCAGGCTGTGTTTCCTGTGTGCTCATGGTTTTCTGACTCTTGACCGCTACACGTGATCTTCCTCACGTTCTTAGTAAGATCCACGTTCTTAGTAAGAAACACTAGCATGTTTACCTTTTCGGGTTTCAAACTGGATCTGAGGCGTGTAACAATATAATCTTTAAGACAGCCGAACCCTGGCTCGCATCATAATGGATAGAAATCAACTGAATGTCCCATTAGCCTTTAAACGTAGTTAAACATTTGTAGGCAATGCTCATTACTAGCTTGTTTTGGCTAAGTATGTGATATTTAGCACACGTAATTTGAAAGTGGCAGAGACCAAGGTTTCTTGAACGTCTTCACAAAGGTTTTGAATTGCCCTACACCGCCACCTAGTGCAAAATGTGTTATTTGCAATTTACATTTTTTCCACAGCAGCCTGGGAATGGGTATGTACGTTATTTCCAGTGATCACTTTAAATGTTACCTTTGCCCTGTAACATATTGTTAAGTTACAAAGTTGCTGTTTAGAAAACCAGCTTTCTATTGCTACTGAATGCGTTCTGTATACTTCCATTAAACCTACAAAAAGCATTCCCATGCATGGTATCGGAGTTTACACATCTGTGTCTGTGGAAATGTGAAAAAATGGTTAACTCAAATCAACACCATTTCCCTAATTTTTTAAAGCTCTTTTACGTATTCCACTCTGATACCCAGAGAATCACCTTCATTAGATTTAAGTTCCAGTAGAGAAGTTAAAAATTCAAAGTAGCAATCTCAGAACTCTTAAATTGGGAGAAAGTCTTTATTTGTGACATGAAATGCATGAATTTCTTGATGGGTTCAGTAATGTCAACTATTAAATAGCTGTTATTACTGACTACTACACAGGCCCATGACAGTTGAAATAATTGTTTTCAATTCCATCATTTTTCAAATGAGTATTAGGTATCAATTTTTTTCTAAAAATGATGTAAAAAATACAATTCTTTTTCCCTTGTGGGACAGTTGTAGATATAATAAAACATGTTCCTCTAAAAAGGGCTCATTCTTTGTTCAGGAGATGTTACCAACAGAGTCATTTTTGGCTTTTCTTCGTTCACTGAATCGCTTGAAGAAGACTGTAAAGGAGGAGAAGATAGAGCTTTCCTGCCCTTCCGTCCATGGCTTCTCCTGAGACTTGGAGGGTTTGGATGAAGGAGTGTGTGCTGTCTGGGTAGATGCCACCCCACTGTCCCATTCAGAGTCTGCCTTTGGTTGGCAGGAAGTCCGTCGTTCCGGCCGTGATGAGGGACAATTTGCATCACGAGTGCTCGGGCTTCTTGAGGGACTGGGATGATTTGCACTGTCTGAAGGCCTTCGAAACACGTTCTGTTCTGACTCAGGGAGTGATACTTCTGATATTTGGCTAGGGGGCTTCTCCACTCTCAATAGCTGACTGCCATCTACAGACTTCACTTTGCCTATCACCCCAAGAGAAGGCTGGGCTCTTTTCGCAATACTTGGAAGGACAGACACATCACCTTCACTGCTGCTGCATGTGTTGCGGAAAGAAAAGCTATGACGACGAGAGATGCTGGGCATGTCCTTAGATGTTAGGCGAGGGCTGAGGATATTCCTCGGTGTGCCATTGCTCGAAAGGTCCACCAGAACCTGTGCTCTGTCCTCCTGGAACTCCCGACGGCGAGGGGATACGCTCTTTACACTTGGCGATCGCGGATTATCTAGACCGTAATCTCCAGATGACTGGCTGCCTTGGCTCTGGTAGCGAAGGATCTTGCGGGACACCTCCCTGAGGTTCTCTGCTTCTTTATCGTCCACCTCCTCATCCTCCACCTCAGCCAAAATAGAGGTGGATCTTTTGGGAAAAGGCCTATTGTCATTGGGCAGCTGTGCATGAGATATCTCATTAAGCTTATCAGGAACTGGCACATCAACCAAGAAAATCCTCTGAGAGCCACTCTCTTTTGTTTCAACTGTATCCAGGGGTATAACCTCTGAAGGACTTGGGGTCAGTTCTGGAACTGAATTTCGCACATTTTTGTCCAAATCCTTAACCTTGGATAAGAACTGTGTAGCGTGTTTCTTGTCTTGTGACTCCAGTTTTCTGTCTCCAGGTGAGCTGGCCTTAATTATTTCAGTTAAACTGTTGCTGGTGGGCAAATGCATTCCAGCTTTCTTCCTTGAAGCATGATTGGTCAGGAAATTATGCAGGAAGGACTCCATTGCCACACCTTCAACATCCTTGTCCTGAGCAGAGCAGGTGGCAGTGGAGCGGCGCTTGGTGACGCTCTCCAGCCTCGCAAGTTGCCTCTTCTTCACCTCTGTCACCTCTCTATTCCTATTTTCCTACATGGAGCCAGACGCAGGATCAGAAAGTTGAGCATTAGACAGGGAAAAAAAAATGGTACAACTAACCAACCAGAAGACCCGGCCTTCTATGGGCATGTTCCTTGGACTTACCTGGATGGCTCGTAGGAACTTCTCACAGAAAGAGTGAAAGATAGCACAGCACTCTTCCAGTTTGAACTGGCTGGGATCCTCACAGAAGAACTCGGCCACGGACTGAACCAGCGAGTTAAGGGCTTGAAGGGAGGAGTCTGTCTCAGCTACCTGCGACTCTGCCCTCTAAAGATGACAACACACAGCCACGATCACAGTTTTTAGACAGAACAGTGTATATGGAGTAAATGAAGGCGAACATTATACTTGCAAAGTAGCCAATTAAGTCACCTCGAGAAAGATCTCCATCTGTGATTGGAGGTCAGCTTGTTTGCTGGCTTCTGCCTTAGCTTCCAGAACTTTCTTTTTCTCTCTCTGGAAGTCGGCCTCCACTTCCAGTTTATGGATTCTAACAGGAAAAAAAAATTACATGAGAAAGCCAAATATTAAGTAGACAATAATGTATGTCTATTATGCAATGATTTACCCTGTCATTTAAAACCTGAGAACAGTTCTACAATAGAATCTTGGTACTTGATAGTTCTCTCAGCTCAGTTTAACATAAACCCACAAAAGGATAAAATTACTGTTTAAACACAAATCAATTTGTAATGTCATTTGGTGCCTTTATTACTTAAGCATAATTAAAGATTATTCAGTACCCATTCATACCTAGCTGCTGTACCAATGTTTTTAAGTTTACCCGGGAACTCCAAAAGGGTGATGTCAATGTTCTGTGCTTGCTACAAAGAAAAAAAAAGTTTTTTTTTTAAGTTATGGAATATAAAAACACAGATGAGCAAAGATCAGAAGATACGTTTTCAGAAATTCTGCAGGCTACTTGCACCACAGGAAGTGAATGTAGTTTAACGGATATACATTCCATTGCTTCTGCAAATATCTAGCAGTAGGAAAAAAACAGAAGAGGGGCATATTTCCTGTGTCATCTAGATTTATCTTACTTTAGTATCTAAATAAATAGTTGTTTTACCATCACCACATAATGCATGAGGTTCATGCCTGGCTTGTTTGCTTTGGTGTCTGCCAGTTTAAGTAGAGAGGTCATCCTGAAGCCCACAGCGCTACCTGCATAGCCACCCTGTGAACACAAAGATGGAGGATGGGGGTGGGTGTCGTTTTCTGTCGTGGGCATCATTAGAAGCAGGTCACACGTCTCCACAACTCACGGCATTCATGTAGTTCCCTGTCTTCAGCACCAGGCGGATGACAGAGTGAAGGTCGTCACAGCCCAGCAGCTCTGGAAGAGACGGGACACCAATCAAACACACGCATGAGAACCCCTGAGGCGGACACCAGGCTTAATGTTGCATTGTAAGGGTGCCCATATTTGGGTATCTATGACAACACGACCATCCCCCCTCCCCTCCTACCAGATAATGCCAAATGATCATCAGGCGCATTTGCAGGCCTGTAGCAATACTCTGGGCCTAATCTAAGGGGCGGGGCTAAAGTCATTGTTGAGGCCCTACCTATAGTATGAAATGCTGCTGCTGGACCAACCAGAAAAAAGACCCCCTCCAGCCCAAAACATGGGGTCCAGTGTAGCCCATGCATAAGGCCGGCCTTGGCTATACGTTACCTTTGGCTGCTTCGGTCATAGTTGTGATGGACAGGTCAATATCATCCATGAGGGGAAAAAATTCCTCCTGGAGAACTAAACACCGAAGTCGTTCCTCATAACTGGAAGAAATTAAATCTTATTATATATATTGATTCATTCATTCATTAAAAGTAGAATTTACTTTATGCCCAAATAAAGGTTTTTTCCAAACACACAAGACGAAGTACAACAGCACAGAGGCTTTAGAGCCACATGAGCTTGTCAGTTTTTATAAATTCATAATCTTAACTGATACGGTTATTCAGATGCTTTGGAGGTACAAATATACCAGATCATCATTAGTACCATATTGACGGTACTTCCTTTACAGTAGATGACCTATTTAGTTCACTTTAGTGATAAGGGCCAGTATTTTTGGGAAACACAGACACGCATACACCCTCACCTGGGTATCTTCACTAAAAGCACCATGAATTGGTCGGCCTCGGAAAGCAGGGACATTTCCCCAGAGAAATGCAGCAGTTTCTTCACCTGAAGTAACAGACATGCAGCAAACAGCTCAGTGGGGATGGTTTAAGACCGACTATGAAACTATTCTTGTTATGCTATCAAGCGAAACAGGACCTAAAGACCTGTTAAAACACTCTAAAGATAAAGCATGAGAAACCAAAGTCAAATAATATTTTGCACGAGACCTAATACATTTAGAAGAAAATTGCTGAAATTAAACCTTTTTCCAGAAGAAATTAAAGTTCAAGGTGTGTTGTCGGTGCTAAAGCGGTTTACCCACTTCTCCATCGTCAGGCAGAAGTTTGCACAGCTCCTGCAACTTCCCCGTGCCAAAGTTCACCCCGTTGCCCTGGCTGATGTCATGCACCATGTCCCTTACAGGCCTGTAGGGAGTGCATGAGAGCAAATAATAGCCACTGCACTGAAATATAGACCAGTAAGCTGTGCAAAATTAATCTCTGTACATCAGATGGGAATTTACACCTATGATAATGGCAGGCGGAAAAATGCATATGGATAAATGCCAACATCTACACAGTAAATCTTGCATTTCTTCTGCGTGAACTTGCAAAAAATACAAGGTAAAGAAGATCCGTTCAGGCCATCACTGGGGCACACAGAGAAAGGGCGTGGGGTCTTATGGAGAGAGAGCCCATGGGGAAGAAACAAGACAGCGATGAGTAAAATGCTGGGACAGCTGTGATGTCACTTGTGTCACCAGATGCCTACTGAGTCAGCAGACAATATGCCTGATGAAATTTTTCCACAGTAAGGAATTACGTGAGAGCTAAACTTCTTTACAATTCCAGCTTAAACCAGTTGCTAATCACGAAATTGCGTGTAAGTTGCAAAAACAGGCGAGAGATTTCTAGGAAAAAAAGGGGGGGAAAAAATTATAAACTCGACGGCACAGATTACTTATAAAAGGTGATTACATTTTTTATACAAATTACATAAAGGTATTTGCATGTGGGGGGGTGACTTCTGTCAACGTTTAATCTGCTGAACAGCAATGGTAGCATAATAGTACATTTGCCCTGGAAATGAAGAGTTATTGTTACTCATACCATCCATCCACCCGGGGATGTTGTTAGGGATTTTTGGCCCCATGAAAACAGGTCATATTGGGCCCCCAACCCAGACCAATCATATTATGCTCCAAATTTTTTAGGGCCCCTGTCACTCTTGGAATCGTCCTAACTGCCCCCCCTTTATGATGCCCCTGCATCTACCTACTGACTGCTTATCCTGTACAGGCAGCAGAGGTACAGAGTGGAGAGACACTCCGCATGGGATGCCAGTCCACAGCAGGGAACACACAGATCAATCAGCTTAACCACTTAAAAATGCCAGTTTGCCTTTGGGCTACAGGAGGAAACTGGAAAACCCCGGGAGGCCCATGCAAACTCCCCACACCGAACAGTGGTGGCATTCAGACCATGGTGTGAGGCAGAGCTGCCCAGTGCATCATCTGTCTGTTAAATTTTAAGTGGCAAAAAGTACTTAATATAGCCATTTCAACAGGTTAAAACGTCTCGATAAAATAAGCAAACGTCTCGACAATAGCAAAATGCAGACACTGTAGGATTAGCATTTATAGTGCAGAAGAGCTTTGACCAGCTAAATGAAAACTACTGCTACAGTGACACATGCAAAAAGAAGTGGATCAATATGCAAATCCAAACAAAGACACGCACCCAAGAGCCACAACACACCGATAACCCACTTAGTGGTTATTAATTAACTACGGTTTTGGGTTTTGAGACAGTTTGTTTTGCTTATATTCTGTAGCCCTTCACCCATTTTAAACAACAGCCCATTGTTGTAGATAGTAAACTTACACCATTACCGATTCACCCTCCACATTCATACAACTGGGCATTTAGAATTAGAATTAGAATTTAGTGATCAGTGGTCATTGTCAACACACCACAGCACACAGTGCGCAACAACAAAATGTGACCTCTGCATTTGACCCATATGTGACTTTCGTGACATAGCAGGGGGCAGCTAATTCAGGGCCCGGGGAGCAGTGCTTGGGGTCGGTACCTTGTTCAGGGTACCTCAGTGGTGCCTTGCTGTTCGGGGATTCGAACCTGCAATCTTTCAGCCTACGGGAATTTACGGCCTACGGGAAGTTTAAACCAGGAACTGGACAACCGCAGGGTGTCATTTGCTTGCGTCTGTGTCACGACAGCCCCGGAATTTTTCATTTAACATGTACTTCATGTTATTACAATTTTGCCCCACTGCTTCTGTATACACTACCTCTGTGTGTTATTTATGTTTGTTATGTTTACATTTATGTTGTTGTTTTTTATGCTGTTAATCCTAGACCTAAACGGTCTTTCATTATTTTTAAAACAATGACAATAAAGATCTATTCTATTCTATTATTTTCAAAAGTCATGTCACACATGTCTAAGCTACAGGACACCGTTTTATAGGATCCAAGGAAATCTCAACACTGAAACACAAGCCTCTGCAGAGGAACATACTGTCAAACAAATACTCCAGACCACCAGGGGCAGCGAGTGGCTCCACAAGTTTCGTATGTGCCAGTGTTCAGAAGGTCATTGGTTTGAATCTCTTGGCTGGAAGATTAATCATATCACTGTTGGGCCCGTGATACAGCTCTGCGTATCCTGGAGATGTGCCTGATCACCAATCTTCTCTCATAGGAAGATGAAATATGTGAAAAGATTAAACAAGTGAAAACCAAGAGAGTTCATTTTAAATAATAAAAAAGGTGATATCCCGAGCTGATATCAAAGATCAGAATCGATCGGTATCGGCTACCACAGCCCTATCCAAAGGCCAATCTAATTTCCCGTGTACGCTCCATTTGCATCAGTTGCACAAACTGGAAGATTTCGTCACATGTTGCAGCAACCCTGACACAAACAATTGGGATGTCAGCCGTGTGGGAATTCTTTCAGCCTGAAACTAAAAGTGGCGCAACAGCTACCCGGAATGTTTAGAAAGTCACCCTTTTGAGAGGAGTGTCATTTAATAAACGAATCTAATTAGGCAAATGCAGAAGCAGCTACAGATGGGCTAAACATGAAGCATGCAAAAATAAATGGATCAATATGCAAATCCAAACGAAGACACATAGTCAAGAGCATAAAGAAGAATACAGTGAAATCGCAAGGCGTATTTGATAAAGGATGCACCAATCCCTACTGTATCTATATACATATTTAAACACTTATTTAAAAAAATCATACTGAGACTTGGAATCAGCAGATATAAATATTGAATGGAACAGATTGGATCAGGGTACCAAAAAAGTGGACCAGGACATCAGTAATTAAAAAACACTAACTTCCTGAATTCAGAAATGCTTGAAATGGATTCAATTCAGTCTATTCAATGCTGTGAGTCAGCTCTGTTCAAGCAGTGATTAGGGTAGTGAAGGCCTTAGGTTTACTTATCCGCCACAGACCCCACCATTACAAGCCACTCCCAGTCTTATTTTTGAGCATGAGATCACCAACAAGCCCTTTCTTGCCAATATCCGCTGTGCTGCAATCACCTTGACACCTCATTGCTGGCTTGCATCCGGTGCTATACAGAGTATAGAGTCATCAATACCATCACAGGACACAAAAGACCTCACCCCTCAATGGTACACAATTAACATGTGAAAGGGTCGACCACTTACCGCCTGAATTGCTTCAGGAAAATCCCAACATTCATGTTCTTCTTGGAGCCAAGGATGGATACCTAATGGGGCAGACAGAGGACAATGGTGAAAGGGGGAAGGAAAGTCTAAACAGTTAAAGATCCGGAGGATAAAATGTAACCAGCCTTAAAAAAAAAAAAAAAAACAATTAACAGTTAACTTGAACAACCACAGATTTTCCTTAAATCGGCTCATATAAGCATTTATGATTAACACCCTCTGGTTCACTACACTTGTAGCCTTCCGTCTTTTCAGTGCAATACAGAGGTTCAAGGTAGGTTTGGGCAGTATCTATTTTATGTGTTACAGTATGTACCACCATATCTTCTAGATATTTCACCCCGGTTTACGGTATATGATGGTATTTTAAAAATAAAAAAAAAAAAAAAAAAAAAATCATGTAGGCTACAGTAAACTTCGGAATCAGAGATTCTAAATGGGTTGATTATGTGAAAGCTGAGTGCTAGGGAAACGAACAAGCTCCTCGTTGAAGAGTAAGAAGTAAGATCACCCTTCGTTTACTAACACCACTGTCCCTGCCCAATCTGCGGCTGCATGTGCACTAGGTTTCATGTGCACCACGCATGCTCCAACAGTTCACGGCTGCATTCATGGTGCATTTTGTTTTTGTGGCTTTTACTAAAGCATGTGTGTTATTCTATGACTTTTTCCCCAACTTAACTGAGGCTCCAATCACTGCTAACACTGCACACTGCAATACATCACCTCAATACAGCATCTCCATACTATCAGAAAAAGTACCAATTTGTACCTTTGGGGGTAAAATAACTTTTCTTTGGGACTGTACCCCCAAGGGTCTGCCAATTGTACCTTAGCTGTAGGTAGTTGTCCCAGTTTTGGTACAGAAATGGATTCTGAGAAACATTTATGTACCATTGGGGGTACATTCATCTTGTTTGTACCTTGGTGAACAAAACTGTACCAGAGCTATACCGGTTCTTCAGACAGTGTATATCAGTTCAATATAAAGAGGCGCATCTGTATTTCTGATGGTATTATCTTCTTAATCATACAGAGCACATTCATGACCTCAATCTTGTCTGCAAGAAAACCCATTTGCTCAGAAACTGGTTCCATCAGATTTCATTTAGCAGCAATGCAGCGGTTACGAAAAAATGAATAGATCCCCGCCTTCTATGAATGAGTTCTAGATTTCCCAACACAAAGACTTCCTCTGGATTTCAGAGCTCCGGCTAAACATTAAAGTCAGTGCTTTCTGGGGCTTCTGGGGCATATGGGGACCGGGACCGGGACCGGGACCCCCACCCCCCGGAGATCTCTCAAAAGTTGTACAAATCCAACATTTTTCAGGGACGCACCAGAAATACCATGTCAACCCTCATAGACATTCATTACAAATATAAATGACTGTTACCTTAGCCTTGGAGCATCCAAAATAAAACACCTTTAAACACTGACACTGCCTGGTGTCAGTCAAAAATATTTATTGCAAACAAGTTCAAAGTAGAAACACATTCATCATGAATTAAACCCCCCTTCCGCTCCCCCCCAGTCTCCCCTACATTGCTTGACTACAGCACCTTTCACATGTATACCCACAGGTTTCTATAAGAGCGTACGTAGGCTGCCATGATACACCACAACTTCCGCAGTCCGGTTTTATACTTCCGGTTACTCAAAGCGAGAGCCAGCCTTCACTCGTTCCTAACAACATAAATC
>JAODJU010000036.1:13188350-13198948 GCA_026776725.1 Gnathonemus echidnorhynchus
TTCGATGGTCCGAATTCACATGCAAAAATACGAGGTTAAAAATACAAAGACAACACTTTTTAAAACATCTCTACTGTATATCCACCCCCGATGTGTTGCCATTTACGCCAGGTAAAAGAAACTGCAGTGAGAAACCTTTATCGATAGTGAAGGTATAACTCGATCCGCAACTGTCAACAACAGCGCAAGCGGAATAAAAAACCGTCTTCCGCTATGAATCAGGGGTAATGGCGCGAACTCAGGAATACTGTGGATAGTTCTCAAAGCGCTAGGCAGTGTACTGGTTCATCTGGCATACTGGTTTTAATTTCCGGTACAGTATGGTTTTTATACACCACCATACAGTAGCACAGGTTAAACAGCTCTAATGCTTCAATAGGCAGCAAATTATATATTGTTTGCTGCTTGAAGCACAATGGTGTATTGAGTGTATTAAGAGAGGGCCCCTGTTAACTGGGCGGAGCCTTCTTACTAACAGAACTTTATACAGATTCTCCATGTTTAACCATTTAGTGTTATATTATTTATAGATACTGCTTCAGTGAAATTTGGATTATGTCTAATATAATTAGGTCTGCAATTAAATGCGTATTTGTAAAGCAAAATCCATTTGTCACAATAATAAATTCATGCCAGTTAAGCAAACATGTTGTTACCAAGATAAATATATAAGAATCAATAAAACATGCAGCTGTCGTGCTGAATATACTTTTAATCTAATAAATGATTATTATACTATCAAGCTAAATGTAAAGGAGTTTTTATAATTAATAAAAACATGCCTTTATAAAAACATCCATAAACGATTGCTGCTGTGGTATGGGTGAACTTTGGAAATAAAATAACGTGCTATACCGTGAAACTGCAAAAATCTTAAATACCACGATGCAAATTCTTGGTCATACCACCCAGCCCTAAGTTCTCCCGATCAGTTACCCTTGGAAAAGTTTTCAGCAGGGAAGTGGTTATGTGTGCAATCAAGGGCACGACTAGGAAATAAGCCCCCTCATTGTGGTTATACTTACAAGCAAAAGAAGGTTGCTTTAAACTGTCTTTTCCCACAAGATCCACAATGATGTTACGGCCTTTCCAGAAAACGAGCTATCTGCCCCCCACCAAATACAAAAAGTAAAAACCATTGCAGTGTATTTATCTCTGGTTTTAGTTCATGCTGCAATCACTGAAAGCAAGTAAGAAAATGTGTTATCTTGGAATTCCCTTCAGATAAAGATTGATCGATGAAAATTAGGCAACAAACAAAACAAAATGGAAAATGTATGACTGGGGCTGGACAGAGTGACAGCCTGTGGGTTATGTTTTGGTTGAGTTATGTTTTAAGTAGTCCGATGCACATTAAAGTCATCAGATTCTGCTAAACCAATGATTCTCAATCTTGTTGATGCCCCCGCCCCCAGACCCACGGTTTGATTTCTGAGATTCAGATCGAGCTCTAGGTAATTTTTTTTTCTAACTATTTGGTTTGAGTTCTAATGAGTTCGAGAACTGAGGTACCACTGTATGTGATGTTAATTATAGTTCTTGGAAAGAAAATCGGTATTGGCTGGTCACACTTGCAAAAAATAATTAAAAATAAAAATATTCAGAAATTAGAATAGGCCAAGAAAATTACAATGAGTGCATCTCTACAACTAATATTTATAATGCTAAAGCACAACGGACAAGTGATTAATGCTAAAGCACAATGAACAAACACCAAAAAACGACAGCATAAGCAATAAGAAACAGACCAAAAACACAAATGGCAGAACATGCTGCCTTTCTGACAACAAACCCTACAGGAGATGTGGGCTCTCATCAAAAACGAGGGGATGGGTATGTGTGGCTGGCTCTGTATAGACCAGGTGAGAAGTTGCTGTAAAAGTCAAGCCATTCCCTTGCAGCTGTGAACCTTTGGTGTAAGGACCCAAGAGTGAAACAAAATGTTTATCAGGCTTTTACCCTGTGTTTTGACACATCATCATCATGTTTAGAAAAAAAATTCTTTTGCAAATGCTTGGACAAGACTAGACATGCAGCCTTAGGGAAGCAGCACAATCAACAGGGAGTGCAATACAGAACGACTGCAGACCCGAGATGGGAAATACCTCAAACGGGAACACGCTTAATGCAGTAAATTTTGTGTAAGAACAGTATGCATGTACTCGGACACACCGTTGTCGCCATCTTGCATATTACCTGACCCGAATGTTTACCAATGACGTAGCTTTAACCCTGCAGAAGTTAGAAACTGTTAAAAACCATCAACGGATTCAAACTGCATATTGTTTTCTACCTACATTTGTTATAGTGAAAGCACTTCCTCTGCCATCAGAGGAAACATTGAGCTGAATAAAATCATCTGATTTACCAACCAGTTAGCAGGTGTATTACCGAATTATGATGGGCAAAATGTTTATAATGGAGCGGAATTATGGTAGGTCACATGCGCAAACCTGTTTAACAGTTGAGCAGTAGGCTTCTGACAAAATTCAGTACCTCCTGTGCAAGTATGTAATTTAGGACGCACCCAGTGTGTTGACATCCATGGCAGCTATGCTGAGCTGACATCCTACTATGCATTAGAAAATGACCTCAAACATTGACTTCTTAGTGCTGTCAAACAGGCACAAGATTTGGGCATTTCTTTTGAACAGTAAAGCATGGATTATGATGTAACAAATGAAAGGAGTGATGAAGTCCTCTAGAAGAATGCTGTCTCTGTTGTTTCCAGGATTCTATCCATCATCAAACCATGTATCCAGGTCAGGGTCACGAAGGGGCATGAAGCTTTTCACTGGCAGCCAGTGCATCACAGAGTACACACACACACGCGCACACACACACACACACACACACACACACACACACACCAATACACAGGCTGTTCTAGTCTAGTTATAAACAAGATTCATTCCTCAAATCTAAGTCAAATTTGTAGGCAAGTCGGAAAAATACATAATAATGACAATTATACAGTAATAATAAAAGTAATTGCATATGGTGCTGTACCTCCAGCCAATGAACCGCTGAAGCCGTGCAATGTTTTCCCAAGCATCACAAAGCAATGCATGCATTCGTTATTACAAATTAGTGTCGGGCAGTATACCGGTTCATACCGAAAACCGTTTTCTAAATTATTATTATTGTTATGATATGAATTTCTCTTATACTGCAATAGGGTATCTACACAATGTTCGGAAAGTGGCGCAGCTGAAAACTGTTTAAGGGGGGACCTTTTTCATTGCTGCACTGCTAAAAATGTACCGCGAAAGATCAGGAACGGAAGATATACTGTAGCTGATGCTGGAGTTAAAAATAATGAGACACTGGGGTTGTCAAAAAAATTGATTCTCACATACTAATCGATATTAAAAATTAGAATCTGATTAGATACTCATTTTCACCATTATTGATACCAACAATACGGTTTTCGCCTCATTCGCCACACTTCACACAGCACCACTACAGCGCAGGCACGGGTGCATACACACATACACACACACACACACACACTCGCACAGCCCCTCCCCTCCTCTCAGCAGCTGCTGAACGCATTCGCGCTGGTTAACACACGCATACCGAATTGGCCGAACATGGTATATGCTGCAGTTGAAGGCACTTCACACGCTACTTTAGTAAAAATAAAAATAAAAAAAACGCAAAAGTGCCGTTTGGAAGTATTTTGCAGACGAGCATGGAAAGGCTAAGGATGTCGATAAGCCTCTATGCAAACAGTGCTACAAAGTCGTGGCGACGAAGTCAAGTAGCACGTCAAACTTGGCGAAGCATCTTAAAGACCGACATCCCGGATAGGCGCAATGGCAAATAATAAAATAATATAGTTAATGTGAGAACAATGCAAAAACGTAAAACAAAAATGTGTCCTGTAAAATCCTGTAAAATGTGGTAAACGCCCAGTCGTACTTTAAAAAAAAATACCGTTGTATACCGTGAAACCGATATAACTTCGGAAAATACCGTGATATAAATTTTTGGTCATACCGCCCAGCTGTATTACAAATCATTGTACTTAACCCATATTTTTTATGGAGTATAATGGGGTTTATGGCAGTCCATTCAGGCACTGCATGTACTACAGACATAAATAAAGCTGGCCTCCCATGCAAGAGGTGCCTGGCGGACCCGGAATAAACCCAAATGAAACATGAAGCACATGCAAAACACACACACACAGAATGGATGTGGGTGCTACCCTGGGGGTGTGAGCCAAAACCAAGTACATAACTGTCATTTTAGCATTTCAAATGATCCAAAGCTGCAAGCTTATTGGTGGAGGAGCTGCTTACCACCTCAGAGGCCTGCGAATGGGAAGGAGCCCCTCGGATGCTCTTGCGGACGGCTAGCCTGTCCTTCTTCTGGGCCTGCTCCTCGTTACTGAAAAGCTCCTCCATGCGCTTGGTATCCAGCTGGAAGCCGTCCGTGGGCTTCTGCACGGTCCAGATGTTGCGCTTGCCCAGGACACTCTGTTGCGGTATGGCCTCCCAGTTGAAGTTACGCATCCTGGAGCGCCTCAGGGCAGTGCGCGAGATCGGACCTCCTCCACCGGGGCCTGGAGGTGGCGGTGGTGGAGGAGGTACGAGGGAAGGCGGAGGTGGCGGTGGAGGAGGTGGCGGAGGAGGAGGTGGTACAAGGGAAGGCGGAGGTGGCGGTGGTGGAGGAGGTAGGAGGGGAGGCGGAGGTGGCGGTGGTGGAGGTGGTAAGAGGGGAGGTGGAGCTGGCAGGGATGGGGTTGCTATGACATCCATCAGTTTCTACCCAAAGGTATAGCTGGCAGGGGTGAGGCCAGGACCCAACCCAATCCAACAAGCAGAAGAGTAGGTATTCAGAATAGTCCTCTATATAATTCTGTATTTTCCTTCTTCAGAGCATCAACTCAAAGATGATGGCAAATTTTGTAAAAGCCCTCTAAGGATAGCAGGACATGTGTCTTGATCTTCTGTAGCTAATACAGACTTTATTGAGTTGGTCCCAAAAATATCCTGCAAATAAAAATAAAGGCAAGTAAGGCCAAACGATACAGTTATACTTCGAGCAATAAGCAAAAGTATAGAAAAGTGGTTATATCGGTGGGTGTAGATAAACAAATGCAAACACCTATACTTTAATCCTTAAATACACTCAAGTTTCTATTAATATAGCTTTAATTGCTGAAACTGATCAGTCTAGTAAGTCTTCGGGTGGATTCCTATAAAATAGGAACTTGATAAAGAGCGTAGATATGTCGGGAACTTTGGCCAGTTGGCATGTTGTTCTCTATCAGGAATTACCTGCCAGGAGACCGATGAAAAAAATAAAAACAACTACATTCCAGGGTAAGGTTTTAGGCCGGTTTCAACATGTACCGTCATTCATCCAAACGCTGACTCTACATCTACTTATTTGTAAAATTAACAACCAGTGAAGTAAACTGCGTCGTTTTATGCAGATTACAATCTTTGAACCGGATGGCTAGCCTAAGACAATAAAAAAGGAACTCATTGGGAATAAATAATAATTACTAAATTGCCGGAAAACACAAAATTTCTTCCTTTTCATCCACGACAGTTTTGAAATTTAACTAAATATTGCACAGTTAACTAAATTTCCCCAAAATCATAAAAACGGCCAACACCAAATATCTACTTGGCAACATTATTAGGCTACTGTATATCGCAAAAAAAAAAAACAACTTCCAATCAGCTTACCTGTAAGATTTAGACATCCACGTTGCCGAACTTAATATTTCGTAGGCCTCGGTTGCACGTTAGGTTGATCTTCCCTGTTCATTTTTCCAGCACGGCAATAGATACAATATCAGTAAAAGAAACCTACCATAACCAACTCGATCGTGTTTTAGAATAAAGATAAATAAATAAAACGCAACGCTGAGGAGTCTAAATCCCGGTGCCCTACATCGCATTAAATTAAATTCAAGGGTCTCTAAACCTTCGCATAGTCACCGGCGTCTGTGAACTTCCACCTTAAGCGATCGTGTCCCCTATTATTTTAAGCCTATACGCAACAGAAACTTCTGCCTTCTCACCTGCGCCGCCCAGTTATTAAGCAATGAGCCTATTTCCTCTCTGTGGGACGCTTGGGAATTGGGAAGTACGGGAAGAGTAGAGTAAAAAGTGGTTTATAAAAAAAAAGAAAAAAAAAACAGTGTTTTACCAAAACTGGCAAACAAAATCACATATACCTATGCAATGGTGGTTTTCTACGGAACATCAGTGGGAAATTCCACTATAAATGGAAGCATATGAAAAACACTTGAATAGACTCAAAGCTCGTCATATTTTAAGCTGCATTTTTTAAACACGGGGTACACGGGATAACGAGGCTGTAGACCTACCAGCTTATTGAGATATGGCTATCGTTTGTTTGCTGGGCACATATATCTTAAAGAATAGAAGCATATTATGTTTTCTGTTTGGTTTTATATCAGTGTCATGCCGATAAAGAAAGTATCACATACACCCCATTACAGTAATTTTATTTATATTATCTTAAACATCACATATTCATTCAAACTACAATGCCGCAGCCTAAAACATAAAGGTATGTAAACGGTTCGCATAAAACACATTTCTTTATAAACAGACCAACGAATGGAAGTGACAATAATATTAAAAATAAATAATGAATTTCTTTGAACGGCAGCGATGGAACCAATACAGGAATAAATGAGTGTCGATCAGGTTAACGTTGGAGAATTTGGTCACGGTTGATAGGTGAAAGCGCCACGATTTCTAGCACACAAGCATCACATTGGTTTGTAAGTATGTCATCCAATAAATCCCCACAATCAGGTGTAGTGAGCCAGGACACCTGACAAAGGCTTGGAAGACTGACCAATAAAGCTTTCCCCTCATGTCCAATGAAATTAGCGGATCTGTTTGTTTAATTTAAACAAACAAGTTCCCTCATTCACATGGCAAATGGAAATTCCTCTCTGACTGAGTCATTGTTTGGGAATTGACACAGATCCTTGGAATCCTATAAACGGCTAACTTTTACTGTACTAAGTACATGAAAAATATTACATATTAAAATCTGATCACATCATATTCAGCCATTTTTTATACAACACTAACATCTGTGAATTTGAACACAATTTAGCCGAAAGGATTAAAGAAAATCTTATATCTGTGTGTATAGTTATCAAAAATGGTCTGTTTTGTGGCTTCTTGAAAAGTATTGTGCAAAACACAAACAGTGCCTAATGCAACACAGCAGATAAAAACCAAATGACAAGCACCTTTACAGAGAACTCTTTCGTGTAACTCCCAAAGTACCTTTATTATTGCTCTTAAGGGCCTCGGAATAATGTTACAAACCTCAAGTATGATAAATGGTACACTTTAGCTACGATCGAGCTCTGAAAGACAAACAATGTGGCAAATTTGCTCCACTCAGTCACAAAGGCAAGAGCTTCAAAAGAAACAGCCAACAGGAGACGAGGCCTTAAGTTTGTGTATAAAAGACAGGTGGCCCTGTTCATCATGCAGAGCAGTCAGGTGACTGGTTTGTTTCCATCCAGACCTCGGAACACTCAACCTGCCTGTGGGCTAGACAAACCCAACAAAAGGTGAGCGTTTAGAGGCGATCCACACCATTACATATCTGTAGTACATATAACAGAGTTCTCAGGGTCTCTGGTCAACTCTAGTGAGGAATTAAGCTTCATTTAGGTAATAGCAGTAAAACAAGGTACCTGAAAAACAATTTAACGACATTAACAATACATTTATGCAGAACACAATGCTTGTTTTATACAAGTACAATTACTTGCATCCAAGGACTATTCTTTGAAAACCTTCAACCATGTACGTGAAGAATTGACTATGAAAACATATATTGTTCAGTCTTCATTGCAGTTACTAGAAAGGAAATAAAATGCATGTTCAACAGCACAGTCATAAACTTTGTCGAAGAGGTTAAAAACAGAATTAAGAACTCGCACCTGCAAATGCCAGTAAGTTGCTCAAGGCTTCAACTGTCATTTTGGTTTTTATGGGATTGCAGTAACGTCACCATGAAAGTTTTCAAGGAAGACGTTTTCAGCGTCAGCGACAAATGACAATCAAAGTAGGTCCTGATTGTTCCATAGGTCAGACATTAGAATGGTTTTGGAAATTTAACATATAAATATATGTGATTATATACTGTTATATCCAGCCTTACATTTCAGACCCTAAAACTATAAGCTTTTGAAGACCATATAGGTACAGTGATAGGTTTATGTACTAATGTCGTGCCTGCTGTATATAGTTTTCTTCATTAGTAAATAAATTAGAGGATATTGACCTGGGTAAGACACTAGTTAGCGTAGAGTTGTGGGCCAAATAATGCCCGCCACACCCATGACCTCTACCTGAAAACAAAGCGACGTGTAACAAACAGATAGCGAACGAGATGAGATACAGAGAGTGCGCATACTTCACAAACAAAAACAAAAAAAAAAATCACGTTACAAATATCAATGTTTTCGATAAGGATGCACGTTTCTACTTTTATTTGTGCAAAAAAGGTTACTAGACACAGTCTAGACTCTTCAAAATGCAATCACACGAGGCAGATCACCTTCACAAAGGAATGTCTGGTCTGCTGCCCATTCCTTGATTTTTAAAATATTTTTTTTCACCATTGAAAAAAGAACGTCTTCATGCAAATGGACAGTGAAATTCTACAGGTCCTACTAGTTCCTGATCTTTGGACTGTGGTAAATCGTTGCTGATATTTGTTGCCTTTCGATGAACCCGGTACACACGTCCTTAGCAACAGGCTAAAGCTTCAGACAAGGTTCACTGTGCTTAAGTGTGTGTCACTATGTACCAGGGTAACGTTTTCTTCATCGCGAATAGCAGATGTCACTATCAAAACATGTCCGGAAGACACCAAATAGTCGATTCATCTGCTGCGGGACTCTGACAAAACACATGTTCTGTCATCATCTATCTATGCTGGAAACAATTCATTTTCTGTGAAATCATTAACCTGAAATAGCAACGCATTTGGTTTCTTAAAAATATATCTAGAACCGGACTGATTAGCCAGTGATGACCAATCAAAAACTAGGACTTTGATCACATACTAATTTCTGACCAATAAAATAGCACTTGGATTCAAATACTGAAACATAAATAGAACATCACTAGCTGTCGTGGAAAAGCACACGCTTCCTTTTCCCAGTACAACTTACCAGGTCAAATCAGCTATAAAGAAGAAATAGTCATTAATAAAATCTATAGTGCCGTTTCTAGGTTTCAGTGATGTGCACTGGTACCTCTTCTGTTTTCATACCTTTGACATGGCGAATCGGAGCAGTCTATCCATGAGACAGGATCAATGTTCCTATTTATTTCATGCCAGTAATCATATCTTTATTCCTGTTATGAGTGTCTATAGACAACCAAATAAAAAATAAATAATAATGTCTGTGAGAAATGTAGGACATGGTATTTCTTAACGGTCTAAAATGTTATGCTTTCTAAGTGTTCTTCTTCTTGACTACGGAATGGTAAATGTAGAAAAGGTTCTGGAGAATGTCTGTAAACGGTATAAGAAATAATGATTAAAAAAATGAGCCCCACCCCCTTCAAGTGTCTCCATGACGACGACCTTTCCCTTCTCCTGCTGCTCCTGGTCCTGCTGCACGCTGCTTTCTCCTGTGCCCACCTGCCCTACACTCGCAGGTTTGCGTGCACATCCCTTGGCCTGTCTGGTCCTTTGTGGGACCTCCCCCCTGCCCCCACTGCGGCCCGTCACTGCTCCTCCAGCCAGGAGGGCCTGCCCGCGCCCGCCGGCTTCAGCTTCACGTTGAACTGCTTCAGGGTCTGTTCCAGCTGCTGCTGGTTGCCGGCGAAGTAGGCCGAGATAGCGTTGTGGAAGAGGACCAGCTGTTTGTGCATCACTTTTACCTGCATGAGGAAAGGATTCCAGCCAGGTGTTCAGGTCAGAGCAGCCCAGCCAAGGATTACAGGTCACTGTGTAACTGAGAAGAGTCACCGATATTTTTATGAACAATTAAAGGAGCAATTACAGTTCTAGCAGTTGAAGCACGTTTGAATGGACAGTCCCCACAAAGATATAATAACCTGTGTGTGTATGTGTGTGTGAGTGTGAGTGTGAGAGAGAGATCCAGGTATACATTACATTGTGGGGACCAAATGTCCCCACAATGTGATAAAAACCTGTTATTTTGAGGTTGTGAGGGCCATTTTTTCAGTCCCCACAAAGGGAAATTCAATTTTATAAAAATCCAAGACTGCAATGAAAAAACTAAAAATGCAAAGAACATAAGAACATAAGAAATTTACAAACGAGAGGAGGCCATTCGGCCCATCAAGCACGTTTGGGGAGAACATAACTAATAGCTCAGAGTTGTTAGGGCAGGGTGAGGGTTAATGTTGTCATAGTTAGCATTTTTCCCAGAGAAATGAATGAGCGGTCCCCCTAAAGATATGTTTACCCAACATGCATGCGTGTGTGCGTGTGCATGTGTGTGTGTGTGTGTATGTGCGTGCGTGTGTGTATATGTGCGTGTGTGTGTATGTATATATGTGCGTGTGTGTGTGTGTGCGTGCGGGCATGCGTGT
>JAODJU010000036.1:13209233-13231803 GCA_026776725.1 Gnathonemus echidnorhynchus
TAAAATCCCCGACTCACCAATATTTTAGAAGTTTGAGTCATGTAAAACAATTTATTAATTTTAAGTGGCCTAAAGCAAAGAAAGATATTTTGAAGCCCAATTTAAAACCTGTATATCTAAATTAATATTTAATTTCTGCCAACACAGCAAAAATGTCCGGATTTCGTTAAACCTGATCAAGTAAAATTCTGGGGCCGGTTGCACAAAACACCTTAAGGTTTAATTTACCCTTAGCAGAGGGATTTATTTAAGGGTGTTGCACAGAAAAATCTTAAGGGATTTACTGCATTGAAAGGCATTTTACGGCAGTAGAATTGTACATTATCCATGGAGACCCTTTGCTTGCCCTCACGCCACGTGGTGCCTGTTAGACTCCAATGTTAACTCCGTTGACAAAAATGTTGACGAGAATATAGCCTAATGAAGGTTTTTTGTGTGATGATAACTAAAACAAAAACATGATTTAAATACGTGTTTAATGACAGTGAAGGAATTAAACGCATTATTCATCAGATGAATGTAAATAAAATTTTAAAAGCCGGAATTTGTCCCCACTGCATCCTTATCTGATGAAAATGTGGGCTGTTCCTCCTGCTTTATTGTGTTCACTATGTGTAGGTATTTTTCGCTCGACTGAGAACAACCGAGCGGGGCATATAGCGATAAACTTTGCTGAATGGATGACGACAAGCACCAGTGCTAACTTGGAAGATACGCGGAATCAAACAGATAAAATTATTGATGCATCTCAGCTACATTAAATGCATTTTTGCATGCGTCTCCATATTTCTGCATCGGAAAATTCATCCCATAACCGACGTACTTCAGTCTAATATTGCCGGTGCCCAGGGTGAAACTTGCCAGCACTTAGTAGTGGGATAACGTTACATTGTTTTTTTATTCTGTGAAATCGAAAGATCGATCTGCTGGTCAGATTTAATAATCAGTTATAAACATGTCATGGGCCATATAAATAAAATCATAAACTGACTGCCGGTCAGGTAAAATCAATTGGTCATCATTAACTGTATTCACTGGGCACCAATCGCTGGACACTTTTCTCGGGATGCATTAATTTTGTTCATTTATTGCCATAAACTCAGCCATGTTGAGGTCAGATAGATAGGGTCAGAGGTACCTTAAGTTTTTTCTTCCCCTTACTTTGGTCTTTTGTGCAACCATTAAGGGAACCTTAAGGGATTCCTTAAGTATAACACCAAGATAAGGAGGAAAAACATAAATACTTAAGTGTGTTTGGTGCAACCAACCTTATTTTAAGGAAACCTTAACTCGGACGTTAAGGAAAATCTTCAGGCGTTTTGGGCAACTGGACTTCTGGACTAATATTTAAGAAGTAGGAAAACAAATTCAATGGACCCAGTTGATTATGCTTTTCTTTTGAGTAAAAATGTACTCAGTACTATTAAGACCACTGCACACCAAGTCCACATTTTTTGATTGAAATTGTCACGTGTTTAAAAATAAACAATATGGGTAAAAGTACTAGGATGGACCTCAATGGACCTGAATTCAGGCGTTTCGTTCAACCCACTGCCACAGGTGTACAAAATCAAGCACCTAGGCATGCAGTCAGGTTTACAAAATTTATGAAAGAATGGGTCAAGAGCTCAGGGAATTCAAGTGTGGTACAATCACAGGATGCCACCTTTGTCAAGTCAGTTTGTGAAATTTCCTCCCTGCTAGAAATTCCATGGTCAGCTGTAAGTTGTATTATTGCTAAGTGGAAGCATTTAGGAACAACAGAAACGGGTAAAGTAACAGAGCGGGGTCACCAAGTGCTGAGGCACATAGTGTGTAAAAGTCACCAGCTCTCTGTTGGCTCAATAACTCAGTAAGTTCCAAACTTCCTCTAGCATTAACTCCAGCTTCATGGAATGGGCTCCCATGGCCGAGCATCTGCATGCAAGCCTCACATCACCAAGCACAGTGTCGAGTGTCAGAATGAGCACGCTGCCATTGGACCCTGGGGCAGTGGAAACGTGTTCTGTGGAATGATGAATCATGTTTCTCTGTTTGGCAGAGGCCAGGAGAACATTACGTGCCTGACTGTATTGTGCCAGCTAAAAGTTTGGTGGAGGAGGGATCATGGTATGGGGTTGTTTTTCAAGGGTTGGGTTAGGTCCCTTAGTTCCAGCGAAGGGAACTCTTAATGCTTCAGCACACAAAGACATTTTGGACAATTCTATGCTTCCAACATTGTAGGAACAGTTTGGGGAAGAGTCCTTTCTGTTCTAGCATGACTGTGCCCCAGTGCACAAAGCAAGGTCCATAAAGACATGGTTAGGAGAGTTTGGTGTGGAAGAACTTGACTAGCCCACACAGAGCTCTAACCTCAACCCCACTGAACACCTCTGGGATGAACTAGAATGGAGATTGTGAGCCAGACCTTCACATCCAACATCAGTGCCTGACCTCACAAATGTTCTTCTGAATGAAAGGGCAAAAATTCCCAGACACACTTCAAATTGTTGCAGAAAGTCTTCCAAGAATAGTGGCAGCTACAAAGGAGAGACCAACTCCTTATTGATGCCTATGGATTTAGAATGAGATGTCATAAAAGTTCCTGTAGGTGTCCCAGTACTTCTGTCCATATAGGGTTAAAAGAACCTCATGTTGTGTCAGTCACATTTACACACTGGTGTATGTGTGGGTTTGTAATTATTATTAGATTTCCTCACAATGTGATTAAAACCCACAATGTTTTACCTTGTGGGGATATTTTCCTGGTCCCCAAAATAATAACTTCAATTTTATAAAAGTCTATAAATGCAATAATAAGATATAAAAAAACTAAAAATGCCAAAAGTCTTGTATTTAGCTTGGTTAGTTACGGTTAAGGTTGGGGAGGGGTTAAGGTTGTCATAGTTGGGATTAAGGTTATGCCCATAGAAATGATAAAGATTCAAATACAAATTTCCGTATCAGCAGGTGAAATTCTCCACCTTAATTCATCTCCCTGATGAATTAAAAAGACACATAACAAAAATTTGGACTAGGCATGCAAAGGCTTCCACTGTGCAAACACTGGAAAGATTATCTCGTGATCTAGGAGATAACCTGTTCTTTTTTTGGTTTTTTTAAACCTGACACTTGGTGTATCTGTCTGTTTTAGTTTAAACGTTGTTAAACTGCCTTCCCAGATGTCCTCTGCCAGGCTATAAAGATGTCTGCACAATATCAGAGGCTCCCTTTGCCCATCCGAACTGGGAGTCACTGGCTTAGCAAGAGGCACATACCTGGACAATATTCCCCCACCTGGGAAACTGGGATTATCATTCATATGCTCATCGGCTTAATTCACCCAACAGGAAGGACAAAATGCAACTTCACCAGAAGACATTACCAACACAAAGTATGTCATGTGATTTCTCTTCAGAAGTATATAACTGGACCAATTTCCTCAGTGTCTAGTCTCCATAACACTAAATGCATGGAGAAAAGCACATAGAAAGTTGGAAGAAGAAACCAGAAGTCAATTTGGCAATGGACTCTGCATTCCAAAATTTACGTTTGTTTGGAGCTCTGTCTGATGGGTGTGCGAAGCACAGCTTGGCCCAGAGGCCTGCATCATCCAGCCATGGATGTAAAAACAAATAACAAAACAGCAAACAGCTATAATACTGCTTTATTTCTGCCCACATATCTAGGACTAAAAGTGATTTGACAGAAATCAAAGCTTTATGTGGCCAAAGTGTACTTCTTTTGCGGTATAAAAGTTAACATGCACAGTCATTTCAAATGCGTACTTGCATACCAGTTATGTACGGAAGCCCAGACAGGACACAAATTTTTTTCTTCCCCTTATTTCGAGATCACAACTTATTTTTCTCTTGATCTCGACATGACAAAAGTTCTCAAGATCATGACATAATTTGACCTCGACATCATGAAGGGTGTTCCATGAAGCAGGACTACTTCTTGGATTTAAGGTAGTCTGGGCTAAATGGACTTTATCTTTGTTCACTTACATTTAGCTCAGGCTACCTTAAATCCAGAAAGTGATCCAGCTAACCAAGAAATCCTGCTTCGCGGAACACCCCCGCGACCTGTATTTTTTGTTTTCCTGATGTGGTGATGTAGATGCCTGCCGCTCACTGATGCCCCCTGATTCCTACTCTCACATGTTAATGATCTACTAGAGATCTAGTGAGTTGTAATCATAAGGTTACCTAGCAGTCTGTAATTATGTCCTCTTGATTACGGATCAAATGTTAAAATTCCTTACAATGACATAACATTGAGCTGTTAATGTAGCTGTCCTCTTTTTCTCAAGTGACGAACACTAATATGATTATTGTGTAGTGCTGATAGACATGTTGCTATTTCTGCTTGTGCCAGTCCATGATCAAGTAAAATCAAATGCGTTTGTGCATGATGATGATGATGATGATGTACAGCCAGTTAAGCTGCTAAGCATGTCGCAACATGAGAAGTTGTGATCTTCTGTGTATGTGTAACTTTTGTTATCTCGAGATCACAAAATGTCGTGATCTCGAGTTAACAGGAAGAAAAAATAGTGATGATCTGTGTCCTCTCAGGACTTCCGTAATTATGTGCATCGCTGAATATTATGTTACTTAACAACATGTGGTGGGTAGAAATCCAGATGTAGTTTGCAGTGGGACAGGGGGTATACAGGCCTCCCTGTTACGATTTTGCAAGGCAGTGGTGAAGAGCATCGCTGCTCACCCGCTCCAGGCTAGCATCCTCAGGCAAGCTCCCAGTATCCCCGTTGCTGTTGATGGGAATCTCCATAGTGGCCGCTTTACTCATAATGCTGTCCGTCATGGTGGGTTTCCTCACTCGGGCACGCAGATGGGGACGCTACGGGTGGCAAAAATAAGGTTGAGTAAACATGAAACAAAGTTCTCATACCATCCAGATAGGGTTTCAGACTTCAGGGCTCATACTGTGATGCTCTTAGAACTACGGACTCTGAATTTACAAGTAGGAAACAAAACGTGTCACTTAAATTGTATTTAAATACGCCAAATTGACATTAACACTTAACAACGAGAAATTCACTTAATAACGAGAAACAAAGCAAGGACTGTGCAACTTACTTCCCGGGGATAAAATCTGCTATTTTGATTTGGATAACAGCAAAGATCAGACAGGAAGGCACGGTATTACGCTTGCCTCTACACTTATTGCAACCCCTTTTTCGAAAAAATACACCCAGAGAGGAAGCTCAGAGTAAGCAAGTCTAAAGTAAGGCCACATCATCCTAAGTGTTATCATGTGGAGGCCGCAGACACGCCCACCCACGGCCGCTACGTGGGACATCAAGACATCCTTCAGCAGCCAGCAAACAACGTCCTGTTTTCGGACTACAAACCATGCAAAGAGACAAGAAGCGATACACTAAATTAATTCAATTAGAGCCATTCATGAAATCTATTCAGCTCGTTCATTTTTTTCCTTAATTTATAATGCAACGTGTCAAATGATCACTGTGGAAAAAGTTACTGTCAACTGATTGAAAGGATTTTAAAAATAAAAGCGCATACTTTGTACTTTCTGTTGCCTAGTAATTAAGCCTCTATCCCGGGTGAGGTTGTAATTGCCAGCATAACAAGGGTGGAAACTAACCCTCGCAACGGGGTCACAGATGGTGATTATGTCAGCGGCCAGGTTGGCGTCTTACGGGTACCGGTTTACAGTTTCGGATTCATCGCATGCATGAAACACACAATCCGAGTCTGCGGCTTCACGGGGGACACGCAGAGCTCCGGAAAACGGCACCCCCGTGGTAAATCACGGAGGACTCTGAGACTCCGCTGACAGTGTGCTTGCTCCCGATCCTTGACACCAGGAGGAGTACACCTTGCCAGACTATCAGGGCTGTCCGCCTGCACGAAAAGGCCCAGTCTCTACAATCCTGCTGTGCATCAGTCACCTGCATGACTGCCAGCCAGTCCGGACGATTAATCTCTCCAACATGTTAAACGTATAGCCCATCCGCAAACTACAGGTTAATTGCAAAACAATGAATGAAACCCCACATATCGTGTAGCCGTACCTAGCAAGCTAGCTAAACTAGATCATCTGGAAAGATGATCATACCTGTATACAAGGAAAGTCTGACACCTCCGGTTAAGCTTCTTATCTGGCGTATTCCAATGACGCGCAGTGCGTTTCCAGCAAGGGAGAAGGTGACGTGGAATGACAATCAGTCGTTATTTTATTTCTGCCTGACGTTTACATGACTGGATTACTGCCCTCCGGAGCACCTCTGCTAGTATCTGCTCTCCTCCTCCTCCTCCCCCCATCCAAGACGCAACGTTGAGCGGAACTGACGACATGGTCTGAGCCCCTCTCCCCAGCGCGCTGCAGCTCCAGCGTGGCTGGGACCTGAAGGGCGCCCCGCTATTTCCCCCAACGAAGGCAGATAACGGTGGACATATGGAAATTAAATAGGGCATTTCGCCATCTCGCATTAAGTAAAAAGGGAAGAAAAAAAACGTGACGTGTTGCTTTTGTTACTAGGCCAAATATAACGATTTTATGTTATTTTTGTAGACATTGCATAAATATGAAAATCGCTTGATAAAACGTAAAAACGATTTATAGTGTTTCATTATTTTAGATTTGGCAGCTGTTTCAAACTTCTTTTGAACGGCGTTTAAACAATGTAAATACATACATAATATGCGTTGACATATTTTACAGTATTTATTCATTTTAAAATGGCCTAATTTTTTATATTGAAAAAAGACGAGGGATAGCACTGAAAATGATGATAGAATATATACAGATGTAAAAACTGTACATGTAAGCCAAGAGGTGGCAGTATAACCCAAGAAAACACTATGCAGTCTCCGAAAGTAATACATCAGTCTGAACAAGAGACCTAAAATGTAGTGAGGATATCACAATTATGACATCAGTTTAGGAAAATGCGTAATGTTTTCTGTTTTTTTTTTTTTTTTTTTGCGCAGTTGATGCAGTTTTTGTTTCTTCATTGCATATATTGTACTTATAGAGCATGTGCAATATTGGTTAACCAAAGAGACATTTTGCACTCTGCATGTTAACGGAGTTTATTTTTTTACATGGAAATTTAACATATTATATTGACAAGCACTGCAAGCAGTAGTGTGCTGTTAATAGCTTATTGTGGCACTGTAGATGGGGCACCTGAAGCTATAGGAGCAAATAAAAGCACTGAATTGTAATAAGGCAGTCAGTCCTTCGGGTTCATAGTATTGGCTAAACCAAGAAGGTGTGATGAGTATCGACTTGGGTTAAGTTAATAGTTAACTCATGATTCCTTTTTGTTAGCGATTTTCATTAGACTTCTTAAAAATTGATCAAGGACACAGAATGAAGGCCAGTCCTCTATTTGTATTAACTCTCCCCACACATGGCATTCCAGCAAACTCTGCACTTTCCAACATGAGTAATTTTCCTTTACTTGAACACAGCCTGTACTGGCACAGGCTAAAAAATGGGCTGCAGTCAGTGTAAGTCAATCTGCTCATTAATATTAATTTGTTTCAGTTGGCTGAGCCGTATTTGCAGCTCAGACCCCCGCCCCCCTCTATACACATCACAAAACAACAGGCCAAGGGGCTGACAGTAATGAATATTAATGAGAAAATGCAAATAGTCTCTCGTGTCAAAGGTCACTCACAGTTAAATCCCAGCTGAATTTTCTCAAAGCTCTCTGTCTCAAATGTAAACACTGATCCGGGTGTTTCAAAATCTCACACACTGAAATATCCACTATAGGAAAGGAGTCAGTGGATAACCAATGAACTGGGGGCGCTATTGCCAAATGGGAAGCGGTTAGCATACCAATCAAGGGGTGAACAAAGGTACAGTTGTCCACTGTTTTGTTAAACTTTAAATTAATTGTAGGCCGTGTTGTTAGGAACTGCCAGTTTGGTTGTACTCTGCAGCCTTTTGGAAATCAGATTACACGAAATGCGGGAAGCGTCGTCTAAGAGGCAGGCCTTTCCAAAGAGCTCTCTGCCCATCTCTGCAGCTGGAAAACTCTTCAGTTACTGGCTCTGAGCAATAGGAGTGACATACAGTAAGCTTTGTAACCGAGCTGCATTACCATGACTGGGCCGGGGGGTGGTATTACGGTCTTGGTTCCAGGCAGAAGGCAAGATTTTGGCCTCCTGTTTACTTTTAGCAACAGCAGTGCCAAGAAGAATAAGGAACAATAAGAGGAAGGAATGCCATGAGCCCTGGGTGGGGGGGGGGCTCCTGATTTCATTTATGATTCTGATTTAATCCCTAGTTTGGGCCTGACTCAATGGCACTTATGTAGCACACAAATTCAACTGTCATTTTTTTCATTTACTTGCAGAATGATAAGCCATCCATCCATCCATCCATTTTCTATTTTGTTTTTCCGACATAGGGTTACCCTGAATAGGATATGCAGTTTCAAAAGATAGATTGATGGATGGAACTTAGGGTCACAGCTCAGATACATTTTCTGTTGCTGGTCAGTTCACAAGTATAATCTATAATCTATATTGTTGACTAAAACAAAATTTAGATGGTAATTATCTGGCACTCTAATGTCACTTTTGCGAACACATCCAATTTACCTCATCACATAACTGTAACTACAGAAACAACTGCTGCGTAAATCCATCCATGTTCCATAAACAATGCTGAACTGCAGCCAGCTTGGAGCCCAATCCAGCCAGAACAGGGCAAGAGACTTCCCTGGTGAGGATGGTAGTCCATCTCAGGGCACACACACTCAGTTTAGAGACACCTGTTCACTTAATGCTGTTTTTTTGGACTGTGGGAAGAAACCCAGGTTAACACGGTAAGAACATACAAACTCACCACACACACAGAACCAAGGACAGGAATAAAACACTGCCACTGAGAAAGAGCTGTGTCACCCACTGACACACCAACCAAACCCACCCCGAGTAAATGAGAAATCTGAGAAGTATAATGAAAGTAGTCACTTTCACACAGGTTTAGAGAATTTCCTGAATTAATCAAGCAGTTAACCTTCGATCATTGCATAGGCCCATGCCTAACAATGCAACAGGTGTCCATTGGTTTGGCTCTGATTGGCTGAAAGATCAGATTTAAGTAACTTTGGAAGAGGAGGATAAGTGTTAGGGCATGTTTGGCAGGAGCCTCGGTGACGAAGACTGCTGAGCTTGCAGAGGGACAGTGGTTAAGGGAACATTAGTGAGTAAGCTTAAGAATAATAGGAGTCAATGTGGATTATAGTGCTTACTCATTCATTGTGATGCCCATAAGTCTGAGATGCAAAAAAGAACTTGACTTGAGAGTCAATCAGCTTGATCGCAAACGTCAGTCCAAAGTATGAGCCACTAGCTTAATCAAGCATGATCCACATGAATCATCCTTCACCCACTTCTCAATGGCCAGAGGAGAACATATACTGTATGGAAAATGCCAAAAACTCAAAAGACTGAAGCTCTTATTTTCCACTGTGGAAGCATCCATTTTGATGTGGGCCGCATTCTCCCACCACGGTTTTCATCAGCTTCATCCTTTGAAGGTCAAAGTAACTGGCTGTAGATGCAAAGCTATTACAAGTCAATACATTCGTCCTATACTGAAACATTTCTGTCCCGATGGGGCTGGAATCTTCCAGAACGACAATTCCATCAGCTAGAGGGCATAAGTGCTCAATCAATGGGTTGATGATACTGAAAAATATGTTAACAAAATGCTATGGCCATTCCCAGTCACCTAATTTAACACTTACAAGAGATTCTGGAGCAGTACCTTAAATTCAGTTTTCCACCAACATCAAAAAAAGCATCAGGGTAATTCAGTTCCACACAATTGCACAATTAATCCTACGTACAATTAAGCAGTTCTGGCACCCAATGTGTCATGCCCCGCTCGTTGGTTCCCTGTATGCCATGCCCCCCTCCCTCACTGCCTCGTGTGGAATCCCCATGTCACCAGCTGTGTCTAGTTTCGTTCAATGTAGTCCGGTGTATTTAAGTACCCCCCCGTTCGACTTCCCCCAGTCCTGTCATTGACGTTACTACCTGCTTTGTCCCATGTGCCCGACTGTCTCCCCAGTAAAACCCTTGTTTCCCCCAATAAATCCTTAGTTTCCCCGACTTCCTGGACTCCCGCTCCTCTGTCTCTGCTCCATGTCCATTCAGCACGTAACACAATGCTCTATTAAAACATTTTTAAATGTTTCTCAAAAGAGTTTGTGCTGGAAGTCTGGAAGTCTCCATATTGAATAGCTGTCATCCAATTAACAAAAAAGTCGAGAACATCAACAATACCGATAAACTACAGGCACGAATGTTTGCCTTTAACTACAGGTAGCAAAATGACATAACAAAGGGGCTATGTCTCTCCTGAAATCGGAAAGCTTTCTTACTAATGTCATCTTTCCAGAGTAAGACCACCCATACAAAACAGTAATTGCTATTAAAGCGAACGTATAAAATATATTTTTAAAATTTACATAAAGGGACAGGACATGCTACTCCTCTCAAAACTTGGAAGAAAGTGCATTACAGCTTGCTGCATATGGGGCTGTGTAACTGCAGACCAGTCAGATTGTCCATGCTGACCCATCCACTGCGGAAAGTGCCTACAATGGGCATATCAGAATCAGAACTGGACCGTGGAGCAACGGAACAAGGTGGCCTGGTGTGATGAGTTATGTTTTCTGTTACATCATGTTTGGGCACTAGGATGCATTATGGGAAAAAAGAAAGCTGGCAGAGACGATGTCCTGCTGGGAAGCCTTGGGTCCTGGGATTCATATGGGTGTTGCTTTGGCACGTAGCACCTACCAAAATATTGTTGCTAACCAACTACCCCCCTTCATGGCAACAGTATTCCCCCATGTCAGTGGTCTCTCTCAGCAGGATAATGCACCATGCCACACTGCAAAAATTGTTCAGGGGTGACTTCAGGAGCATGAAAAAAGTTCAAGGTGTTGACTTGACCTCGAATTTCCCCCAATCTCAATCCGAATCGAGCATCTGTAAGATGTGCTGGACGAACACGGCTGATCCATAGAGGGCCCACCTTGTAACGTACAGGACTTAAAGGATTTGCTGCTATTGTCTTAGTGCCAAATACCACAGGACACCTTCAGAGGTCTTGTAGAATGCAGGCCTCGACAGGTCAGAGCTGGTTTGATGGCACAAGGGGGACCTACACGATACTAGGCAGGTGGTTTTAATGTTATGGCTGATTGATATATGACTGTAACTTGTATCTCTTAAATGTTCACCCATGTATGTCCTGTACAAAATCTTGCAAAATGATGGATAATTACGCAGCTGCTGGGAACACATAAAGCTCAGCTCTTCCAAGAGCTTGATTTGGCACTCCGCCTCCATCCAGGTCTTAATTTCTCATTCCCACCCAGTTCTAACAAAAGTGGGGAAGCTCTCCAGTTAGCTTAGTAAAACCAAGTCTATTTGGCTTGAATAGTTAAATTATTCAATATTATTCCAAGATTGCCCTTGGATTACATGTTACTGTCTCTTTAATGTTACAAATATTATCTGCAGGTTGGTAGCAGTAGATGATTATGTATCTCTTAGTACGTTAGGACACCAGGATGACCCTATCAAGTTCATGCGTATAAGTGCCTTATATACTGCATGTTTGCTTGACTTCCAGTAGTAAATGCATATATGAATAAATCAGTTATTTTCGTGGTAAGCCAGCCGACCATGTTACCCAATGACAAATTGACAAAGTGTGTTTTCACTTAACATTTGATGAGAGCAACAGACATAACATCCTTTCACCTAGAACCGCTGACCTCTGCATTATCCACAGACAAACGATTCAGCTATTCCTTCAGCTTAGATTATAAAACCAGTTGTTTTTTTTCCCTTGGAGTGTGGAAAAAGAAGTAATAAAAATCATCGACTGCTTGCATAAACAGACAACAACAACAGATTGGCGTTTGGCATCGACCCTGGTCTGTGCACGTAAGTACACACAGAGTGGCCATTTTATTAGGCACACCTGCTCATCTGCACCAATATCTTGCTCCTACAAACTGAGAATCATGTGGTTGAGATTCAAGAAGTTTAGCTACACACTCACTATATGAATGTATATATTAATTTGGTGTCATGGTGTACATGTTTTTTTACATGTATATATTTATGTTTTGTATATGTACATGCATATGTGCACACACCAGGGTTATTTTCATTAACAGAAACAAAAACTATAAGAAAACATGAACCAAAACTAATAGAAAACTATGAATATGGTTTACAAAACTAACAAATAAACATCGCCAGGTACTGTAACTTTTATAAAATACTAGTTAGCTTAACTAATAATCTGTTTATCTTTCCTTCATGGTGGGAATCATTCAAGGAAACGCTACACAGTATATTACCTTTAGATGATAAATAATAAAACTAACCCAAACTAAAAGACAGCACTGAAGACTAGCTAAACCAGAACTGGATTTCAAATGGAACTTGAAAATAATATAATTTAAAAAATCAGAACTGATATTTGTATGGTATAATCACTATACTTAGATCCTAACCAAACAAAACTGTGATATTAGTCATATCTTATGTCCGGAATTAAAGGCAAGAATCACATCAGGTCGGATGCCCCATCAGCTACATACGTCACGAGTGTGTGAATCACAGACACACTTAACAGTTAGCATGTGACTCAGCATCCCGGAGCTTTATCAAAGAATCCCCAGCAAAATGATAGAAGGCAAGAGAAACCACATCGCTGGGCTTGCAGCATTTCTCTTGCCAGAAACCTGGTCATAATTTAGTCCCATTGTGTTCTTTCACACGCACAAACATTAAGGGAAAAAAACAAAATTACACTTCACTCTAAAGCTTGGAACAAAAGTACTGTAATACTTTGCACCATTTTATTTTAGCCAAAGTTTATCCTGTACAGTACCCTTGGTATCCACGCGGATCCGTTCCAGGATAGGATGCTCAAGTCCCTTATATAAAATGGCATAGTATTTGCATATAACCTACACACATCCTCCCATGGACTTTAAGTCATCTCTAGATTGCTTATAACATCGAATACGATGTAAATGATACGTAAATAGATGTTACATTTTATGTGCTAGGGAATGACAAAGGTACAGGTCTGTAGCCCACATGCTCAGTACAGACACAGCCATCATACAAAGAAAGAAAACATGAATGAATTCTCCCTTTTTACCTACATAGCACTTTATTCACGTGGATTCAGCGTAGAGCTAGGCTTTTTGCTTTTAGGCACTTTCAGGAATTATTATTACTTTTTTATATTTTCGATCCACAGTTGTTTGAATCCGCAGACGCGGTAAGTTGACTGTAGTTTAAAATATGCATCGACACATCCATTTTCCATGAATGCTTCACCAGTACAGGGTCTTACATACACATTAAGCTGGATTTGATTTCTGGGTTTTGAAACTGCAACCCAGTGGTTTCAAGCCCTGTAATCTACTTGTTGGGCTCCGTCATGAATGTACAGCCCACTTTGCGTAAAGGAGCACCATGCAGATCTACGGTTCGAGCTTTCCAGACCCCATAGAGTTTGTGTCTCACTCCTGTCTCGAGGAGTGTGATACCTCTGTTTCTCATGACCAACCCCTGATATTCAATAAACGTTCCGTTCTCCTTTTTTTCCCAGTGGTCAGTAAATGCATTTCCAGATGTTGGCTGGCTATGCGTCCTCATACAGTGCGTGCTGCGTGTCCTTGCGTGATAATCGGTACCCCGCAGTGGAAAGTAAGATGGGAGATTAACGCGACGGTGCCCCGTATTCCTGATTTCTCTCTGGTGACATCATTGCTCTCAGCGAAAACAACTGCAAACACTGCTTAGTGTTTACAGTGAATCGCGCATGGGCACGATCCTTTAAAGTCCCTCGTTATTCTTGCTTTAGAATGTGCGATTTCAAACAAGCTGTCAAAACATTTTTCTGTTAGTAGTTTAATCAGTACCCGATCCAAGTACTCGTAATCAATCATAATTATGCAAAGGTTATACACATCAAACTTGACATTTATTTTCGTTTATAAGAAGACAGAAGATAGTGTAAGCAATAACAACTGAAACCTATGATCCATTTGTTTTTGTCCCCACCGTATTTAAAAGTCTTTTAAAATGACACATGGAATTGCCCAAAAAGGAATTAAAGAGGAAAATCTCATTGCAGAGAGGAGTGAAGAGGAACAGAAAATGTGCCAGTAGCTGCCGTGCCGAACATCCATCTCCAACGAGTGAGTCCATGGTAGTGAGACAGCATCCCGGCTGTGATGTGACCCATAAACCGCTGCCGTGAGGACGTGGTGACTGTTAAGGGTGTGGCTGCCTCCGTTCTACCCCCGCGCCATCCCGGCTGGTCCTTGAACATCAGGCGGCCGGACTTTAGAATAGCTGGGGAGTGTGACGAAATCACCTCGGGGTCATCATACGCAACATCCTGCAATCACTCGGAGCTGAGTCGGACGGCGAGGCTCGATGGCAGCCGGGAGCTGAGAGAAGCTTACTGGCATCCATCCATGAATGACAATCACCTCTGAACAGTTTAGTCCTATTTTTGTGTGGCACACAAATATTAACTAAATCTAGACACAACACACTGCAGCATCTAACGCAATTAGTTACAGACAGTTTGGAAAAGGCACAGGAATTAGCTCTTGCAAAAACACAGACAAACTTCCTTAACACTTACTCTGGTAAAATCACCAACTCCACCAGTGAACATCTGACCCTCTTGTTGGCAAATCATATATTAGGTTTGATCGATAAAGACACTCCTCACTTAACCACCTATCACCATTTCTCTGCCTCAGTCTCGTTCTCACAGTCACTCAGTATTCACTACACTAGTGTTCAGGGCTACATATTTAGTATAAATTTGTACTTTATTGTGCACCTCATAGTATAAGATGTATGGTGAAACTAAAAACGATTACCTGTTACAAACCCACTTCCAGTAGCCTTCACCATACTTGAATATCGGTAAGGGGAGATTCCTCGCTTGTCGACCAATTCGCTTAATGACCTAGTTGTTGGCGCAGAACTTGGTTCTTAAGTGAGGAGTGCCTGTATTGTATTACATGAATGGTACCCCCCCCACCCATTGTCTATGATGTCTTTGGACATTATGAGAGTATTTTGGACATTATAAGAGAATCTTCCCATGGGGATCAATATAGTATTATTCTGTTCTAATTACTTGTCAGGGAGGATTTAAGTGCTGAAGCCCCAAATTTATTTGCAGAGTCATAGTCCTCAAACAGACGAAGGGTCAAAAACCAGGCAGAAACTGAGATGTGGATAGTAATCCAAACACAGGCAGGTGCCATTACAGGCAAGGCAGGGCAAGGAACCACAACCAAAACATAGAAAGCCAGGAATAGAAACACCTTCACTGTAGACTCCAGGAGTCTGGTACAATTTCCCACGTTACACCCATGGCCAAAAGTTTTGAGAATGACACAAGTATTGATTTTCACAAAGTTTGCTGCTTCAGTGTTTGTAGATGTTTTGCCAGATGTTTCTATGGTATACTGAAGTACAATTACAAGCATAAGTGTCAAAGGCCTTTATTGACAGTTACATTAAGTTTATGCAAAGAGAAGGCATTTCTCATCACCAGACTGTTCTTGGATGGTTGGGAGGCTGTGGTCTTAAAATTGTGAGTGAGCCCACTCCCTTGGCTGAGATGCAACCCCATACATGAATGGTCTTAGGATGCTTTACTGTTGGCATGACACAGGACTGATGGTAATGCTCACCTTTTCTTCTGCAGCCAATCTTTTTTCCTGGATGCCCCAAACATTTGGAAAGGGGATTCATCGGAGAAAATGACTTTGCTACAGTCCTCAGCAGTCCAGTCCCTGTACCTTTTGTAGAATATCAGTCTGTCCCTGATATTTTTCTTGGAGAGAAGTGGCTTCTTTGCTGCCCTTCTTGACACCAGGTCATCCTCCAAAAGTCTTCGCCTCACTGTGCATGCAGATGCAGTCACACTTGCTTGCTGCCATTCCTGAGCAAGCTCTGCACTGGTGGTGCCCTGACCCCGCAGCTGAATCAACTTTAGGAGACAGTCCTGGTGCTTACTCGACCTTCTTGAGTGCCCTGAAGCCTTCTTCACAACAACTGAACCTTGAAGTTCTTGATGATCTGGTTAACAGCAATATCCTTGCCTGTGAAGCCTTTTTTGTGCAAAGCAATGATGACTGCATGTGTTTCCTTGCAGAAAACCATGGTTAACAGAGGAAGAACAATGATTTCAAGCACCATCCACCTTTTAAAGCATCTAGTCTGCTATTCTACCTCAATCAGCATGACAGAGTGACCTTCAGCCTTGTCCTCAGCAACACTCTCACTTGCGTTAATGAGAATCACTGAAATGATGTCATCAGGTCCTTTGTGGCAGGGCTGAAATGCAGTGGAAATGTTTTTTTGGGATTAAGTTAATTTTCATAGCAAAGAGGGACTTTGCAATTAATTGCAATTCATCAGATCATCACATTCTGCAGTAAACAAATTGCCATCATAAAAACTGAGGCAACAGACTGTGAAAATTAATATTTGTGTCATTCTCAAAACTTTTGGCCACGGCTGTAGACTGGTTCCCTAGCCAGAATGTGGAATCTCTGATGCATGGTAGTATGGATTTAGCCTGGATCTCTCATGCTATTGGCTCCACTCTGTAACCAGGTCTTCTGTAGACCATACTGGGGAGCTGCTAGGATCTCTACGATGCTGGAATGTGAGAATCTGAATCAACCCCAATCCAGATGGGATACTTCACCTCATTTACCCCTGAAATGCATCCCAGCTTCAGCCGGGGAAGGTCCGAGATGCATACTCTGGAAGCCATTTCCAACCAGACCTTCAGGTTTCATGACTGAACAGCAAAGCTAATGAAAACTCGCAACGTGAGCGACGACCCGGCTGAGAAGCAGAAACAGAGCACAAACAAATAAAATGTATATCAGGGATCACAGCTGCTTCTTGTCCCCCCCCCCCCTTTTCCCAAACCCCCATCGGCCACCCTCAGCAAAAATAAGCAGCAATTCAGGAGTCATAAAATCAACGGGGGGAGGGGGGGCTGTTTGTTTTCTTACTCGACTGTTAAAATGTTTTCTAACTACCGTGTTGTACATGCTACCTGTGGTTGGCAGAGCCGACCTGTCCACAAGGAGTGGAGTATGGCGGCCGTCATGTGTTTATGCTGCTGTTCCCACCCCACATCCCTGGCGATATTTTTAATTTACAGCACTCTTGAAAGTCACGCAGCCCAAACCGAGCCCCGAGCTGACACGGAGCCTGGCCCACAAACACTCTGCACATGTGCTCCACAAACACTGGGACGCACGCACACTACTGGTCATTCCTCTGCTGAGGAAGCCATGACGACCATAACCTCTTACAGATCCCCGCGCTGGAGGAAGCTTGGACTTTGGACAGATTAACAACGGCGACTGGGGACACTGGGAAACTCCTGGATGTTTCTCTCTAGCAAAGTCAGTGAATAAGCTGGATATAATCTATATTAAGCTGCAGGGTTCAGATGTGCACAGTTATAGATTTGCGATCAGTTTTTCAAGTCATGGGGGAGTGTTTGGAATATGGCACTGTGAGAGGGGGGTGGGCTAGAGGTAATCCTGGTGCAGAGCAAAGTCGTTTACTTTCCTGTGCCTTATCAGTCCAATATGACTGAATTATGTTTTTCTCTCAAGGCCAGAAAAAAGCACCCAGACCCTACAGGCTGATCAGTGCTGGTAGAAGCCCATGGTGAGTCTGAGGCAGGCCTTACCGCCAGCGCCCCCTGCCTGATACTGGTTCGCTAATTCGGTGCCCCCTCTGAAAACGGCGCCCTAGGTGGCCGTCTATGTCACCTAATAGGATGGCTGCGTATGTCACCTAATAGGATGGCTGCCTATGTCACCTAAAAGGATGTCTGCTTATGTCACCTAATAGGATGTCTGCTTATGTCACCTAATAGGATGGCTGCTTATGTCACCTAATAGGATGGCTGCCTATGTCACCTAATAGGATGTCTGCCTATGTCACCTAATAGGATGTCTGCCTATGTCACCTAATAGGATGGCTGCCTATGTCACCTAATAGAATGTCTGCTTATGTCACCTAATAGGATGGCTGCATATGTCACCCATACCCACTGCAGTCCTTTCCATGACCCTATGCCCATTTTGTTTTCCTGAGTGTTTCCCTTGAGCTGACGCCAAAACAGCTGTCTTCTGTTTCCCATTCTCGTTGGCCATCTCCAAACAAAATCCTCATTCTTTATTCCAGTCCCCGTGTCACGTAGTTCTGTTCCGCTGAAAAACATTGGTGAGAACGGATGTGCAGATTGCGAGACAGTGGCATTCGGGCAGAAGTTCAGATCCGCATTCTCACAGAATTATGAGCACGATTTTTCATCCCGCAAATGTCACATGACATTGTCTCTGTGCATGAAAGAACCACAACTGTTGGAAAATCCAATGAAGAATAATCAATACGCAAATCAATTAAAACCAAAAGGAAATCAGTGTTTTGAAAAAATGTTTTTCAAAACCTCAGACACAATTTGGCTATACTATAAATTGTAAAGCAATTCACAATTGCTTAAATTGATTAAATTCCGCTACATAAAGAATGTAAAGAATGCTGAGAACTTCATCCTCCACAGCTGGGTCACTTGGTGGAGCTACAGCAGAACATATGCTGGAGTGTCACCCAGCTTGCCACTCCAATGGCCTGATTTCCTACATTGCTGCCCAGAACTGGTTATAAAAATGAAAGTGAATTTCTGTTTAGTCATAGGTGCCCAGTTTTGTAGTTGGGGTCTATTCTTGATACAATGAAAAAGCAAGCTGCAAGAGCAAATTATTATCAGGAGAGAACAGTATAGCATGTGTTGGGAGGTTAGGTATTGAAATTAGGGAAATGGTTTTTTAACCAGCTACAAAACAACAGACATCTACATTTGCTACCTAATAGCTACCAAATGGCAAAGTTGAAAACAAAAACATGAATCATTCAACACAGATTGAGTACAACTTCATAACATTTACATGACTGCAGTAATATAGTTTAGTTATGTTGTTAAAAATAATTGCACTAAGAATGTTCCCACATAGACTAATTTGAGAAGATGGAACATTTACTTCTCAACAGAGTCAGACGATTTCTGGATAATCCTAGCAAATGTATGGTAAGCTATGCAAAAGGCCGCAGGCAGTGTGCAGCTTGGGGACCTCGGGGGGGACTGCCATCGGTGACATGTGACGGGGGTAGACAGGCGCTGTCACTGATTCTGCCTCAGAGAATGGCTACTATTCTTGGAGTCTGACCAATCAGCTGAGGGTCACTTACTTCAATAAGTTATTTTGCTAAATGTATCCTGCTTCATTGGACTTTCATGGGACCATACGACTTTATAGGTAAGGCAATCTCTAAACTCCATCAAGACAGTTTGAAACTAAGGTTTCATTTAGATAAATCACTTTCTTATACAAATAACAACCGTACCAAGCACATTCTGCCAACTTTGTCAATGACTGGACATTTGAGAGGTTAAGCTTAAAAATACAGTTTACTAAGTTAATGCAGGCAGAGAATCCAGAATATGGAATTCATAGCATTGTGGTTTCAAAGGTGAGATGCTTATGAATGGTCATGCCCGCTATTTATTCGTAATTGCTTGAATGGGGTGCTCAGATTTTTGGGGTACTCAGATCTTGCTCCTTTCTGTGTGCACGAGTGCCCTCCTCCCTAGAAACCACGTAAACCATGCACCCAGAGTCTCAGAAGCTAAGGATTTTTTTAGCCAGCGTGACTCGCAGAAAGAACGCTTTCCAAAGAAAGCTGTTCATTTCTGCTTGGAATGTATTTCAGAATAACAACCTACATATAATCTTCCCCCACAGGAGGGAAGACACTAGGGGGGGGGGCTCTAGCGTACCGTCTTCTGCTGGAAATGGAAGCAGGGCTTGAGAATACTTCCCTTGAGATGGTCAGCACCTGTGAAATCCACCCCCCCCCAAACCAGCAGGCCAGATGGGATGAGGTATGTACACCACAAACAGGATTTTGATTAATCTCCCCCTGCCCTGAGCTCTGAGCAGAGGTCACTTTATTCCTGCTAGACAGCCTCCCAGCCACAGGAGGGCGATGTAGGATGCTGTCACAAATTGTCCACCTATTCCTCGGTGTGAATAACTTGGTGCCCTGTGCCATGCTTCCTACCTCAGTTACCCTTTGAGTGATTGCCAAAATTCAATAAAACCAAAAAACTAACATTTCTGGGAGAAATGAATACTTTGTGGGCCAGTCACTAAAAGACCCTGCCAAAACAATCACGAAATAAGGAAACGAAAGGTTATAGAAAAACATAAACTGCACAAAGTATGAAAGGCGAATTGAGTTATTTCAGTAGGAGCCCATTTCCAGACAACTATGCTGGGTTTTATGGCATTCGTCGGAACACAAGTACATAAGTGATCCAAAATGAGCTATTATTTTATTGGCCTAAATACCATCTGTGATCATCCGGCCATTATTTAGGTCATAAACAGGAAGTAAAGATGCTGAGATGGGGTGGAGAGAGCATGTGGCTGACACAAAATAACAAAAAACAATGATGTAGGTCCTGTTTTAGTGAAGTCAAGAGGGGAGGGTTTGCTCTGAGCCCATTAATACGGAACAATTGTCAGTAATAGCTAACGTGTACCAACAGCTCGATTACTAACAAACAAGGCAAATAAATCAAATGAGTAGAACAGGATCCAGAAAGTGTCTCCCCCATGAGGAAACAGAGAGCATGCTGGGCATGTTCATTACAGTTCAGGTTTTCTTCTAGTTGTTCCCAGTCCCTGCATGTCTGAGCAGCCCCCACCCCTGACCCCCCACTACAAAAGCCAATGTCCTTCTCCATGTCCTGCTTCACAGGAAGTTACATGAACAGAACCCTGACAGCTCCCCCCACCCCCTACACGTGTATCTTCCCTCCTCCTTCTCTTTCTTTTGGCTGGAGCTTGGTTAAGTAAATGAACACCCACCCCCATTACCTCCTGGAGATCAACGCATAAAATAAGCACAGCATCAAACAGATGCTGGATCTCGCAGAATTGTGGTAAACTCCGGAATTTCAGCACGGTTCCATGAAGCTCTGCTTCCGAGTTTCCGGGGTACTGTCTGCCGTTAGTGCCGGACGACCTTGAGAGGGGAGCAGAGCTGAATGTCTGTGAGCCAAGAGGGGAAAAACAACGGCAGAAGCAGGAGCCCCGGTCTGTCGCTCTGAGCTGAGACCTGCTCGCCTTCTGCTTGTTGGCCGGGGCAGCGGAACGCTAATGAAAATATTCCTTCCACTCCCCCAGCCCTTAAATCTTTAACATGCTACAAGTTGAGGAGGAACCTCCACAATCACTTATTTAAAAAGTCAGTTCTTTGTACATTTATTTTATTTAGCACTGAAAACGTGCTTGCTGTAATATCCATCCATCTTTCATATCTGTGTACCCAGGACAGGGTCACTGAGAGCCTGGAGCCTGTTGCAGGAGCAGGAGGAAGGGGACAGGCTGGGTGGGATGCCAGTCTATCATAGGGCAGATATTTACTTATTATAAGTTATGAACGTGTTCTTCGTCTTTGTATGAATTTGAAAGTGATTGCTACAAATTCATTTTGACCAACACGTCTATGATCTTGTTTAATGGCAACTTTAAGCTACATAGCATACAATGCCTAAGTGCAGATGCTAAGTTGTAATGTAGCGACATTTTGAATAAGGTGACGGTCATATTAGCAGAGAGAGACATTCGAGGTCATTATATGACGCCATAATAGCTGCACTTCAGAGAGAGCAGAAAGGCTTAGAAGCACAATTTTAATATTCGCCCCATCGAAACAATGCAGAGTGAGAAAACCGTTTCTACAGCCTGTTGCCATGGAAATAAACCCTAACCAGGATCTTAGAGTTACCATAGCTATTGGCAACCCCCAGCAACACCAGTACCAGCACCATGAAATAAGGAAACATACAAACCTTTAGACCAGTGGTCATACACACACACACACACACACACACACACACACACACTGTCATGTAATCATTTCTTTTTGGGGACCACTCATTCATTTCTATGGGAAAAATGCCAGTGGTAACTATGACAACCTTAACCCCTACCCAGCCCTTCCCCTTAACCATAAGTAACCAAACAAGAGTTTTTGCATTTTTAGTTTTTTCATTGCAGTCACGGATTTTTATGAAATAGAGTTTTCACAATGTAAATATAGCCTTAGCTTATAGCTGTCCAACTCTTTTCTAGCAGGAGTAAACATTCTCTATTCTTAGTGGACATATATATATATATATATATACACACACAGTGGTACCTTGGTTCTCGAACTTAATCCGTTCCGGACTTCTGATCGAATTTTTCCCATAAGAAATAATGGAAAACCAATTAATTGATTCCCGGCACCCCCAAATTACACCTAAATATGTTTTTTTTTTTTTTGCATTTAAACACAAAATGAACAGGATACAACAAGAAGAGCATTTTTTTCTTAATGGCTTCCAA
>JAODJU010000036.1:13241491-13297582 GCA_026776725.1 Gnathonemus echidnorhynchus
GGCAGTCGTTTGTGGGGGGGGGGGGGGTTGGTTGTGCATGACTCCCGGGGGGTGGGGGGGGGGGATTGGCCACAAAAGCACTAAATGGTCTTCATAGCACTTTGTTATGGTCTCTCAAAAATAAAATAAAATGCATCATATCTGATGGTGGTTTGGTATTGGGACAAAATTTCTAGGTAGGTGAACTCTCAAGCCCTTCAGTCAGAGATCGCCTATGGGCTTGCCAGGGGTAGAGAATAGATTGCTGTGGGATATTTTTATTTTCTAAGTCCTCTGGTTCATTCTTGAGGTCCACGCTCCCAGGAAGCTTGAGAAACATCGAACCTGCTGTCAGTCTGCGAGATTTGATTGTCACATCATCAGTCTGAACCCGAGGTTGAAACCCCAACGGTTTACTTACCGTCTCTTGATTGCTGCACGCTCTCATTCCCCAAAACCCTTTTTCTGTAAATGGCACCGTCCACAAAACCCTGCTGCGTTGCAACCCACAATTCTCACGGCAGAGTAAAAGAAAAAAAAAAGTTACAAAACAAGGAAAGATAAACAAATCGTGGCCTTATTATTATGTCCCTTTTTCTACCCTTAGTGGTTTGCAAATGTAGTTTGAATTAAACATGATAAACAAATAAAAGTGTGTAAGAACAGAACCAGCTGCATAGCATATTGCTAAATCCAACCGCAGGGTTATCATTTGCAGTGTGTTATTACACGGGGCCCTCAGTTAGCTGGAGGACGGCTTGGCCCCTCTGTTGATGTAGCATGTTTAGAGTTTGAGACGTTAAACGCTTTAGCTATGGCCTGAAACCTGTTCTGCATGTCAGGATGCCAGTGTTGTGTATCGTGGCCAATTTTTCCTCCCATTTTGACAAGAATACCGATGGAAAAATACCCAAATCATAGTAGGACTGAAATTATTTTATTTAATAAAAAAGAAAGATTGCCCTTTTGTAGTCTCGGGTCGTGAAAATCTCTTTCTCGTGGTGTTGGGCAGCTTCCACACGCAGCCCGTTCCACATAACATCAATCATGGAACTGGTCATCCAAAAAACGATGAGACTCTCAGGCCAAATCTACCCTTATTTTTCAGAACATAAAGCAGGAATCTGTTAAAAATAAAGAACTCCTGTCCTGGACTTTAGCAAGTGAGAAAAGCTTTTAAACAGACAGACAGACAGGCAGGCAGACAGACAGACAGACAGACAGACAGACATAACTTGCAGAATAGTAAACCACATTTGTACTAATTGACTAATCAGGCCTGCAATCTTTGAACTAGCACACTTTGTGTTAATATGCATCAAATGTAATATGCAAAGTTTATAACTGTGAGAAACTGTCAAAACAAATAAATTATCAGAACCTAATTTATGAATTACTTCACAGACTGTAAGCTAGCAACAGATATAGTTTAGAATGACTCTGTTATTCATGTTTGCAAGATTCTTAAATACTGTTGATTATATTTGCTTATAAAAATCGTCTAAAAGAAACCAGATAATAAAAATAATAAAAAAAAATAAAATAAAATTATAAAAAAAAAAAAAATTAATAAAAAATAAAAGAAACCAGATATACCAATCAAAAAACACCAGTGTTTGCAGGGTGAGATCCACATGAGACCACTGCTGGTTCTCTACAAAGAGCAAATGCAAGGGTAACATTTTATAATACAATTCCTAGCTTATTTACTTAGTAGTAACTCATTTACTACTCAAGAACAACTCATGAAGAAATATAGTAGCTACTTGAGATCAAAGATGCATCATGATTCATTTCTGATAAAAAAAACACGATCAGTTATTTCATGTTTTATGTTGTTCCTTCAGTAGTTCACAGAGGTTTATAGAATTAGCAGATATAGTAACTGCTTGGGATGAAAGATACATCACAGTTCATTTGGGGGCAGTGAGTGGCTCTGCAGGCTTAGTCTGTATGTCCGGGATCTGAAGATTGCTGCTTTGAGGCCTGTTCATGGCAGAGCAGTCACATGTCTATGAGCCCTTGAACAAGACCGTTAACCCCCAGCTCCAGGGGGGCTACATGTTGGCTGACTCTGTACTGCAACCCCCCCAACTGCAGAGAGCACGATGGGGTAGGTGAAAAAAAGAATTCTAATGTACTTGTGCAAATGGCAAGTAAAGGATATATCATTAATAATGGACAATTCATCAAACATGGATGTATTTGGACTAAGGACAATCAAAGTAAGTGAGAGAATATGCAACCAACCTGTGTCTGCTTTTATATCTAGTTAATCCTTTTATGCAGAATACATGCCATATTAAATAGGCTGGGGAATAATTAATCTCGTCCCTTTGGGGCTCATTTTTGCTAATTTCATTTAGCTATTATTGTTAATTAACCATTTCCTGTAGGTTCATGTCTACCCGGAGCGGCACTGCTACCTAACACATCTGGGACCTGGGTTTGTGTGTGTATTGTGTGTGTGTGTGTATTGCATCTGCCTGTTGTCCCTGTGCCATGATGCCATCCATCGTGGATTTTCCTGGTCCCCTCCTGACAGAGTGAATGGCGTGTGAGTGTGCCATGCCGTGCAACCTTCCATGACCCTGAATAGGAAAAGCGGTTACAGAAAAATGAATGGATGGTTATTAATGCTGTAATGTGATCTACTACTGTACTAATTACTAACTACTAAGGGAAGAAACAGCTAAAAGTGAACCACTGGATCTCATGTTTATCATTAAGGAATCCTAACACATTTTTATCTCCAGTAGCTGCTATATCTGTTCATGAAGTACTTTCATGTCTGCTCATCATTAGTACATCTTTTATCTCCAGTAGCTGCTGTATTTCTTCATGATTTATACTTGAGTAGTAAATGAGTTACTACTAAGTTACTAAGGAACCATACTGCAAAGTGTTACCAGTGCAAGTAATCAAAATATGCAAAGGTACTAACTCAGTATGAGGTTATTCTGAGCAAGATAGCCAAGAAAGCAAATAATAAAATCCTTTCATCCATCCATCCATTTTCCAATTGCTTATCCAGTACAGGGTTGGGATGATGAACTTGGAGGGGGACAAACACTAACATACTAGCATAAACACATTTCACAGTGATTACTAAAGGATGTTTGTTGAAGACAGGGTGACGTGAGTGATAGTGTCTGCTCACCCCTGTTTAAGCTTCTCTGTGTGCTGTCCTTTCTCCTACTACAATTGTTACATCATTATGTGGAGCTGAAGATTCTGGATCAGATTCATCCATCACGGACTATCCAACTCCTCCCCACATTGGCTTTGCCGTACATTCTTTGATGAAATACAAAACAGAATCGCATCTCATCCCGATGGAAATCTTAGAGTCTCTTTTCATGGAAATCCAGGCTCATCTGTCAGTTCTCCTGTTTCTGCGCGTGAAGGATTTATGCATGAGATTTACATGTTTCTTCCTGCCTCTCTCTCTTAAGGTAGGACCCTTTGGACTCCTCAGAGGTGACTCCTCCCAAGCCTGTCAGCTTAAAAAATAACAGTGTAAAAAATAAATCATATCCATATTTCAGCAGATTCCAGTTTTATTATAAACAAAAAAGTAAAAAGATACAATAAAAAATTAATATATTATTAAACTATATGAAATATATTAAGCGACAAGGAAGAAATGCATAGCGAGACGGCCAAGATGAGTGCGGATGTGGGCTTTATCCTGGCCGCCATTAATGGATTCAGTGATGCATGGTAAGGCATGACCCAAGCTTCTTCATGAGATCAGCCATATTGCTGTTTCATTTTCTAATAAGAAGTATCTCAAAATTTCATGTTCTTTATAGGGTTTCATTACACATTTGAACCAATAACTGAAAAAGTACGTAGCATTCATGATCTTAGGGAGGAAAGTCTTCTTAGGGAAGCCGCTAAATTAATTTACCACAGAAGACCACTACTGGAGTCACCATCATACCTCCTGCTAATAAGATTTTTTATTTTTTTTTTTAAATAAAAAAAGCCTTATGTTCCGCTTATAAGGTAGCAAAACGCTCCTGCTGTCAACCTGAACCTGAGCTGTTGTGGTGTGTCAGTCTTGGGAAAATAAATTCAAGACTAAACACAAACACATAAAGACATTTCCTGCGATAACTCAGACCTCCAGTTTAATGACTATTTATGTTACATTTACACACACTGAGAGGAACATGCATGTTTTTTTCCTTTCCATAACTCCACTGGTCGCAGGTTCACGATCAGACCGCTGTGGAAGTCTAAAGTATGAAACTGGAAGTCCTTTCTGGCTATAGGAGAATCACTGCTTGTTCTGGAAGTTTCTGTGTAGCCTTAGTTAAGAATGAGACATTTGGATTGAGCAAGGTTGAGTTCCATTAATTGCTTAAATAAAAATGAAGGAAAACTAAAAATTCCATAACTAGATATAGTAGGTAACTATTACAGACAGAGGACTATGATTTATAGCCCATGACAGAAAAAACAGTATTTGATGATTATGAGGTGTCGTAGAACTTCATTTGTACCTCGTATGCCTCACACAGTGTGTTAATGCATACCCTGTCTATTTTAAAAGTATTTATTTACTTTTAAGTTTTTATTCAGGCATGTTACGGCACCATAAAAATTCAGCTCCAGTCCAAATATATGTGATTAAACTAAGATGTATTTAGTAATTAGGTAAAAGGGGACAGTTTGTTTTGTAATGTAGGCTGGTCATTTTCACCTAATAACATTTTTCGTAATTTCCGTCACACAATCTATCCGACAAAATGAAAATTAAAAAACAGTTCTGGATCATTCTAATTGCTTTCTCTACTGTTTCTTATCATTTTCATATCATGTTAATTAGTTTAGTAATCAAATGCTTCAAAGGGAAATTAATATTTTTCCCTAACACAGTGTCTAGCAGTTTCATTTCTATCCGGCCATGTAAATCAATCACCCTGACGCTGCATTCCATGTAATCTAAAGAAAAATGCCCTATTGCAGACATAAATTGACACGTCGTGTAATTGTGCGTAATGTGGAGTTGTGTACCCCTGCCTGGGCCATATACTGTGGGAGTGAGTTGTATGGCAGTGATGGGTTGTGGGATCATGACCCAGGATATAATCTACAGAGACAGGGAATGTTTAATGCGTTCCAGTATTAAAGGTAATAAATATGGTTCCTGTGGATAATATGCGGTGCAAAAATAGTTCCGTGTAACTAATTAAGCTTTGACAAATGTCCTGCTTTACCAGACAAGACATTAGCCCACTTTGTCTAGTGCTCATAGGTGGGCTACTGCCATTAATTAGCTTTTCATAAATCGAAAGAGAATTTTGCTATTTTTAATTATTTTCGAGCCAGTGTTCATTTTCTTATAATGCACCAGTTACCACTGAATTACTCTTAGCAGTGACGTGTAAGCATTCCAGTACAGTGTTTGTGCTATTCAGGCTCTCTTGTTATGGATATAAGACTGTAATTCAATAGCGACACACAAATCAAAAGTGAAATTTAATCATTTAAGAATGTCAGTCAGCAATCCAAGGACAATACTGCTGATTTGCAGTTGATGCAAACATAAATCAGCATTGCTAAGCTGGTCTTTTTCAGCTGGTCACACAAAACATGGGTAGAAAAAGCAACATTCACACACACACACACGCACAGAAACACACACAGCCGTGTAATCATATCTTTATGGGGACTGCTCATTCATTTCTATGGGAAAAATGCTAACGCTAACTGTGACAACCTTAACCCCTACCCAGTCCTAACCATAACCATAAGTACCCAAACAAAATACAAGAGTTTTTGCATTTTTAGTTTTTTTATTGCAGTCACGGATTTTTATAAAATAAAGTTTTCCCATATGGGAACCGGGAAACTGCTCCCCATAAGGTAAAAAAATGGGTATTCATCTCGTTGTGGGGACATTTGACCCCACAAGGTAAGGCATACCTGGACCACACACACACACACAGCCAAGAATCAAACCCACAACCATGGAGGTGCAGGGACTGGAGAGTCACAAGCATCAGTACTATATGCCACCCTAGCAGCTTGCTATCAGAATGTTTAAATGGTTACATTAAAATAAAAGTGTGGCATCTGAAACAGAACATTCAGAGGTAAAACCACAACCATTTACCCGACCAACCTCTAATCGACTGACTTATTTCCTGTACCGACGTTGTACGGTTTCTCTGTGATCCTCTGGATGCCTGGATTTTCACATAACCTTTTTATGCATTCCTGACATAAGGCAGTTATGGATTTTTAAATATCTTTAACCTGAGGTTTTCAAGTTGGATAATGATTGCTAGGAAATGCAGCGCAGTTTCCATTTTCAGTATTATTCCTAGAATTCATCTAATTAAGTGAGTGAAAGAGGCCATTTTAGACACAGTGCTTTTATTCTGCATTTAATAAGACTGGAGACAACTAGTGCTTATTGTTATTCTCTAGCTGATGGCAGTTCAGACTTTGTAGTGACAGAAGCTAATTGAAACCATTCTGACGGAGACAGCAGACCAGCAGACCCTGGCTGACAAGGCCATCTCCTACAGACCTGTCAGGCAGCAATTTTCACTGCCTCTAACGTGTGGCACCATGTGAACTTCGAGAACTACCCTCCAGAGCCGAAGCCAATATAAGCAACCAAGTCAACTGGGTGAGAACTAGGTTGAGGTATAGGTGACGTTAGAACCATGATAGCGAGTGTTTCTCAGTACCAAGAAGGCAAAGGACATACTTGTGTTCTTGGCAAGAGTGTTCTTGCTAACTTGCCTCCCAAGAACAAACTTTGGACGCAGTGAACCATGGGATCAGTCTCATTATGGAGGTTGCAACTTGCATCTTTGATATCTGGAGTGGGGCAAGAGCGACATGCAGGAATTTTTATCATCCTCTGTACTTCTATTCTTGAATAGTGGAACTGTATGGCTTTTACACTTATTGATAAACATCCAGAGTCCTATCCAAAAAATGTCTTTCCATGTTTTACATGCATTACTTGCTAGGACAGGTTTCATATGACATCTACCCTCACTGGGAACGATGTGCACGTCCTGAGTTCAGTGCAACCCTGGGTCAAGAAGGGAGGAATTTGCATTGTCACAGTCTTCATTGTATTACATCACCACATGAATTAAAACTAGTATTTTCTGTTAAGAGGGAAGGTGCACAGATTTTTGAAGCACCTGTTTTATTGTGTATGCCTTTTGTTAAGGAACACGTCATACATACACAACTTAGAAACATGCTTACAGTGCTTGCAAAGGCTGCATGGAGCAATGTAAGGGTGTGTCTTAATTTCATGATTACAATAAGGTGGGGTTGTTAAGGACTTTGCCCATGGACATGTGGTTATCCTGCGGAGGCCAAGCTCAAACCGGGGACCCTCTGACCAAAGGCATCAAAGTGTAGCCTGCTGAGCCACACACTGCCCCCTACTGGATGACTGGAACTGGAGCTTAAAAATGGAGGGAAAAAAAGACCAATGTGGTGATGTCATACAATGAAGGCTGTGACTGGTTAAAGAAATGCAAGCCCCTCTCTTGTTGACCCAGGGACACATTGAAATCTAGAAAATCAGGATGTCCGAAAACGGGGATTACTAAAAACAGAATCGCACTTCTATTGAGTCTTAGTTAATCTAATAGTGCTTTCATTGGAACGCATTTGCCAAGGTGAATCTGAGATGATGACTGACACTGAAGTTCAACTCAGGCATGTTTGATGATGAAATTTCAAAATGAGCAACGCTGACCTTCATTAATGTAACACTGAAGCTTGGACAGCGGACAGTTCTGATGGGAAAGTAAAAATGAAGGGGTCCAGCAAGATCCATTGCGATTACCCACAGCATGATTCTCTCCTGTGACTACTCATCATTCCCAGAAGGACGTAGCAGTGAGGCACCTTGTCAAAACACACCTAAAATTTACTGTGTAGGGCTGTTTTAGGGGCCTGGGAGGGGGACAGCCTCTCCCCCATCCTTCAGCAGTGTCACTCATCGCCATTGATGATGGCAAATAAAAACACAAAAACACGCAAAGCAGCTCCCCAAGACTAATATTTAGAAGTTTGGTTCACACAAACTCGGTACCCGAAGCACCAGTTTTTCAGGCTAGCCACTTCTGGTTCCTGTTATTTCTTTAAAACCTGGGACTGAGGGAGCATGTATGTGACATCCATCAGGCCCCCGGTGGGAGGTGTCAAAACCCCCTTCTCAGGTGGAGAAATCGCAAAGGGCTCTCCTGGCGGGGGGCAGAGAGGTCTGGCCAGCGAGCTCAGCCTTACGAAAATAAACACAAACTTACACAGCAGGCCGGTCCTGTTCTGACGATCTCCGACTCCTCTGGCTCCTTACGTTCCTGTTCCTGGTCAAACCGCTCGTCCGAGCGGCTGTCAGCGCGACATCAGGTTTGTTTAAGACCTCGGCTCTGTCCCGACATTTTCTTTGACATCTGCTGCAGGAAGTTTGGTCTGCCTAAGCACTGAGAGTTAATTTGCCAAAAGACGTCTCCCACTTCCACTTGCGACCTTTCCAAGTCGTCGTGATGCCAGCACTGATGTTCTCAGGCAGAGAAGCAACCGTATTAAGATAATAAACAAAGCTTCATGTTCATTTGTATTAACACTCCTTTCAGGTTTGATTTGCTGCATGTCTGAAACTCCCGCTGAACTCACCAATGAGGTCAGAGAACAAATCATGGGTAAAAATACTATAAACTCCAAATCTGAAGTTAAGCTTTAAATTGCGTGATAATAGAATAATTCTGGGGTACCCTTAACTTGTTGAGTTTTACTTTAAGAGCTATGAGTTTATAATGTCACATTCAATAAAGATAAACTGAGAACATCTACATGTTTCTTCCGAGGTTCATCCCAACTATGAACCAAAAACTTATGTCAAATATGCATACTGTTTTTGTTCATGTTCTTTGATCACATAGAGCCATATATTAACCCTCTCAAGGCAGGCATTGCTGATTTGCAACAGTTAAAAACTAACTACCTTATTACCCCACATACATATTTTATGAGTTTTTTTTACTCATGATAATTTTCCCCAAATATCAGATTTTTCCTGTTACTAAAACTTAATTTGAGCCTGAAAGGGTTAATGGCAAAAATATTATGGATTTATCCAACAGGTTTTTTTAATTTTCGTAGTATAAGCTGTTTATTGCAAACAATCACAACGTAATGTGTTTTTTCGGAAGCTGCTGTTTGTGAGGGCCAGGCATATGGCCTTAAAGCGACTTTTTTGATGCGATAAGATCTGCTCAAAGAGTGGTAACTCTCTACTGTGGTGATTTGAAAACTAAAAAACAACAATGTAGACATGTTGAAGGTATAGAGCTAATCCTTATAAATCTGAAGAATGTAATCAGCAGGAGCTGGTGGAATTTTACCCGGGAAAGACTATGAGGATTGCTTTAGTATTGCTTTTGTATTTAGTTACTTAGCTAAGGCCATTTTCCAAAACATCTTACAATATTCCCATTGACAGAAATGGATATCTTACTGAACAGAATTAACAGGGGGTTTTAGTCAGATGTCGGGGTCTTTAATGAGAGCTGACTGGAAATTCAGAACAACCCCCTTTCCCCGAGGTCCTAAATGTCCTTCATTAGCAACCAGAAAGCAGAGAATTTCTTCATATGTTGATTGGGATGGCTGTCAGTCCTCATAAGGGTGCGGGGGGCCCGGGACCCCCCCCCCCCCCCCCCATAACAGCCCGGGGTGGGAATCTGAGACAGGGAAGAACAACTGTATCATGTGGAAGTGCTCCGTATTCACTCAATCAATCTTACCCCCCACACCGAAGTGCTGTCGAAAAGGAACATTTAAAAAACCCTAAAAAGTAAACCAGCATGAAAGGTTAAAAAATACATAATAAGTCAAAATCCATCCAAAATATTTGTTTCATTTTTGGATAATGTTACTTTCAAAAATGTATTAAGAATAATGTATTTGGACACTTTCCTAAGCAGATTTGGTGTTAATACCATCATCCCTTAATCCCACATACATCTGAAAATCTACTTACTCTGAAAGACTGCTAGTTTTGCATGCAAATGGATCCTGATTAGACTTCATACCTCCTCACCCTTTCCATCAATCTTCCAGCCGCTTACCCTGGACAAGGCAGGGCTACACCCTTGAATGAGATTCCAGATCACTGCGGGGTACAGACACGCACACACATGGAGAAATTTGGAGATGCCATTTAGCCCAACTGGCTGCCTGGAACTGTGAGGAGAGACTGGAGCACATGGAGGAATCATGTACAACATGGGGAGAACATGCCAACAGCACATATATACTACGGCCAAACGTATGTGGACACCAGCAGTCCAACATCTCATTCCAGAACAGTATTAATATGAAGTTGGTTGGTTGCACTTTATTGTAATATCCTTTACTCTTCTGCAAAGGAATTTCCATTAGATAATTCTAATAGAATTTATTGCCATTCAGGTTGGGTATGGATGTTGGGTAATCAGGTCCAGTTCTGTCACATTTTTACCTTCACAGGCACCTTGCTTGTGGTTGACCAGGGCAGCAATGTAGCAGCTGACCTGCTGGAAAGATGACATCCTATGATGGTGCCAAGTGGAAAGTCACTAACCTCTTCCAGTGCTATTGTTTGCTGCAGGAGACTGTGTGTCTGTGCTTAATTACACACCTATGCCAGCAATGAGTGTGGATTAACCAGGCAATTCCTCCATTTAATAGGGGTGTCCATATACTGTACTTTTAACCATATAGTATGTCAATTGCAAGTGTGATTTGAACCCCAACCCTGAATATCAGAGGCAACAGGGGTCACCATGCTGCCCATTCACTTCCCCCGACCTCTTCCCCAACTTTGTGCTTTACAAGAAATGTATGATCACCAGGACATTGTGACATTTTCGGGTTAGAGTGACAGTGACAGCAGCAGTGGTTGTTGCAGAGTGAGCACCGTTTACCTCTGTATCTCCATATTGGCCAATCAAAAGGAACATTCAGAAATACCTGTAATGACACCAGGAGGATCTCCTGCTGCATGCATGTGCCATGACCATGCTGCTATACCCAAACACCTCCCTCACAAATGGATACAGATCTAGAGATGCTGCTATACCCAAACACCTCCCTCACAAATGGATACAGATCTAGAGATGCTGCTATACCCAAACACCTACCTCACAAATGGATACAGATCTAGAGATGCTGCTCACCGGAGAGTCAGGTATTCCTAAATTTAGTGCCGGCCTCTGATATCCAGAATACCAGACTCTTGTTAATGAATAAGTCAAATAAGCAATTGTTTATGCCTTGTTAACAGCTTTTCGAGACAGTTGGGAGGGCCCCGCTGGAAAGTGAACCACAGCACAAAGAGGGTGGTCTGCTCGCTCTGTGCACTGAAATGCAGGACTGCAGGGTCCTGCTTTGATTAATCCAAAGCTGTCCCTGCTTGGGAACATCTGGATGCTGGCTCCAAGCCGCATGAGGACAGGTACAGTCAGTGACCCAGGAAGTTGCACGAGTGCCGCATCCCGCACATTGCTCAGGGCATCTTCTTCCGTCATTATACTCTAAGATCAAGAATCAAAGCCCTAAATACCCGATTGCTCCAAGGACTGGCTGCTCCTGCTTTCCAGGACATCTGACTGGTCCATGTGACCAGGGAAGGGAGGGAGACTTCATTAGCACTTTTAGGAGACAAACCTTGATCCATTTTGGCTTTCACAGGGAGCAAAGTGGACAGGAAAAATACAAGAGACTGCATTCAGGGACCAAACACGGCGTCTGGGCTTTAAGTCAGTCCTTATACTCTCTAGTTGGTGAAAAACACACTTAAACCTTTATATATTTAGCAATTATTAACTGATTTCTGGTCAGTTGTGGGACCAGCATTGGTTCTTCTCAAAAGTTTTGTCTGGAAACCTCCCAAAAAAGTCTCAAGACCAGTAGGGGGTCCTCCATGATAATATTCACCGAGCGTGGGGGTGCGGTCCCGACCCACAGTTTGAGAACCACTGCTGTAGAGAAGCGATCTGCTTGTATGATATACGAGTTAATTTTGAAATATTGTGTATTTTCTGATTGCTGCTAATGCAGAACATTGAGAAGAACTTGAGGAGTGAGAACTGAGTGTTGAGGTCTTGGTGTTCAGAAGAAACAGCAGAAGTCGCCATAAGTTTTTCTTAGAAGGGAGTTAAATATGGATGGTCTGTTGACAGCAATTCTCACTGAGCTGCTGCTGTCAGCAAAGAGTGAGCAAAAATGGGTCCAGCAAAAGAGCAGCGGCATCGTTCTGAAAACATCCTGGCCTGTCAGTCTGAGACCAGCTGTGGAGTGTTCATGTTCACACACATTTCTTAGGTTAACAATTGTTCTTTCATCTTAATTTTTTCCAATAAAAAAGCAGTAAAGTCTTGCCGCCATCCAGAACGGAAGAGTACAAATGAGTTTAAGAAAGAGCAGAACAAAAGAACAATTAGCGATGAGCCTGCACCCACCAATGAAAACCAATTGTGCTCTTTTGACGAAAATGATACAAAGTGAAAAAGCAGAGTACTGGGATACCTGCGCAGCTGGCTGCGTTAATGAGAAGCAGTCCAGAGTGGTTGCTAGGTGATGCACACTGTGACGCAGGATCAGGGCAGAGATGGGAGGGGGCAGCTGACCCAGGGCTGGGCTGTGCCGAGAAAAGCACGCCCCCCCAAGAAAAGCTCTCCCTCTCTCCACAACGCTGTGGCCTGCGCGACTCAGCGGCTGGGCAGGAGGCAGCGCCCGCCAAATGAGAAACAGACTACTTTTATCCCTGCTGCCTGATTCTCCTGGACCATTTTTTTGGTGTTGTTTTTAAAGAAAAAAACAGATACTCCAAAAATAGTTGCTGGTGATCGCGTGCCAGAGGGCTCCGAAGGCTTTTTTTCACCCCTCCTAGTCACGCAAGCCGCCTGGCAGGGAAAAGAGCGGCAGCCCAGGTCCGTGCGAGTGAGATGCTGCTCCCCCTGACCTCGTCCTGTCCTCATCAGACATAGCTGTGCCATGTGATCATTATGAGCAATCTGCCCTCTGCTGGAGCTCATTTGAAGAGTCTAGTTGCCTTGTTGGTCAAAAGCACTGTATCATCTCTCACATTGTCATTATAGATCTCGTTAATTAATCCTGATGATTAATAAAATAGAAATTCTATCTATCTATCTATCTATCTATCTATCTATCTATCTATCTATCTATCTATCTATCTGCCTGTCTATCTAATCTGTGTGGTTCTGAAAGTGCCTTTGTTTCTGAATCCACTGAGAAATGGTGTAAGTGTTACAACACAGCTTGCGCAGTATTTAATTTTTAAAGATACTCTCTCACTGTACCACACTGGCAGTCTGGATGGAAAAGGCACAGTCAGCGCGTACACACTGGTCAGTGCTAAGCTGGTCAGACTCATGGAACAAGCGGCAAGACCTCAAGGTCATTATTTCATTATTGTTATTATGTCGCTGCTTAGCTCATACCCTTATCCAAAAAGCCCTGCGATTTAGACCATTTAAAATGCTGGGTATGTTTGCTGCATTAATTAAGATTCCTTATCCAAAGGTTCAACAAAACATTCTTTTCCAAAATTTCTGTAATTTGTCAAATGTATTCACAAATGAGATATGTGCTGTTTTTTCTCAAATATTTTAACGTTTATTGGGGTTTTTTTTTTAAATCAAGACAATGATAGACAACACTATCACCACTGTGCCCAGGCAGATAATTAGGGACCGTGTAACAGTAACTGTATTACTACAGAGAAACCTAAAATTCCACATGCAAATGCAAAAATAAAGAACCAGATTCCATTCCCCATGAAAAAAAAACTTACATTTTTAAAAACATTTGGAAATTAAATTGCTTTTTTTCCTGCCTTCATCTTGCAATAATTCACAGGATAATTGCCATGTTTCAGTATCAACTGGAGTCCTAGGCTGTGGTGACAAAAAAACAATTTTAAGATGTCGTAAGCAATAATAGCTGGTAGACCTGAAAATTCCACATCGCTGTCCAGTTGCATTTTGCCAAGTGCTGTCACATCCTGCAACCAATTCGAGTTTCTCACTTGTGTTATGGTCTGAAAATTCAATTTGCTGCATATAAAATACAGTGTTGAATTGGTGCAGGTTTATCGCGAGTAGCTAAGGCTCTGGTACAGGTGAATCTTATAAAAATAAATATCCAATTCTGAAACACATACCATCACTGTGTCCATCTCTGGGCAGCCATTCACAGGAAATGGGACTGAGCAGGTACAGATGTGAGTCTCAGTCGCATCCTATAGATGAACGATGGCCAAGATGTGCTGACAGGACCAAGCCTGGCATCGAGGCATGCCCCGTCTGCTGTAGCATGCGTATCTACGCCACATGAGCATGAGGTTAGAGAGGACACGGGAGACCAAAGGGAGGTCTTTTCCTCAAATGACCCTCACATTCATGTGAGCATGAGGGAAACTCTAACAGAAATATTACAATAACATTTTGAAATGGGTAACCGATGTACAGATTAAAGAATAATAAATGGGATGAAATTGTATGTTGGCAGAAGCAATGGGAATTTTTGCAATGTCAATCTTGAGGGATTTGTGTATTAACAGTAATCACACAGCCTAGGAGATACCATTAGCGATAACTTTTCGTAGCCTGGCCCCTTTCACGGCGTACATTTGAGAGGAGTTCACTATTGTTGTTGGAAGACCAGGAGTACCTTTTAAGGGGATATTCTTACAGGAGCATGCAGAGCATGCAAGGGTTTTAACCGGCGAGTCACGAAACAGCATCTCGAGATCAATAGCTGTATACGTGCCCTTCTGTCTCATGGAACGGGACTGGTCAGGCACTGCTGACAGAGCCTCTGCATGGTTCCCAGTCATGGGCCTCTTGCACTTGTCTCCATAACTCCTAGCTGTGCTGAGAAGCATCGCTGTCATACTCCCAGGCAGCCCCACGAGCTAAACACTCTCCCAACATCACCTCCTTCACAGGACTACCACAAAAAAAAAAAAAAAAGAAATTTGCACGTTAGGTGCTAAATATTTCCTTTCCAGAACATATTTTAAATACAAACTTGAAATGGAAGCTGTTACAATTCACAGAAGAACATGTCAAGTCCAAGACAATTCTCGGTAACCTATGCCTCTTCACCTAAATGTCCCATAAATGTGGTTCCAATTTGTTGAAAACCATATAAAATCTCTGAGGTCTGGCTGTGTTTGTGCCATTACATGTGAAGCAGCTTTAAGCTAAAATCAAAATGCATTTTCATATGCAAGCCCTCTTCTTACTCTGTTGCATTGTGTGTAGCATATTTTCTGGACAGAAGCTGTTGTGGTCAGAGTGGTGGTCACCATGGGAACAGAAGTCGGCTATCAGTAACCATAGAAACAATGGGTAGTAACATCGCTCTAAAAATGCCCTTTCACTACTACGGTTAGTAATATAGAAAAATGAGGCTTCACCAACAGTAATTATAAATACATCAGAAATATACAATAACTATAATACTATTCATTGAGGACTATTTGAAACTACATAAAACAAGACAATACCAAGATCTTTAGCTATGTATATTCAACAGATGAATGTGGATCTGCAGTTAAATTAATCATGAGTTCCGTGTTAGACATGATTTAACCAAAACTTGAATAATTGAGCTTTTTGGGGTGAAGGTATTAAAAGATTTAATTCAGTAAATGTGTATTTAAGAGGCAAAATGCCCAAGAACAGAGCTTGTTATGCGGCGTATTCACAAAAGGCGACTTCTGGTTTAGAAACACCACTTTTGTGGTTTTCTTGTAACAAAACATAAAAACATACAAATCAAGGCTATTAGACAATTTGAGTCATAAAATTCAAAATGTGCTGTCTTTTAGAGACCCTTTTGGTCTAATTTATTGTTTTTCTTCAGCTGCAGCCTTCTCAGATTCTACAGTCCCTAGAGGCTATAATGACATCATGAGATTTAGCTAACAGGAAAAAATCTATTGTCTTCAAAAAAGGAGTTTCAGAGGCTTTAGAAAATAATGTCGAGGCTATCAGCTACATTTAATTTGAGCTTTATGTAAACCAAGTATAAGACAATGTGACAATAGAAGAAGGAAGTTTTTAAACAGGTACTGTGATAAACACCAATATATCTGTATGTGTCTAAAATGGAAAATAATTTTTTGGAAACAAATATTGATATATATTTCTCTTACTAAGTGAATTTCCATTGCCTAATTTCCTTGACATTTGGAATTATTATTGATAATTAAACTGCCATTTACAATTTTTACAACAAAACAAATCATTCTGAAAAAGTAAAAACATAAATTAGCAAAAATGCTCTTTAGTTAAATTACAACAAAAATGTTAAAACAGATACTAGGACAATGTGCTGTGTTGTTAGCAAACTAAAACTATGAGAAATATCCACAGGTTCAATTAAAATCAATACAGTACCCAGATTATTTCTGTTAACAATGGATGAGTTCAAGTTTAATATACAGACACCTGGAGGCTAAGTTCCAACACTATATCACATTCCAAATAATCAGCTATTTATGGGACAGTTCTAGGCTCTTTGGGCAGTGGTTCTCAATGGGGGAGGGGGAGGCACGGTCCACTAGGGGGCCACAGCGAGGCCCAAGAGGGGCCGTGCAATTTATTTAAAAAGCGTAGAAAAAATGATGAAAATGAGTTGCTTCGAATTTGGGTGGTTAGTTTTTGGGTGATAGGAATTTTTATGGTATATTGATATATTTTCAAATGAGATATAGGATGACACAATACCTTTTATATCAATATTCTTTTACTGTGAATTAAAATCAGGGCTTTAGTAAAGATTTTTTTAATAGAAACCAATAGTATTGCTTCCTGGTTGTAAACAGTGCAAGAGCTGCGGTGATGATGTAGCTCACAATCCCAGAATTCACAGCTAACATCAAGCCATCCAGTTAGTGGCGTCTCACAGACAAGCTGATGGAGGGGAGAGGTGAGGAATCATTGATGCTTGGTTCATTTTGTTTTGGTATGTCGTTAAAAATATCATCATTTAAAGTATTTGCCTTATTTTGTTGAAGGCTAATACTTTAGAGTGATGGTCTTTTCACCTTCAATGCACTTTTAATGGTCCAAATTTTAGAGCCATTCTTCTGTTCTGTTCTGAGAGTAATGTTATAAACGGAGAAAAAAGAATGTTGGTGGACATAGAGGAGGTGAATCCTTTTTTTCTTATTTCAATAAAAGAAATTACGTTGTATGGCAGTGTAACCAAATAAAAATGTGTTTATATTAAAAAAACACTGGGAATATTTGTCATAATTGCAGAAAAAGAAGAAAACACACATCATAACCGGTGTAGGAAGCCCCAAACATGTTTTCCTGAACACAGGGGGGACCTTCAGTTAAAAAAAAAAAAAGCTGAGAACCACTGTCTTATGGGAACCAATAATTGGATTTTGCCGCTAAGTGATTTCAAAGATCACGTATCACTGCACAGCTCGACCGTGACAACGCTCATCGTGATCCTGGGGTGCGGAGCCAAACACTGCAGGAGAACAGCACTTTTTTTAAAACTAGAAATGTTCTCTCATGATTAGATAACTGAAAGGAAGTGAGACTTTTATAACCTGTCATTATCGTCCAAAGAACACTGCGCTCCCAGCTAATAAAAAATAAATAAGCTGTATTGACATGTTACCAGTTGGAAGCAAAACAGCTAGGAAAGCCATTTCCAAAACAAACGGGAAGATGGAATTTCCAGACGACGGAAAAATGCTTGCATTCATTCGCTGGGGTCTTACACAAACGTTTCCCCAAGGCCTCTATCTCTGACTGCTGTAAAGAGTTTGATCAATGCTTCAGAGACTGAGGAATTCAAGAACGACAACATTTTCACCTGGCCAAAGGGGAGAACTGGTTGACCCGCGACACAATCGTCATCCCAGTCCCAGGCAGGCCTCGTACTCATGACCATCGATGGAAAGTGCTAAACAAATGCTTCACTCACTTCATACTGTGGCAATACACAAAATTAACATAGACTCTGCTGGTACATGGGGGGTTTTAGCACTAACATCTACATGAATCAAAACCAGACAAAGATTCAACCAAGACAGCTGTTTCACAAAGGATGGCAGAGCTGGCTGAAGATGTGTGTCATGTCATTTCAGAACTCCCCCCCTTATAAGTTTGTTTTGGTACGATCCCTTTGTTGTCTCAACAGTGTTTTAACTTTCCTGAACTCTGTTACCATAGAATCAAATTTAAGGTTATATAGTGAGCTTCTAAGACACTGAAAGGAGTTTATACAGTTCACCAAAGATGGATACCAGCAGTTGGCATTAACAGCAAAAAGGCACAAAAAAGACAAGACTTTCCACAGAAAAAAACAATACAATGGAACTGCCACAAGAACAGGAGAATGCTGACTCAGCACAACAGACAGGTTTTTTGTGTTTCTAAATTTATTGTTTTCTTTGCTCAGCTTTATTTTCTCCAACTGCTTTAGTCTTGTCATTGAAAAAGCTTTATTAAATTACACATTTCTACAAAACAATGTTCAGAATTATAGAAAAATTCTTAGTCCTCCCACTTAGGGAAAAAAGGCAAATATCCATCAAAGTTATGTAAACAAGACCGTAGTCCACTTGAGGGAACATACAAGGGAAATATCCTTAGACTACTGAGCTACGTCAACAATATATACATTCTTCAAAACATTCCCCTCACCTAACCTGGTTGATCAATGAAAACATAATCTTCACTTGTCCATAATGTTCAGCTCAGTGATTCTTGATGGATGTAAAAGAAAAAAAAAACTATTTACATAATGAGAGAACGCATCAGTTTGAATTTATGAAGAACTGCTGGAGGAGGGCCAGGCTTTTCCAGTTTACTAGTACATCAAGATTGCGTTTGTTTCCGATTCACTATGTTTAGCATTTATGATACATTTACTTTGGGATTTTAGTATATAGCTGCCATCAACTGCCACAAACACTTTGCTGAAGGTGTGTTAGTTGACGTCTCATGTCAGGCGCAAGAATTCTGAACTGTTCTACAGGATGTCGACTTTAAATACAATGATACCCTGGCCTTCAAAATCTCTTGTGACAACCTGAGGCCACATCTATGAGGGAGATTTCCAGCTTCCATTCCACGTGGGGAGCCCTATGCCTTTGTTTAGCACTAAGTGCCTTAGTAATGCCTAACACCTTCACATCAGCTGTGAACCCCAAGAAAAAAATTGTCAAATTATACAGCATACCAAGAACTGAATTAGTATCTGTTCTTCTAGCGAGCATTATCTCTTTTTTTTTTTATAAATATATTAAAATGAAGATGTACTCAGTCACACGTTGCAAATACTCAGAATCACGAACACATTAAATGACTGTCCCATTAACAAACCCAAGCATTCAAAGTCTTCTTACATACAGAGATACATGTATAACCAAACGAAATGACAGCCCCTTGGCATGAATAGTTGACATTTTCCATTAACAAAAATCAGTATAAAAATATATATAAACAAAGTGTTTTTAACACTAACTCAGCAATCTTGGCCCCCCTATATGTGCAAAAACTGGGTGGTTGCAGATGTCTTTGAACACCACTTGGATTTGAAGGGAGGAGATCACTGATAAAGGGTGACCACATGGTTTCATTGAGACGCCAAAAACCTTGATCCACATATATGCTCAACTGAACCAGTTCCAGGCCATCAACCCTCTGGCCAGCCAGTGAGGCTGAGCAGCACTACTGAAATACTGAGGTGGTGCTTTTTTAAAGACTCCCTAGAACAATACCAGGCAGGAGGGGAATAATGACACTATGTTAGCATTAAGGTATCACAGTGTGTCCTGAGACCAGCGGTGTCAAATCCTCATCTCTGCCTCCTCACCCTGCTCCAGAGAGTGCTCTGCCGTGCTTATTATGGAGGTCGGGGGACCCTGACTCACTCCAAACGGGGAGATGGTGGGGGAGCAGGCCGCCAGTGGCGAGAGCGAGGGGGAGAAGCTGGGGGACATGGCTGTTGAAGAAATGGAGCCATCATGGCTGATGGGTGATCGCCGAAGGGACAGCAAGTGTGGGAACGTCCGTCCAATAGCTGGCTTTGGAGGGACAGATTTGGCCCCTGGATGGGCTACAGATGTAATGAGGGGTGGCGGGTCGATTCTAGGTTTGGGGTCTGTCTTTGCTTTGGGCTGAAAGGGTCGACGGTGACTGGGTGGAGCATTCTCATCCTTTAAGCGGGCAATCTCAGTGAAGACACTGGCCAAGGGCTGGAACTGAGGGCACCAGTTCAACAGATAGTCCCAGTTGTAGCTGCCCCGAAGCTCTTCGTCGCTGGCCACAATGGCTGTGAGAGACCCATCTACGGATGGCTTCCCATCTTCAGGAAAAGCATAGTCCTTGGGGTGTGAAAGACTTAGCCCTCTTCCCACACTCAAGTAGCCTCCGCCTTCATCCCTATAGATGGGGTGCTGTCCAGGCAACAAAGTCCCACTAAGCGCTCCCAGCTTCTTTCCTTTGAACCACTGTCCAGTCTCCATCCCTGGCTCACAAGAGGTATCTGACAGTTGGTCGGCATCCTGCTGAATTCCAGAATCAGGCCCCCGAGCAGAAATGTGCTCCTGCATGGAGGAAGAGATGCTGGAGACTCGTGGGTACTCATTGATCATCCGGATCTCATCATCTTCTGCTGCTTCTGCCTCAGCAGAGCCCCTCCCGCTGGAGTGAGAGGGGTCCAGGGATCCTCCACGGGGAAATGGCACCCCGCCCGTCCCACCCTGATCAGTGGTGTATCCCGGTAACGTCTGATGATAGATTCTCTCAGCTCCAGTCACCCTCGATTCATCAAGCTTCTGCAAGACAGTGCCAGGTGCCACTGTTCTGTTATGGTCATCCTCCTTTTTCCTCTGGCGTCTTGACCTCAACAGGACGAGGATGATGGCAATGATGACTAAGACAACAATGGACCCCAGGGAAGCAGCCACAATGCTTACAAGCAGCATGTTGACATCTGACACTAGGCCAAAAGAAGTGTGGGTAATGTCAATGGTCAACTGTGTTATAGCGACACGGGAGGTCTCCAAAGGGCTATGGGCCATCACATCCAGCACCATCTGCCGAATCTCCCTCTTAGAGCGTCCGCCAACAGTGTGAGTGCTCGACCCGTCCATCTTCAGGAATATGATACCTGTTGTTTTGTTGATGTCGAAGTATGGTGAACCGTTGACGATGGAATACAGCACAATGCCATCTACGCCACTGTCCTCATCTCTGGCATGCACCTGCCCAATGCTCTGCCCCTTCCTGGCTCCCTCAGGAACCTTAAAAGAGAAGTCTGTTGTGGTGAAAACTGGCTCATATTCATCTTCACCAGTCACATAAACCTGCACGGTGACTGTGGCGGAGTAGTTCCCGGGATCTGTGGCCTGAGCCACAAAGCTGAAAGAGTTGACTTTCTCATAGTCAAATGACATGCGAGTCCGGACCTCCCCTGATGTCTTGTTGACCGTGAAGGCATCTCTACCAACTCCAGATTTTTCCAACATGTAGTACTGTAACTGGCCGTAGACACCAGCATCATAGTCAATAGCATGCAGCATGGTGACGAGTACATTGGGTGGCTGGTTTTCACGGATGCTTACTGTCAACATTTTCAGGGGGAAATAAGGTCTGTTGTCATTGATGTCTTTCACTTCTACATTGACGGGAGCCAGGGCATAGTGACCATTGCCATCGGAGGCCTGGATGATGACCACATGGGCAGACTGCCTCTCGCGGTCCAACGGTCTCTGGAGCCGCAAGATTCCTGTCCACTGGTCCACTGAGAACAGCTCCATCTCATTCCCTGAGCTGATCGTGTACTGAATTTTGGCGTTCACAGGAGAGTCCGGGTCAGTGGCGGTCAAGCGCAGGACCTCCATTCCGGTGGGGGACCCCTCGCTTAGCGCCACACTGTACTCCGTACGGCTAAATGCTGGCGGATTGTCATTGGCGTCGGTTACAATAATGATGACCTCCACGCTAGAGCTGCGCTGTGGTACTCCGCGGTCAGATGCCACGACTGTGAGGTTGTAGGAAGGCTGAGACTCGAAGTCCAGCTGTTCAGCCAGTATGAGTGTGCCCACAGTTTGGAAACCCCGCCCCTCCAGGAAGCGCACGCTGCTCTCAATTTGGAAGGCGTTCCCTGCGTTGCCGCTGGCAATGGTGAAGTCGAAGCCGCAGTTTTCCCTTGATAAGTCTCCATCCACTGCCTCCAGGGTGAGGATGGTAACTCCGGGCAGACCATCCTCTGACACCGAAGCCCTGTACTTTGACTGGTGGAACACGGGTGGGTGGTCATTGAAGTCTGTCACCAGAATCTGCACGGTGGTGATGGAGGACAGTGATGGGATTCCGCCGTCTCGGGCCTCGATCACCACAGTGATAGAAGGATGCTCTGAGTCAAATTCTGCTTTCTGGTTGATAAACAGGGTGCCTGGTGAAAGACAATAGTGATAAATGTGAAAAAAAGACACCATGAACAATGCTTGCTTTTGCTCCAGCAGTGGTACAGCAAAGTGAAACTCAATTACTTCTCAGTCTCCATGTAGCTGCTACACCTTGATGTCACTACATTTCCTTTTAAAATGCCTAATATGTATAGTATATCTCCACAATTTATATTGCAACAAAATTTCAGATGAAATGACATTTAAAGACAGTGACTTCCCAGCAAGCTGCCCTCCTATGGACACCAGTTTTTCTTAGCTTGGCAGCACCAAAAGCAAACGACAGAGGTTTTGCATCCTTACCATTGCTGGGGTCGATGTAAAAACCATCCAGGGTCGATGACATCACTCGGTACGTGACCTTTCCATTCTCCCCAGAATCTCGGTCCGTGGCAGTTACCGTGATAACAGAACTGCCCGGTGCGGAATACTCAGGCAAAGTTACCTAGTAAACCAAAGAAAAGAACGAATGGCCTATCACTTTTGCTGCAGCAGAATGACATCACTTCATGCATTTTGCAGGACATTCAGAATCAAAGGGCTAGTGTCAAGCACCTCCCTCGGACACGCAGCTGGATTCGCGTCCAAATTCACCATAAAAGTTTAATTACCTTAAGTTTATGTGTGATGGAAATGCTGTGAAATGCTCCTGCTTTGAGTGACATTTGCTGGCTTGTCTATTAAATTTAACGGGGTGTGAAAAACCTTTAAAATAAGCCCCCTAAGGAACAGGTCTAAAGGCAGTTATTGTGATTTTATCATATGGAGACCGCAAAGGCACTGAAAAATTACATTACAGCACCAGAGGCACATCTGCAACTCATCCTGTATGGTAAAAAAACAATAAATTATAAGCCAAGCAACATTTTAGCCTCCTTCAAAAAAATTAAGGAAAACGATGCTTTTAATAAGAAAACAGCAGGGCTGGGGTCTTGAGGTGGGTACCTGGTACAGATCCTGGGTGAAGGTGGGGCTGTTATCATTCACATCCTCCACCAGCACCGTTACGTTGGCCTCGCTCTGGTGCCTCGAGTCCGAGGAGCGGACAGTCAGCGTGTACCGGGTTCGCTCCTCAAAGTCCAGCGGGCCCGTCAGGGTCACCCCTCCCCCGTAGCGGTGAATCCCAAACCTCCCTTGGGAGTGGAAGTCCAGCTGCAGTGTGTAGGATAGGGGTGGGCCTGAATCCACATCGTTTCCGGTCACCTGCGTGATCTCCGTGCCGATCATGGTGTCTGCGCACAGAGGTCGGTGGGAAAAGTGAAACACAGAAATCCTGACGAGTGCAGCTGGCAAAAGCAGATTTTACATTGTTCCCAGAAGCTATTATATTTAAATTATATTCAATTTATTGCTTCTCTTGGCCAGAGCATGGCCAAGTATGGTCAGTGGTACTCAAAAATGTGGTACTCGTGGGTATCAGAATCAGGGTAATCACTAGCTGAAATCTTTATATTACCTATTCAGAGAAGGTTCTTTGAGAAGCGTGACTTTTTAAAATATTAAGCATTCATATGAATGGGCAAAATGTGCCGCCTGAGTCTCCTTAGAGAATAAAATGATTGCTTTTCATTTCTTTATGTTGTAGGTTACTTTGCTTCATTGGCTTGAAAGATATGAGCACTCACACAGACGAGGCTACTACAGGTCAAGGTCACAAAGGTCACGTCACTCACTCTCAGGCACGCGGACCTCGCGGGGCAGGGGGATAGTGGGGCTGTTGTCGTTGACGTCCATGACGATGATGGTCAGGGTGGCAGTACCTGCCAGCCTGGGAGTGCCCCGGTCTGTCGCCGTGACGACAAGCCTGACGGCACAGCAGTGAAGCGTTAGACCGTGTCCTCACGGAACCTGTCGCAGTTGTTCCGTGTTCCGCCCCTTGCTCTGCTTTACTAAAGCATTTCATGGGGATTGTTTTAATACCCATTAAGGTGCAGGAACACATTTGTAAAATCAAACTTGGACACCGCCATGGGTCTTGGTTGGAAATAAAGACATCCGAGGGCCGGATCTGAAGGAAAACACATGTCTGTTGTAGGATACCTGGCAGGAGTTCCCAAACTTTGATTGTTCAGAGACCCCCCTCCCCACTGATATGCACCATCTGTCAAATGCCCCCCCCCACTGTAAGATCACATTATCTTCCAGAACATCTTACACATTAATAATCTACTGGACGTTATTGCCCAAATGTTATGTGAGATGATTTGTTTATTTTCCTCTTTCCTGAGGCAAGAGAAGGCTACGCAAACAATTTGTCTGAACTGCCAGCGACACTCTTTGGAGAAACATGACGAGGTATCTGCAGGCCGCAGGGAGGCGGACACCACCTGAGATGAAAGCTAGAGAGAGTTGGAAGGAGGTGACGGTTTAGGAGATGTTTTTGTTTGGGAGTTCACTGATGGGATGGGGATGGCACAACTCGCTGGATGTCATTCTGAACAGGGGGGCCTTGGGGGGGGAGCATAGAGTCACATCCAATTGTGGGTTTGCTTCTTAAAAACTTGGTCGGGAACCAATTAATTGGTTTTCCATTATTTCTTATGGGGAAAATTCGATCAGATTTATAGGATATAACCCTTTGTTTTGCTTTGCTTTTAATAAAGTTTTGTCAGTTTGAATTGAATAATTTGTATTTTTTCATTATTGTTCATCACTGTATTCTTATCGATGCTCTAAAAGTTACCCGTGCCTCCTGGCCCATTAGCTGGGTGTGTTCTGATAGTAAGAAGGAAGACATGAGCCCTCACTTTGCTTGTGACCAGATCTCTCTGTCCATGATGGCAACAGTGGTGATGCTGCCTGTTAGTGGGTTGATCCTAAAGAGGCTGCTCATGGAGGAGGACCTGATGGAGTAGGTCACCTGACCATTTTGACCCTGATCGAGGTCATCAGCCACAACCTACGTAGAAGGCAGAGAAAGCAAAAATATTTATAAAAATATAAAAAGCAACATGTACAAAATACTGACCCGGACGTTATTTGCCTATGTAAATCATTCACCAGATATGTCTTAATGCCACAGACTTAGCTAAATCTAGTTTTCAACAAGAAAGTAATGATACTTACAGTATGGATTTAGCGGTAAGACTGGTGCATACTTCTACTACAGCCTAATGCTAATATGCAGGTTATATCGGTGATACCTGAATGATGGGGAAGTCATATCCCTGAGCCTCCCGAATATATGCAATGTAATTCTGCAGCTGGAAGCGAGGCAGGTTGTCATTAACATCCTGCAGGATCAGGTTAACGGCCATGAAGGTGCTTGATGATGCAGTCTCAGCCTTCACCACTAGGCGGAGCCTGGGGCTCTCCTCAAAGTCCAAGCCAGCAGAGCTCTGAACCAAAATCTCACCTAAAGTAGGAATGGGAAAACAGCAAAAGGGAGCAGGGAGGACTCTTAATCGTTCACTTAATTAGTATTTATTGTTCCACTAAATTGGTGTTCATGTTTCTAGCATGTGGAATTAGCATGAAGCTCATTCTGCTCTTAACCCATTGAGCCGTACCTGTGGTGGAACTGATACGAAATGACTTGTGCCGGTTGCCGCTGAAGAGGCTGTAGCTGATGCCCCTGCGGGAGCCGTCAGGATGCTGGGCTTGGATCTGCACTACAGCTGTGCCTGGGGGAAGCACAGACATACGATCACCAGACTTGAAAATTGATCTGCTCTATATGCTGCTGTTGACAATCAATTCAACTATGAAACGGCTTTAGGACACCAATGATTTTAACGTCATATTTTACTGGTTATTCCTTAATCACCTTTAACATAAACTACAGTTTAGACCAGTGTTTTCCAACCTGATCCTCAGGGATTCACAGATGGCCCACACTTTTGGTCCCTCCCAGCTCCCTCCCAGACAGTCCACATTTTTGCTATATGTCCACATTTTTCCCTCACCTACTGGGAGCTGGGAGGGAGCAAAAACATGGACTGTCTATGGGTCCCTGAGGGCTGGATTGGGAAACACTGGTTTAGACAGTGGCCAATGAAGCTTAATCCCCAGCAAACTGAGATTTTGACTGACCTTTGGCTGCGTTCTCCTGGATGCTGACATCTCGTGTGTTGCGAGAGAAGCGAATTCCCTGGTATTCCTGCTCCTTGATGTAGATGATCACCACACCCAGGGATGACTGTGCCGGGTTGCCCTGGTCCATAGCCTCCACGATCAGGGTGCGCTGTCGCTGGGTCAGAGACTGCAGGCTTTCTGTCACCTGGATAGCCCCGGTCAGGGAGTTGATAGTGAAGCCTTGTGCCAGGCTGGCGAATCGGTAGAACACAGATCCATTAGCACCAAAGTCCCTGTCCTCGGCCCTCATGGTGGCCACCACTCGGTGACTGGGGATGCCGAAGCTGGAGATATTGATGATGAGCGGATCCTGGACAAAGTAGGGCGCGTTGTCGTTGATGTCCAGGATGCTGACGAATACCTCGGCCGTCGCGTTGCGGGGGTCAGCTGGGGACGAGTCTACTGCAAAGACGTGGAAGCTGTAGGCGGCTAGTCTCTCACGATCCAGTGGCACCGCTGTGGTGATCCTTCCCGTCTCCTGGTCTATGTGAAACGTGCCGCGTGATTCCTTGCTCAGGAAGTATAGGACTTTGCTGTTTTCGCCCCGGTCCTTGTCAATGGCGGTCACTTTCACCAAGAAGGAGCCCACAGGTGTGTCCTCGGGGACATCAACTGCGTAGCTGCTCTGCTCAAACTCTGGACTGTTGTCATTGATGTCCAGGACAGACACCTCCACGGTAGCAGTGCCTCGCAGAGACGGAGTCCCATGATCCTGGGCAACCACAGTCAGCACATAGTTGGCTTTTCCCTCCTGGTCCAGAGGCCTGGATGTGGAGAGCACTCCTGAGGTGCTGTCCAGATGGAAGTCTCCTGCTGGGTCTCCAGCTGTGGGGGGGGGGGGGGGGGGGGGCAGAAACACACACACACAAACAAAGTGGGCACCTTCAGTATAAGGGCAAAAATGTGAGGGTAAGATTCTTTTGAAAGCAATGGCTGAAATACTTTAACCATGATCAGATCTTTTCTACACCATTTGATTTTCTAAACAGCAAAAACGTTCAAATACCCAAGATATCAGTTTACTACATAGCGGATTCCAAGAGGCAATACAATTCATAATAAGAACCACTCGTCTCTGTTGAATAACTAAAGATTATGTTTGAGAGCAAGCTGTACAAGTTTATGTGTAACTGCGTAATGTGGACACAGTTAATGTGCTGTAGCTGCGGCTTCAGTGCCTAGCGGCCCCCACCTGTGATCCTGTACTCCACCTCTCCACTGGCCCCCGTGTCCTGATCTGTGGCCCTCAAGGTAAAGAGCTCCACAGGTTCCATGTTCTCAGGCACTTCCAGGCTATAGAGAGATGCAGTGAAGGTAGGTCTGTTGTCGTTGTCATCCAGGACTGTAATCGTCACAGTTGCCTTGGCAAAGTTGGGTGGGATTCCGCCATCCTTTGCATACACTGCAAGAAATGATGCAGATTTTTTGAGTGAATGGCATCATCATGTTGAAAAAGGACTTGAAACTCCTTTTCACAATACTGATTACACACTCATGGCAAGAGGTGTCCAGACCAACCCCGAGGAGAAATTACCTGTCACTGTGTAGTGTTCTTGCCCCTCCCTGTCCAAAGCCCGAGTGGCAGTTATGACACCGGTTTTTGGGTCGATGGTAAAACACTCCTCAACAATGCCCCCATAGGTGAGACGGCTGTTGGACCCTGAAAAAGGTTAAGGATCATTTTGTTGTGCTGACCATTGTCACTCATTACTCTCAGGTTAGGAGAAAACATAAGTCAGAAGGGTCAGCATGACGACAGCAATCTTAGAGTTATTTTTGTCACATGTAAAAAGAAGGCTCTCGTGCATTTGCTGTATTTATTTTGAATGAATTCTGCTTCTTAAGCAGTGGTGTCCTGTGCTTGCCGACGGTGTCTGGCTGCCAGATCGCGTGCTAACAGAGAATAGTCTGGCACCACCACCTGTTTACCTCATTAATTGGTCCTGGAGAGAAAGTTTATAATCGCTCTGTTTTATGTGAGTCTGATTCAATCCAGGAGAATGCAAACTGCCAGTACACCCCCACCCCTCTGCCCGAAACCCCCAACAACCTCCTTGCACGCTGTGTACCCCCCCGCATTGACACCAGTTAAAAACACATGCTGGTGATGTGGTTGTGGAAAGGCTATTATAGTGAGGATTAATGAAAGGTGGCGTGATGGGTTGACAGGATAGTACTGTAGCCTGACACTTCCAGAGTCTCAGGTTTGATTCCCAGCCCTGGCTCACTGTGGTGTTTGTTCACCTGTTATTTGGTCAGGTCTCTACTCAACCCAAAAACACACTGTCTCTGAATGCCCAGTATCTATGAGCGTGTGCTCTGTGATGAACTGGCATCCTGTCCATGGTCTCCTTTGTCTCACCTCCTGTGTTTGTTGGGAAAGGCTCCAGGTTCCAGGACAATGGATGATAATATTATAAGAGGTGTATTGAATATATTTGCTGGTATAGTGAGTGGGGAGAGTGAGAGAGGTCAGATAGTGATGTGGCCCACCTTGATCTCGGTCAGAGGCGGATACCGTCAGCACAGTGGTCCCTGGGTTCTGGTTTTCCAGGATCTGCGCCTGGTACTCATTCTTCTCGAAGAGGGGGGCCTCGTCGTTGACGTCGATCACCTGGACGGACAGGACCTGAGTGGCGGTGTGCCGGGGCGTCCCGTGATCCTCGGCAACGACGGTGAGGTTGTATGTGTCCTGTTCCTCACGGTCGAGCGGCTTCAGGATGGACAGGGAACCTGGGAGGAGCGGCGTCAGTGAAAGATTCGCCGGCGCGGGACATGTCTGAATGCTCCCGCCAAAAACAGGTAACGGCCATGTTTCCATGGGTACAACAGAGGCAGGCGGCACTCTTAAGGAGGGAGTTCCCAGAATGGAGTAGTGTGTCATTAATGCAGAAGGAAGAAACAGGCACTGCTGCTGGCTTCAGCTGTTTTGAATAGCATGAGGCTAAACAGTTTTGGATAAAATCTTTGTTAACTATTATAGTAACATATTGCTTTTGGTTTCATTAGGAGGAGAGACCAGCTGACAAGGTGCCCCTACACATGGTGTTAACGCGGTAAGCGTATGCCTGCCTACCTGACAGTTACTGTAGGAGCTGGGAATCGGGACAAGCTGGCCACAGCTTCCAAGTGTTTCCAAACTACCAGGGCTGCGGTCAGGAGTACGAGACAGTAAACACGCTCCAATCACGCAAGGCTGGATCTGCCGTGCCCTGCTGGAATTAGGCACCGTTCCCCACCTCCCGCTCTGCCCGTTAATGACCAGGCAGAGACACGCTCACACGGGCTCCACGGCCGCCCAATTTCATGCTTTTAATTTGGGTGCCGCTGTAAAGCACGGAGCACACTGTGCGTGCGTGTGGTGTGGAGGTGGGGACCAGGAGCTGGGTGGAGTCTGCTGTGGTTCTTGTTTTGGAAGTTTTTTTCTTTATTATTTTTTTTGCCTCTCACTAACCCCTAAGATAAATTGCCGCTCCAGCTTCAGTCTGGTTGGAATTACAGCCTGGAATTCTATGACCAAGAAAGCCTGACTCTAATCGAAATCAGTGGCAGCACAGTGTTTCCCCAGTGCGCGTTTCTCTCCTGCCTTTGGCCACCATATTGCTTTCTGCATGAATCACACACAAACGCAGCCTTGACGTCTCCATGTTAGCCATGCAAGCATGGTCTTCAAAAGGTTTGCTCCTTGAAAGCAGAGGGTTACTTGGCATATCCTGTCCTAACTGGTTTTTCAGTTACTAGAGGCTTCTGGGGACATCCTTCTAATGCTATCATCCTTACATCCTATAAATAAACCTCAGATATGAATTTAAATTAAAACAAAGGTATACTTTTTCAAGGGATTTAGACACATTTTGTCAAATCAATAGACATTCAGATAGAGGTTCTGCAAGATCTTGACATTCTTATAATCTAAGAAGGAGGGTGTTCACACTCTTTTGGTGCCAGTAAACTGCTATGATCTTCTATGAGGATCATTGTTTTGGATGGCAATTGTTAGGCAAATTACTATCATTAAACTAGAAGGAAAAGCGGATGGACTCACCAGTGTTGGAGTTCAGGGTGAATCTTCCCCCAGAATTCCCCGTGAGGATGTGGTAGGACACTCTGCCATTTTCCCCGTTGTCCGGATCACGGGCTATGACGTAAAGCACCACAAACCCCACTGGCTGGTCCTCCATCACGCTGACAGTAGTGGGTGAAGTGAAGGCTGGCTCATTATCATTCTCGTCAGTCACAAAAACACGAGCGGTGACGGTACCCCAGCGCTGCTGGCTGGTGTTGAGGGCCGAGTCCATGGCCTGCACCACGAGGTAGAGGGATGAGGTGGCCTCGTGGTCCAACCCTTGCTCCAGGGAAAGCACCCCGGTGAGCGGGTCAAGAGTCAGCAGGTCAGTACTGTCAGGCCAACGCTGGAGGATGGAGTAACGCAATTCACTGTTGGGGCCACTCCCGTCTCCATCTACTGCCTGGAAGGTATAGACTGAGGAGCCAGGCTCCATGTTCTCTGGGATGACGATGGTGACCAGGTCCTCAGGGAAGCGCGGAGCGTGGTCGTTGCTGTCCTGCACCTCAATGTCCAGGTGGACCATGTGGCTGCTAGGATAAGCTTGTGAGAAGTTGTCTACCTCCACCTGGAGTGTATAGCGGGAACCCCGCTCATAGTCCAGTTCCCGGGCCAGGTATACGTCACCAGTCAGGCGGTCCACCACAAACGTCCCATCCCGATCGGTGCCGCTCACCACAGTGTAGGTCACCTGCCCTGATTCGGGAACATTCTGCTGATCAGGTGACCGGAGAGAGCCAACCATGGAGCCTGGTTTCAGGCCCTCCATGAAGTTAAGGCTCATGGACAGAGAATTGGGTTTTGCGGTGTTTTTGCTAGAGCTGAGGACCTGCAAAGACATGTGTGGTATGACAGGGATTGAGATCAAAACTTTTAGGGTCAATGATGCCTTCATGGTTAAAGGGTCAAGACTGGGGATAAGATTCATGTGTGCTGAGTGGTTATTCAGTTATAATAATGCGAGCTGGACGGTGGATATTCCAGCTGAAAAACACTGAATGTTTAATAAGCAAATGAAGGCTGCAAAACGAAAGCAGATTGCAACCCAATTTTTTTGTCAGATTCGTAGGGAACAGAACAAACAAGAAGGAAAAAAACATTTCTCAGCAGTTTTACAGGCTTGAACAGCAAGCTGTTAGTGTAAATCAGATTTAATCAGGTAGGTTTGTTAGAGCCAGGAAAAATAATTAGGGATGTAAGTAAACGCAATCAGAAAAGGAAACTGTTAGAATGGTGAGGTTTAACCACAGGGCCCCATTCTTAAAAAACACAGAAGTCGGCACTGTGACCACCGTCCAATCAGGGGCACAACAAACAAGGAAATGATTTTGAACTCAGTATGGAAGCATTGCACCACTGCGCTTTAATGTGCTCGCGATCGGGATCAGAGAGTGCAAAGCTGCTCGCGAAGCTGTAACGGATCAACGCCGCCAGTGCGGCCTTTACGGGCTGCATGAATACCCAGCCCCTCCCCAAAGATGACCTCACTAACTCCTGATTAATCACATGGTCCACGTTATCGAAATGCAGATTACGAACTTGACCTACAGCGTTCAGAAAATTAGCCGCAGTGGCCAGAAATGTGATAATGCGATGCAGAGAATAATCGGGCCTGAACCTGTCCCAGAGAAAAAGCAGAGCGTGTTTATTCCCAGAAACATGGATTTATTGGGTCTCTCTATTAAATTGTTTTAGGTCACTTTTAGATGAAGGAATGAATGGATGGTTTTATAGAGTCAGTTAAAGGATCACCCTTGAATTCATTTACAAACGATAAAATTTTATTAATAATATTATTAATCCAGCTATGGAAGGGTTTGGGAGGGGGAATGCGATGCAGTTTTAATGGCTTTCGGGTTTTCCAGGCATTGCGTGTAAAGATTTACAGCACGCTGCCCCCCCCCCCCCCCCCGGCCGGGCGTTACTCAGCGGGATGCTACATGCTAATTTGATTAACTTCAATCATTTAATGCTCGAAGGCCCCTCGCTCAAAAGGGCTACCGTGCAAAAAGTGCTGAAGTCACCAGCTGCGGGCGGGATCAGAGCAGCCCGAAGCTGGCCCTCACCGCGGCCCAGCTGCCAGCATTTGCTTTTTCCTGTCAAGACAGGTAGGCAGGCGAGAGACTTTCTGGACGCTGCTGTTTTTGATCACGCAAGGTCTAAGGGGTGATGACTGACCGCACTGCGAAAACACCTATAATGTTAGCGAGGTGCTTTTTAAAATACTGCTCAAACACGTTAAGATTAGATGTGATTTCAGAATTTGCACACTGAGCACATGCTCCTACCACAGTGCGTTAGACCTGCCCTGCTCAGACTCAGAAGGAGTAGCTGCATAGATTTAACACGGCCGTCCCAACCATCGAAATGGATTTTTATGTATTTGAAGTCCGTGGACAGGATTCATTGTGGGACTAAAATTGAGAAGAGTAAAATTGCAGGGCAGAGACTTCTGAAAAGACAGTGAAGGTGAATGAGGTAGAGGGGGAACAACATGGGGGGGTGGAGTGACCCCCATTCCTCTGGGAGGCTCACCTGGATGAGCAAGGCGGTGGAAGCACTGCGGGGGGCCAGGCCCCGGTCCGAGGCCGTCACCGTGAAGCTGTACTCAGCACAGTGAGACTGGCTCAGGGGGGAGGCTGAGCGCAGCTCGCCTGTGGTGGGGTTGAGGGTGAAAGGTTCTGCCCTGGGACCTGAGGGGCCGGAGGGTAAACGGGGTCATGGAGAACACATGAAAACTGACTGTCTGTAAAAATACACTCCTAAAGGGTTCACACACTAAGATGCAGCCATGGCAGGAGCAGCTTATGATGTGTTTACGAGCTGTTTACTACATCATATATAGGCACAGAGACACACACACACATGCATATATACACACACACACACACAGGTACACACATGCATGCAGACACACACACACACACACAGGTACACACATGCATGCAGACACACACACGCACACAGACAGGCACATACACACACACACATATGCAGATATTATCAAATATAAAAAGATACACACACATACATATGCAGATACAATCAAATACAAACAGATATACACACGCATACACACACACAGGTACACACATGCATGCAGACACACACACATAGATACACACACACACACACATACATATACAATCAAATACAAACAGACACACACACATACATATGCAGATACAATCAAATACACACACACACACACACACACACAGTCAGGGTCAGCACCTCTTTGTCCCAGTCTTTCCTGTCTTCCCCTGTTGTCAGTCTGTAGTGTTTCCCCTGCTCCCCATCAGCCGCATGGCTCAACGAGCCGAGCTGCAGCTACCTGTTAATCCTCTGTTGTATGATGTATGTGATGTATGTTCTGCCTGCCTGCCCCTTGTTGCCCTGACCCATTTCTAATTAGTCTTTGTTTATCCCCTTTTGCTTTTGAGCCCTCGAGGGGTCCTGTGAGCCGCAAGTGGGTCATCCACCTCCTTCCCAGCCTGCACCATGCCATGCCGTCGCCCCAAATCCACCGTGATCCACACACACACACACACACACACAGACAGATGCACATAGCCCCCCCACCTGACAGGGAGTAGATGATGGTGCCGTTCTCGCCCTCGTCGGAGTCTGTTGCCTGCACTGTGCCCAGCAGGGACCCGGGCGGCTGCCCCTCCATCACCTGTGGAGAGCCTGCAGTTCAGTGCCAAGTGGTGCTTGGATACAACAGAGTGTGGAAAATACCATATTTAAGACATGATATGAAGACAGGACCAATATAGAGCCTTTCATGTAGTCATAGAATTAAGATTCTTCTCTGTTTTACATCATAGTGTTTTCAAGTGTTTGCAAAAAGGGTCCAAGTGAATAATCATTTATGGCCTGTCCTGCACGCGGCCATGTGTGAATTCAGAGCCGAGTCACGTGATCCCCTGTTGCCATGAGATGGCTGGCAGGCCTACCTGCATGAGGAGGCCTATCCCGGGCTGGGCGTGCGAGAAGCTGGGGGCGTTGTCGTTCTCGTCCAGCACGCTGATGTGCACGGTGCCTGTGGTGCTTCGGGCTGGCGTGCCCCCGTCCTGCACCAGTACCGTCAGCTGGTAACTCGACTGCTGCTCGCGGTCCAGTGCCACCCTGGTGCTGATTTCCCCTGGGGGGGACGAGAGAGACGCAGAGGCTTGAAAGCCAGGTTCTGTGGAGGGTCCGCTTACAGCAGCGGGGTACACCTTTCAGACTCCAGGCTGCCAGCAGGTAAGAGGCGGGGCTTACACACAATGACTGACTGCCTGTAGATGTAATACGGAATATATGAAATAGCATAAAACCACAAAAAATGAATTAAAGTGGTTTAATAGTTAACTACAGCTGGCTAGTTTGAGATAGGAAGGGATGCTGCTGTTAAACCCATAACCTGCACTGGTGCAGGAAACTATTACGAAATGCATGAAAAAGTATAAATCTTCTAGATGAGAGTGTTGCCTGTGCTGTGCAATAATAATACCTTGCACGCCTGGGGAGGAGACGGCCAAATATTATTCCTAATACTGGGTTCTCTGACAGTGGCGTTTATGTTTTTCTCCCCTGCACCTTTCTGTGCTCCTGGGTTGTTTTGCTATGCATGTTATCCAGCTGCCACACCGATATTACGCATTACAAAGGCCGTCACTCAGAGCCGACGGGGGGATGGTGTGACCTGAGCATATAGCGTGGGATCTTGGCACACGAGCTTCTGGAAGCATCTGACCAAGACTGGCTAAATTTTACTCAGTTTAACTGAGGAACAGGTTTCAGGCAGGGTGCTGCTGAGGATGAGGGTCTCACCAGTCTGCGAGTTAATCTGGAAGTTGCGCTCCGTGTGCAGGATGCGGTGAGTGAGCCGGCCATTGAGGCCCGCATCCCGGTCGGTGGCCAGAACCCGGCCGAAGCCAGTGCCAGGGGGAAGGTTCTCCCGCACGGCCAGGAAGGACATGTCGTGGGCCAGCCGGGGCGCGTTGTCGTTCTCGTCCATCACGGACACGCGCACGGTGGCGCTGCCCGTCTTCTTGAGCTGCCCATTGCCCGAGGTGGCCAGCACCGTTAGGAAGTACAGGTCCTTGGTCTCGCGGTCCAGGGCGCTCTTCACGAAGAGCCAGCCGCTGTCGGGGGCGATGCCGAATCCTGCCGCGTCGCCGTCGGGCCGGAGATGGTACGCCAGGGGTGCGGCCGGCCCGGCGGCCTCCCGGCTGAGGGCCCGCACCTGCAGGAAGTGCGTGTTGAGGGCCGTACCCTCTTTCAGCTCCACGCGGTAGGTGAGTGCGTCAAACACGGGGCCCTGGTGGTTCTCAGCCTGGACGTGCACGACCAATGTGAAGATGGCACTTAGCTGGGGTGCTCCTTCGTCCCGTGCCGTCACCAGCAGGTCGTAACGTGGGACGCTTTCATATGACAATGGCCCCACCAGCCGAATCTCCCCTCTACTGCGGCCCACGCTGAAGGTGCGCAAGGCACTGGTGGGGGTCAGGTCGAAGGTGAGCTTCCCGTTGGGGCCCGAGTCAGGATCGAGGGCCCGCACACGGTACACCACGGAGCCCAAGGGCGTGGCTTCGGGCAGCAGCAACGATTCCGAGGACGAGGGCTGGAAGCTGGGTGCATTGTCATTGACGTCGGCCACGGTGATGAGTACACGTGTTTGGCCGAAGGCCGGCGGGGATCCGCTGCTCGCCTGCACCTCCAGTTCCAGCGACGGCTGCGCCTCGTGATCCAGGGGCTTGTTGGTCCGCAGGACGCCCGTCTCCGAGTCCACCACAAAGTAGCCATCTGGGTCTCCCGAGCAGATGGAGTAGGTCATGGCCTGGGCGCCTCCTAGGAGAGCCGGAATAGCATTTAAACAAAAAGGCGATACACTTTTTAAATGTCCAAAATAAACGATCAGGAATAATAAACGATCCTGAGCTACACACCGGTGGAGCCGCTGGCTCGCACGCCGCCCACTTCGGTCCCGCGCAGCACATCCTCAGGCACGGTGAAGTGATACTGCGCCCGCTCAAACATGGGAGGCGCCACTGAGCCCGCCACCACGCTGATGTTGACACGGGCACTCTCGGGCGCGGCCAACCCGCCGCCATCCTGAGCGGCGATCACCATGGAGATGACGGTGTTGGCCTTGCCGTGAAGGGAGCGAGACAGCGAGATCACACCTGCCAGTAGGTGAGAGACGCGGCATTACGCTTCTCAAATTAGACCCAAGGTAATTCCAGAATGTGTGAAGTAATTTATCCGATCCTAAAGGAGATGATCAGAGCAGGGGCTTCGCAGGGAGCACTGCAGGCCCACACCTCACGGTTAGCATCCGTTTGCCCTGTGTGTCCCCAGGGTGTGTCCCCAACCTTATGCCCTGTGGTTCCTGGGACAGGCTCCAGGCTCACAATAAATCTGTACTAAATTAACAGTTAAGCAGCATAGATCGCTGTATATACAGTACCTGTCAAAGGTTTGGACACGTCAAGCTGCCTACAAAGGAGAGTGATAATGTTGTATCACATGACCTGGACACCTGACCTCAATACAAAATAATCAGTTTTGCAGGAGTTTGACCAGAAAAGCGGCCAATGAGAGCTGAGCATATGTGGGAGCTCCTTCAGGACAGCTGGAAAAGCATCCCAGGGGGCCACCTCATGAAAGTGGCATAGAGGGGACAACAGGGTCAGCCAGAATCTGGAGCAATTGGGGTTAAGGGACCAATCAGGGCATAATTCCATATATGTTATTTTATGGTTTTGATGTCTATATAATTATTCTAAAATATAAAGAATAGCATAAATAAACCTTTTTATATGTAGGCATGTCCAGACTTTGACTGGTACTGTATGTTATACCTAAACTATATATTAATCAGGCTACATAAACTAGCAACAGTGTATTTTTTGTTACTTATTTCCAGTAATTGTAGTTCACTTCCCAACAAACAGGCAATTTAGGTTCACCAGTTAATCACAGTAGAAGATATCAAGAAGCCACAAGACAGTACACGAATAAACATCTCAACTCACCAGTAAAATTGTTAATGAGCAAATTTAAGCAAAAGACAAAGAGATACACTGAACAGTCTATGCAGGCAGGCACACAAACCTGTGTCTTTGTTTAGGGTGAAGTAGGCGGAGCCTCTTCCCGGGACAATGTGGTAGGTAACCTTGCCATTGTCCCCCGCATCAGGGTCATGAGCCGTCACACGGATGACGGAGGTGCCAGGGACACTCTGTGAGCTGAGGCTAACTGCGTACTGCAGAGGGTAGAAGTACGGCCTGTTGTCGTTGATGTCCACTAGGGACACCTTCACGTAGGCCATGGAGTTTAGGCCACCCTGTGTAGAGACACCAGCCAGCCAAATTATAACTCAACAGCAGTCCTGCAGCCATTTGTACTGTTTCAGGAACTAAATAATACTTAGAAGTCTGGCAAATGAAATCCCTACTGATGTAACTTAATCAGATAACCTTTGAATCAGCAGTGAATGATGGTGAAATACTGGGTAGAGACTATAATTTGTTTTGAGGGAGACAAACAAGCAAACAAAAGAACAAAACACAGAGGAGTTACGCAAAATGAAAAAGAGGAACTCTGATTCTTTGGGGCAGGTTGTAAAAATACTTTTCTGGGGGGACGGGCTTGGCTGAAGGACCAAGACTAAGGCTTTTAAATATTACAGTCCAGCATTGCTTCCACTGATTGCTTTACCATGATTGTTGCAATTTCCTGCCATATATATATTTTTTTGCTTTGCTTTAGAGTATAACTGGCTCGCTGCATGCGCCACACTATGGTATTTTGAAGTCACGCCAAGGAGTCCCGTTTCGCTACCCTTATTCTATCCATTTGACTGTGTCCTAGCTCTGAAATAGTGTTACGCATCCATGTGTGCTGGGAATTCTGGGATTGCGGTGGGGCACGGTGCCCTCGACTCACCCCATCCACTGCGGTGACAGTGAAGTCATAGCTGGACGGGCCCTGGTCCCGGTCGAGAGCCACGCCGGTACAGATCTGGCCCGTCTCCTTGCCGACAGTGAACTGGACGGGAGCCGTGCTCCCAATGCCGGAGCCGATGGAATAGGTCACTGTCCCGAACGAGCCGCTGTCAGCATCCGTAGCTGTAACCTGGGAAAAAGCACAGGGAGGCTAATAGGTCTCTGCTGCCGCTGTCAGCTAACAGCCAAACAACCTCACGCTTCCTCACACGCAACCACTAGAAAATCATGTGTTTTCTCTGAAGGGACTGGAGTCTTGCTGAAACATCTATATTACAGAAGATAAATGAGACCGTCAAAAGCACATTTGAGGCGAACCTGGCAGAGGAGACCAGGAAAAGTCCAAAAGAAACCCAAGCAACAAACTATTTCGTGATTTCTTGCAGCAAAAGGCAGATGGAAGAACAGGAACGACATGAGGAACAACAAGCAGACTGACTACGTTTGGCTAATGCTGTGTTAAACTCCAAGGTCATATCTGGCCACACTCATAAACACCTGACCGAACGTGTGTGTTTGGGGAGTGTGTGCCAGAGATACAGCAAAGAGGTGAACCAGTCCCATTGGAGAGGTACACCTGGCAACGTGCAGTTCTGGAAAAGGTGTGACCTAGCTTGGAGAAGAAGATACAAGCCAAAACACATCACGATATTTACTATCACATACCATTAATTTTCATATGTTACATTTGATTTACTCATTTGGCAATAAATAATAATAATAATCAATACTTTAGTGATTCCCATAGGGAAATTGTCTTTAAGCCTCCCTCAACTATTATTAAATATTGGGATGCATAGCGGAAAACATAAGAAAATATCGCATATATTTCAAAATAATCCTATAAAACATCTAAATGCTACAGGTAATTGCTACATGTTATAATTAGTAAGTTAAAATTAATGTTGTGCCTCAGATGATTTCAATAAGTATCACATTATTGCTCTGCTCTTGGACACTTGTGCATTTCTGCATGACTGCAGTGAATGGCACACTGCAGTGTGAGAACGTGTATAGACCCCCAGTATGGGTTTGGACTAGATATGCAGACCTTTTTGATGGATCGGGTATCAACCATACGTGACTGATCCACATTCGATACTTGCTTATTTAGATTCTGGCAGTCTCTAAAAACACAGCTATTTTATGTTAAATCTATTTGCACAGCCAGTTGCACGACAGCTCTTTCCCATTTTAGACGTGCTTTTTGCGACATTCAAGCTGAACGCTATCGCTGCCACTCAGTTTTTTGGTACTCAGTGGGCGTGAGCGCAGTGACGTCTGCCTGCTGTGACATCATATGCATACCCTTTGCAACAAGAGAAGCGTAAAAACAGCAGATAAGGGGGTGACGGTCTGGAAGTAATTTATGCTTTTAACAACAACTTGTAGCACAGCGATTTGCAATCTTTGTGAAAACAAAGTTTTGAGAGTTGGGAGTAGCATTTAGTGGAAAATCCCACTAAACAAACCGGACATCACTGTGTGAGACAACGCGAGTAATATGAAAACAGCAGTGGATGATTTGGGAGTTGTTAGCTTGGGCTGTTTTGCTCACTCGCTACATCCTGTGATGCACGAGGGGCTGCTGTCACAACTAAGTGTAATTGACGCTGTTGCCAATGGGAGAAAAATTATGGGGCATTTTAAGCATTCGCCACTTGCATATACTTATTTGGAATATATTCAAAATGAACTGCAAAATGTCTCAAAAACACTTGAAACAAGATGTAGAAAAGAGGTGGAACAGTATGTTATGTATGTTTGTAGTAGCCTAATAGATTTTTTTGGCACAGATTTTTTCATCTGTATTTGCTAGTTTAAAAATAATAATATATAAAGTATAAATATATATTATATATATTTATTATATTAAAATGAAAAGAGTTCTTGTATCGCAATCTGTCTTGGTATCGGCAGTTGTGTATCGGAATCGGATTGGAGCTGAAGAAATGTGGATCGGCCCATCCCTAGCTTGGACGATTGCAAAGCCTTTGCATAAACCTAGCGATCTCTAGAGGCAGGCCAATCAGCCCTAAGGCTGCTGGGACTGAAAAAGCGGGGGCCTGGCTGGCTTCCAGGGATGCCTGTCTCTGTGACGGCTCCCGAGGAGACTGAAAGCAAATGAGCCAATCAGATGTGCCCCCTTGGTACACGATAATTATTCCCAAGTGTTGGCTGGGACCCCTTCTGGCACGAGATGGAAGCTGCGTGACGGCACACGTGTTGAGCAAAACTGTCCTTCTCGTTCACTCTCGCCCCCTCTCTCTCCCTCCCTCTCGCAGGAAGGCCGTCAGGAAAGGTATGCCGAAACCGAACAGAAGCCTTCCTGCCGATCGCAAATGGCGCGGAAAACCAGGATACGCCGGGGGGACGAGCTTCCATGATAAAATTCTAAATTGGCTCCCAAGGGCCGAGCGGGGGGGCCTGCAGAGCCAGCGCGCTGAAAGGGCCCCCGGACAGTGGCTGGGAATTCAGGGCCACCTGGGGCACATCCTTCGGGAGAGCTGTTGGCGGGAACGTGGCGTAAATTGCAGGGGGGGGGGGAGATCTCGGTGTTCTGGGGTGACAGATGGCAAGGAGGAGGGGGCAGGGAGCTGGAAAGTAGCACCCTCCATTTGTACAGCATGATGGCAGCAAAGTGAAGGCAGCAGCTTAGTGGGGGTGTAAATAACTCATGTTTCTGGTGTAGATATAAAAAGAGGCACGGGGGTGGGCAGGTAGAGCAAATACATGTGGTACCTGCTGTATGAGTTCAGCATATTATCCGCTGCCTATTATGAGTTATTGTGGCCTTCTTCTGCATGCTGATGATGGCGTGGGCCAGTTTCCATAGGCTCAGTTTCTACCTGCATCACAGAGCAGGCAAATGATTATTCCTACAGAAGTAATGTTTATTCAATCTGAAAAATCCAGAAACATGGAGGGTAACGAGGAGCCCAGCCTCGCGAACAGACTTCTGAGTTCTGAGTTCATTTCTCGTCCTAAATGTCTACTTACAACAGGAGTGAACTGGGTAATGTGGAGAAAAGGCCCACACTGGAAACTGGTCCCCATAAGGGAAAAAAAAAAACGGGTAATCATCACGTTGTGGGGACATTGTGTCTATAAGGTATACCTGCTCGCGCGCGCGCGCACACACACACACACACAGCCACGTCTGCATTCACACACAATTCTGGAGAAAACAACAAGGCCCAATGAATACAACCTTTCATTTTCCCCTCATGCCAATAAAGGTGCCAGTTAGGAGAGACTGAGCCTCATGATTTCCCACAAACACCCTCGGACGGGAAGGAGCAGGACATATTGACTTGAGGCCAAGGAAACCGTCAAGAACATTCCGGCCAGGGAGTGACAAATGGATCATAAACCTGGACCTCCAATAAAGAGCCGCTTCGTTTTCCATTTTAGTGAAAAAGTTTAATGTATTTATTTTTCCGGACTCTCCACAATTTAAATATTTATGACGTGAAATCCCAAAAAATAACCTCTCACCTAGTTACCGAGAACAGGAGACAAGGAATAACAGAAATTTGTATCCAAAACGCGAGCATGTATTTCATTTCTCGATTTATTATTAATACAGAATATAAATAATGAAAAGACAGAATCAACTGGTAGCCCATGATGCGACTGAATTAATGACTGCTGTTACGGAAACATTTCTGAAAAAAATTACAATAAAAAAGAGAGAAAGGAGAGATTTTGGGAAGCATGTCAGCAAGGGTTAGGGTTAGGACACAAGCCTGTGGACGAAAAGGTGTGTTTGCAGGATGTAGCCTGTGGGGAATATTTTAATCCTAAACAAGCTGTCATTCTGGGAAAGGCTTTTATCCAGTGCTGGGGGAGAGCTGGCATTATCAGCAGTGGCAGCACCCCCCCAGAAAACTACATGTTTTACAGGCCTCACCACTTCTGCAATTTATCAAAAACTATTACCTGCCCCCCTCTTGGCCAAGACCTGCACCCTACATTTCATGGAGCATAAAGCTTGAATGAACACACTCCCATATATAAACTCATACGTCCTTATAGAGTGACCTGTATACATGACCACTTGTAATCAGATATATGCAGACATATATGGGTATTTTACAGAGGATGGAGAGACCCCTCCCACATTGAGAAGTGTGCCCTGCACATGGGCAGACTCAGACCATGCCCCGGGCTGGTTCGGCACAGCTGGGTCCGCTCAGGACCGCACACACAGACAGAGTCAGGCACGCCTCGCCTGACCCAGCCATGTCACGGCACCCGAGATGACTGGGCCTGGAGCCGGCCGGGTGGGCCGGGCACATGGAATATTTTAACAAGCGGGGATGAGGGAATGAGACGAAAATGCAAAAGCAAAGCTTCAGCCTTCATGGTGTGTCGCTCTCAGATCCCAGTCACTCAATCATGAGTAGCTCACAGAAACTGAAGAGACCTGAGACTCCGCCCCCCAGCCCCACCTCACCCCCCATTGTGTGGCTTTTGGGATTCGGCTCCAGGAGGATTAAGGCCTCGAGTCCAGTTTCCACCTCAAAGTGATCACAGCAGTAAGACGCCATGAAGGAATTCCAGCCTCGGCCAGCGCGGTTAGTGGAATGCAAGGGGTTAATACTCTGACCTTTGACCTCTTTGACAGGTGCCAACCTTTTTCTCACACCAATGGAAGATATCCCTTTCCTACAGCGAGTCACCCATCCATATAAATGTTAGATTTCTCTATTGGCACCAACAAAGTCCACACTTCTGGACTGAAAAGACAATGTTTTCAAAAGTGTCAGCTATGTGGAATAACAGCACTCATACTACAGTCATTGTTCTTTTACTTTGTCAACTGCAAAAACCATTTTTTTCTCCTGCATTGTTTTCCCATTTCAGAACTGGAAAAAAAATCTGGGCAGAAGAAATGTTGGTCATAGCAAGTGGCCAGCTGTCCCAAGTCTACGTTTTGATTGTGTGATTGAGTGAGGCATGATGGGAAAGGAAAGCTTGGACTGGACCCTCCTAAAACAAACCAGAAGGATCCAAAAACAGCCAGCGCATACTGCGGTCCGTGCATTTTTTTTCCACTCAACTTGATTTTGCATCAAAACGCTAAGGCAAAATTTTACAGCAGGGGAGGCAGAGACCTTTGTGAAGGTTCCACCTAATTGAAGGTCCCTAAAAGATCAAAAGAGTCACAAGGTTCTGGAACAGGGTACTGACCATGCCAGGCCCTAAACGGGGAAGCCGGAACCAATGATTTACAGCAACGGGGTTAAGCGTGATTGCTGTGGAGTCACAAATCCTCCTGCTTTTTATTTTCGAAAACAAAGAACGTAAAAAAAAAAAGAAACAGAAAATAAAAAGACAATTACAATAAGTAAATCAAGTAAAATACACAGTAGCAACACAGCAGAACCACAAAAAAGAGCAGCATCATAATAGGACAGGGCCGAGCTCCACCAAACACACTTCAACCCCATGACTAAACGGTGGTGCTGAAGGGAACTGGGTCGCTCTGTGCTATATGGCGCCAGGATACAGAATACGGAAACTGGGCCAGCTTGGGGCACGACAAAAAGCAGCCGGATGCGGACATCGGGCAGACAGAAAACCCATCCAGCAGCAGTGGGAACAAGGTGGCCATTGTTCATCGTGGGGTGGCTAGACGGGATTACCGTGACTTTATTTATTCTTGGAATTGGCGATACAGGGTCAGCACCCCCCCGTGCCTGCGACCTAGCGTGGCCCCTCGCTTTCTGATGAAACTCCTCCTCAGACCCATATTTCCTCACAAGGACATATTATCGACTCAGGGGTTCTCAGCTTGTAGCCCTGACAGGCCAGCTGACGTGGTGCTTAACACACTCATACTCTGGCTGATTTCTGCTTTCTTACTATGTTAAGAACATAAGAACTTAAGCAATTTACAAATGAGAGGAGGCCATTCGGCCCATCAAGCTCGTTTGGGCTTGTTTAACTTCTTGTCTTACTGCCAGCCGTGTTTCTTGAGGAGATTCTGAAATATCTCTTTTGCTGGTTTGTTTCAAACAAATACTCACTCTCCGGGGAGGGTGATAGGGAGGGTAAAAAGGGAGAGAGACAGAAAGAGATAAAGAAAGGAAGAGACAGACAGAGAGAGAGGAAGAAATGACAGGTAGAAAGAGGACAGGGATAGAGAGAGGGATAGGAATGGAGAGAAAAACAGATATAGAAAGGAAGAGAGAGTCAGAGAAAGGGAAAAAGACAAAGGAGAATAGAAAGATGAATGGAGTGAGAGAGGGAAAAGAGAGACAGTACGGGAGGGAATGGAAGAGAGAAACAGACAGAGAAAAGGAAAGTAGGAGGAGGGATGGAGAGAGGGATGAGAAGAAGGGAGAAGAAGACAAATAAAATGAACAGAGACGGCAGACAGAAAGAGGAAAGGAATAGAGAGAGGGATAAAGAGGGAGAGACAAAAGGAGAGAGCGAGTGAAAGGTAGTGAAGTACCAGAGCCATTACAGAATGGAAGGACTGCTTTCATCCTGACGGGCCGGCTCTGCTCTGACTGCAGGGGAACAAGGAGCCCCCCACACTGCGAAATGCAGGCCTCATGCTGAGCTGGCAGAGAGACAGCCACGGGCCTGGAGACATGGACCACGGGATCAGCCTGGCCCGTCAGCAACACTGCAGCAGAAAGTCCCGGGGTCCTTAGCCAGGGGGCGGGCTCACGCTGCCAGCAGAACTCAACTTCTTCCTGGGTCGACCATCATGCAGGAGACTTCTTGTCTATGGAGTGAAGGTCTCAGGTTCTGAACAGGCTGTGTTTAGCCAGCCCCTAGAAGACCTGTGCATTAGCATGGCCTGTCATCCTGGCTGCATGAGGCTGAATGCCAAAGGTTCCCTTCCTCCTTCTAGAGCTTACAGCCTGGAGCCCAGAGTCCAGCTACCAGCCAGGACACAAAGAAGCTGCAGAGCGTCAGCCTTGTAAGCCAGAACAAAACCCCTCACTCCCATGCTGATTGTCTCCTTTATGGCAGAGTGTAGGTGTAGGTTTAACCCCTTTAGCCCCAGCTACCTGAGTGACAGACACTCAAACAGAACCCTTGACAAGGAGCCTCTATCTGTGAAAATAACGATGTACCACCTACATTTCAGTCCAGTCAGTTCTCAGTTAAAGGAATGCCTCACTTGTTTTCACTGAGCTGGGATTCATATGCGCTGATTAGAGACAATAAAAAATCTGTCTCCAAGATGACTGGCATTTTCTCCTTCTCTTTCCAGTTTCCTTTTTTCTGCTTGCTATTCTCTGCTCAGTGCGATGAGGCACCGCATGGTGTGTGATGTGGGGGACGCAGCCCCCATGAAGTAAGGCACTACGCACCGGCGGCAAGACCACAAATGGTGCCTGAAAGAGTATAGCCCCCCCCCCTCCCCGATTATTACAGGCACACGTTATTTATCTGCTGTTCACACCTGGAAGTGATTAAAACATGAAGCCTGCACAGAGTGAGAGAGAAAGGGAGAGAGGGAGGGAGCAACAGTGACAAGAAGGGAAGAACAAGCAAAGGAAAGAAAAAGAGAAAGGAAAAAGAGTGGAGCCCATCTGGCACGAAAGGTAAATAAAGTGGCAGACACGTGCGGCAGAGTGCAGTGAGGAGTGTAATTACAGAAACATGCAGTGCGGCATGTGACCAGGCGACTCTGGCAGCTGTGTAACACAATCCCCTGAAGGTGGGCAGGTATTTGATTTGTGGTTCTAACTTAGAGCACAATTTACCAGGATGAAATCAGACACTGTGCAGTTTATGCCTCAAAGTGGACTGGGCTGGGGGGGAGCGGGGGCTGTGCATCGGTGGGTCGCTGGGGGCTGGGAATGACCCATGAGTCGGGTATTCCTCTGGTGAACCAGCAGCTGCTGGAGCCAGGCGGGGAACATGTCCCCGTAACCATGGCTACCGCTTCCCACAAGACTTGAGGTCACTTTTTTTTGGGTAAGGTTACACTTTGTAGGACTGGTTCTAACAGAGACCCACATTGCCCTGCTTGTGATGCGTGTATGCCGGCCTCCTTATCGCACCATGCGAGAGTTTGTGAACAGCAGCATTATTTGCCAGTTAGGGTAGTGGCGAGATGGGAATGGGGGGGGCTTCCCTTTCAGTGCCCTTCACATCCCATGAAATCCCCAGCAGACACTGCTTCCCAAATTATACACAAGTAAATCGGGGTTAAGTGACCCCCAGAGCCTCATGTTCCGGTGGGCTGTGAGCCGCCTGGTACTCCGAGGCCTGGGATGTGCGACTCATGTCCTGAAACACGCGTGTCCCGGCCAGCCGCCACTCCTGCAGGGCAGCTCGCTGACTTTCACACACGGGGGGAGATGGGGGGGTACGACGCTGGGATTCAGAACGTAGGACGACATGAAGGACTCGGCTCTCCATCCGAAACCTCCCCGCTAATACGATGACCACACTCACTCCGACATGCGAGGGTTATATTAGACCAAGCTTTGGGATTGTATGAATTATCATTGTTGTTGTTATAAAAAAGGAAAAGAGTTTGGTTAAATAATGCAATTTTCCTCAGTTTGTGGTGGAATCGGAGAGAGATAGAGAGGATGGCAGGTAACAGGATTAGAGGAAAATGGAATGTAATGGTGGTTAGGTATGGTATGCCTGAGCGACCCTGGGTCTTAAGAGTTTTGTTTGGTTGTTTCCTCCATGGGTTTTACAGTCACACTCTCACACACAGTCACAGCAGAGAGGTAATGAACAGTACTGAAGAACAGGGGAACTCATATTCACACTGTGGGAGGTCAGTGAAATCAAACTGGGGCAAGAGTGGAGCAGAGCATCATGAGGCTGGACAAGGACTAGCGGCTTGGCCAGGGTACAAGAGAGGGAACACATACCCCCCCCTCCCCATGAGCTGCGGTTCCTTCTGCGGGTGGGGGAGATCGGGGGGCGGGACCCCGGGTTAATGCGAACCATGTGCAGCAGTGATGTGGGCGCGCCAGACGCCGTGTGCGCCGAGCCGCTGCGGGGGGGCGCCCATGAGAGGGCGGAGCTCGTGTTGAAGAGGCGCCGGCGCTGCTTGCACACCCCCCCTCCCAAATGCCCCGGGCGGCGTCGCTTGCGCTGCCAGGTGGCAGCTGTGCCATCAGAGAGTGCTTGCGGTGCAAGTCAGCCAGTCACGGCAACACCGAATATCACAGCCACGCCACTGAGGGAGCTCACTGCCCCAGCACCACCATACCTCCAGGGGGCGCCATAAAAGCATGGCGGTGGTTCGTTATCACCATCTGTCTTTCAGCTTTATTAAGCACCAAAAACGAGAAAAAACATCTGTGAAAGACCCACAGTTTAAGGATGCTTTCATAGTTGTTGAAATATTTCCAAGACTCTTTTTTTACGAGTAGGTTCAGTACTCAGAAAAGGGCATTTGCTGAAAGCTACATATTTAATTCTGTTGTGTCCCCTGCTGGGGTGGGGGGCAGTAATTAAATCAGACAGTAAGAGGAATGTAACGCAGGCCCGTTATCCTTACACATCACTGGGACTAGGTGGCGCCAAAAAAGTAACGTGACGAGGAGGCTGCATTGCTTTATTCCATCAAAGAGTAAAAACAGGCTGCTGTGATGAGAGACTGTGGAAGCTAATTGCGCAACATGCCACTTAAAGACCCCCCATTTATTGTCAACAAAACAAGACTGGAAAGTACCAGCTGCATTCCCCCTATCGTTTTGGGTAACCGTAATACAGTTCTGTGTATTGAAGCACTCAGCAGCCATGAAAAGCTCCCAGCTTTTCCCATCTGACTACATAACTTAATTTTTCCTATAGGTCCATTGTCTGCTTTGCTAATCCCACCTGTTTGGGTTGAGATATCCAAATTGTAGCAAAACACATGGACACACACTTAGGACTTCCAATTGACCGGATTATTATTTATTGCCAACTCAGCAGTGGAAAAACAGATGACGGTTAACAGGAAACAGAGGATAGATTAAAAATGCGTAACAAACAAATATCATGCCAAATTTTTAAAGCATTTATTTCATGAGCACTTGCTTCCCACACATTAGTAGAAGTGAGAGAGGTTCCCGTTTAGAGACGAAGCATCCTGATTGGCTCACAGAGGTCCTAAAGCCTACCGAACCAGACCTCATTCAGCTCAAAATCCCCTTTTAGTCTCTTGCTGATCATTTTGAGGGTGAATGAGGTGGTATAATCCTCTCAGCTCATGTGCCGTGACCCGGCAGCAGAGCAGACACCTCGCGATCGCAGCAGCCAAAAGCCCATCATCACGGGTTTTCAGTTAATTTCATTAAAAATGACCCAGAGTCCAGCATCCGCAGCCCTGATTATCGACACACTGCAATCTGAGGATCCCCCTCCCAGAAGAAGACCTGATGCTTCAGTGTCCTTGACAAACGCTCACAGCCCAAACTGCTTAATTAAATACACATAAATAAATCTGACGATGTGTACAGTGCACGTGTAAATAATAAATTATTTTTCTATATGCATGTGCTGAGAAGGCAAACAGTCATAAAATAAGAACTGAAAATAATAACCTTGGGTAGTTATCTTTTTTCCACTGCCAGACCACTGTCAGCCTCCCATGGGGCCAGAGGGCTTTCAGCAGCGGTCCTGAATATCGCAGACTAGTCGGCCAACAGACCGAGCAAGAAACCGCCAGACCCCTCCCCCGACTCCCCTGCCACCCCCCCCCCACGCTCGGAATCAATAACCTGACCACCAGAAAGCCACCCCCGCAACACCATGCTGGTAACCGACCCCCTGGGTGAGACAGACAGGGGGAAGTGTGCAGAGTCGCGGGATTCATTAAATATGGATTAACATGGCAGAGGCCCACTGCCCCGCGGTGGGAAGAGATTGAAGAAGCCAATAGCAGCCATTATTCCCGTGGTGAGGGTCGCCATTGCGAGCCGCGTGATTGCCAGTCCGACAGTCATCCATGGTAATTAAAAGCTCCGTTGAGACGCCTCCCTTCCAGTGACAGAGGATGGTGTCACCCGGGCCGGCCCGGAACCGGCGTTTGTGTGAATGCACAGCGGGGGCAGGTTGGGTTTGCAGGAAGTCAGTCGGCATGGATTTGGGGGGGGGGGAGGGGGGCAGAGAGGAAAAACATGAGGAAGAATTGGATGGTGCTATTGGGGTGAGAAGTGGTAAGATAAGAAGCAACGCGGGGGACATCCTGACAGGGAGCTGGGTATATGCTGGCATTTAACCAAAACTAGTTATACAAACAGCCATTTGATTTTTTTTTTTTAATTTATTTTACCAGATGTGATGCTTTTATCCAAAGTGGCATATACTTGCAAAAGCAGAGTTAGGCCCTGGAGCAATTGGGGTTAAGGGCCTTGCTCAAAGGCCTGTGTCACTCTGCTGAGCATTGGCTTAGCATTGGTGACCTTCTGTTAACAGGCACACAGCCCTAACCTACCCAACCACTCCTGGTTCACATGTAGTTCGAGGGCTATTGCAAACTAACACTTTATGTACACTCAGTCTAGTAGACTCAATGACAATGGTGTCATTTTATACGTTATTTTAATGTACAATGGGGGAGCAGGTGTGGCTGATGGTGACAAGAACGCTCAATGGTGCCTTATTGGCAGTCAAATAAAAATGGGCTCTTTGTTTTCAACGCTGTGTTTTCCCACGCACTGGCACTGGGAAAGGCATTCTTTTGTTTTGTTGTTACCTTTAATTCTCCTCCATTGTTTTGTTAAACCTGCTCCCATATACAAAAAATATCTATTCCTTTCTCTGACCCTTGGGTCACATGGCTCTCTCCGCAATCTCACCTAGAGCGAGTATTATAGAGCATTGCAGTGAGCAACATTATTACTGTACATGCCAGTAATCCCCCTTAGCTGGCATAAAAGCTCAATTGATGACACATTTTTAATCGTGCAATGATACCCAGGTCAGGCCACGGGACTGCTCCAGTCTACTGGAATGCTCGATCTACAAATGACTTGTCACAGAATACCAAACAAACCCCTACAAATGATCTATAAAAGAGCACTGGAGTTTGTATGCCAGCAGGCTCACTGCAGACCATTCTCCCCTGAGTACACATGAAGGTCAATGAGGGATAAACGTAATTTAGTAACATAAATCCTTCTGACAGTTCAGAATGTCCTTATCTTCATAGAACATCCTTGACTTCAATGGCAATTTAACGAATGGCTGCTGATTCAAAGCACGCATGCTCACACTGCGCACAGAAAGGGAATAGTTAGGCATCCAGGTGGAGTAACCTGTCGCCGCTAATCTCTGTCAATCATGCATGTGATTTATCTTGCAGGAACCAATCATACTTCAAGACTCAGCGAAGAACCATCCTGTTATATTTCCAAATTGGAGAGATTGGAGAGATACTGAATAATTTTACTAGTCTGATGATATTCTGGAAAAGACGATTCTTCATCAGTGATGCATAATTTAGGCCCCAGAGAGGCTAAACCAGTTTGTATCTGATTCATTACTGCAGCTTTTCTCTTCAATACAGCTCCCAAGTCTTCTGAGATTATGAGCCCAGTGAAATCTCTATCTTGGGCTCCCATCAACCTACGACGGATTTCCTCCATGACCATGTGTTCTGCTCCATTTAATTACCACCTGGAACTGTGCGGTAAGGCGGGCAAAGTCAAGCTACCAATTACAGACGCAGCAGAAAAGCAAGGCACCTTCAAATACACCTTCGGGGGGTCCTACTCTTAAGAGCCAGGAGTCATGATTTCCCTTCGAGATAGCTAATGTGACATAAATCACATCAAATAAATCAAATTCTGGATTTAAAATCCCTTATCCTTAAAAATTAAAAAAATTGACGTGGAAACACAACTGACAAGTATGACTACACGTTTTCTGTAAATATCCAGCTTAAAAAAGACTTGAAACCAAATTATATAAATAACACTATTCTGCCAGTCTTCCTGGTCCTGCATGCTCAACCATGCTACAGATCTGAGTATGTAGGCTGCAGTGGCACTGTGGATGGGCAATCCCAGAGCTACGTCATCATGTCTGGCTGTCAGGGAGAAACAGGCACATGAATGGGAAGTTGGGAACACTTCTTAAACCCCCTGGGCTCAACAAATCCCAAATCCAATCAGGTCTGGCCAGCATGTGAGGTCGAAGATTGGGGGGTGGAGGGCGATCAGAGGTCACCCTAATGCCCAGCTGTGTCTGTCCTGACCTCTGACCCCAGTGAATCCTTATACTGTTTTTTACCTTGTAACCTACCCTGCCACCTCCACCACCCCCGACACATACAAGCTGAGTTTGGGGTGTCAGTCCTCACTGACACCATGTGGGGAAACATAGGTATACATCTCTTTCAGAAGCTTTTTCTCACGTAAACATCAACACACTTTATGTATGAACGCAACTGCAGTTTACAAATACATGCCAGGTATAAGTGCAGCAGACCCTCTGAATATCAGCAAAATGTAAAACTTTTTTTAACAAACCTTTTTTAACCAACCAGCGGCAAGGTAACAGGAAAAAAATAGACGTGGTTAATAATTTTCAAGTAAAAAGCTTAGCAGGAAAGGCTGAATTTCCTTCTGCAGGATCCAAATCAAGGCATCCCCCCAAGCCTAAAAAAGGAACTCCTAATCCATGAAGTTTTCCCACTGTAATTACTGACTTTTCTTGAGGTACAGCTTTATAATGCCTGTTCATTCCTCAAATTATCTTCAAACAGGCCGCACAGAGTGGCTCCGTCATTAAACCGGCAAGCCAGAGATGGAAAGAATTATTGTCAAACATAAAGCCAAGGACTTAAACTTTAATATCATATGGTAATGCTTGAACATGAGCATATCCTTTCGTAAGGGACACCTCATCCTATCCTATGCCTCCAACAACTCGAGCAGAAAAACCTCAAGAGCTGTTCTGAGCTGGAAAATAAGCCTCGCAGGCATCCGTGTGCGCCTGCTCACGCTCATAGAGCCTAGCAGTACGTCCATTATAGTGCTCTTGTTATTGTCTTTTTGATGACTCAATAATGGTCAAGCCATTAAAAAAAAGCACAGAGTTGTTGTGTCATGTAAGTGACCTGTCAGGCTTCCAGCTTCTATGCCCCAGTCTTTCCTCCACCTGGATATTTTTAGGGAAGTGATTCGGTATCACACAGGAGGACATAGGAAGGAGGTCATCTGAACCAGGGATTTGAACCAGAGCAAACTTAGTCTATATCTTAAATGCTGTAATTCACATCACTTTCAAGTCAACAATGGCAAAAACAATAAAAATCCAACTATAACAAGATTTATTGGGGAAAATGTAATTAAACATTTTCAGATATTCCTTGGGAATAAAAAGTTATAGGTGTCAATTTTTCTGCCCTAATATCAAAATATTTCTTCATACATGTGTCTCCTGGGCCAGCAGGATGAATGTTCTGGGTGTCCTCTTTCTCTTCTGGGCCCACCTTGATGAACGTTCTCGGTGTCTCCATCTCCTGGCCCCACCGGCATGAACATTTTGGGTGTGTCCTCTCCTCCCCCTGGGCCCACCGGGATGAACGCGCTGGGTGTCCCTTTCTTCTCCTGGGCCTCAGTTTGTTGACAACATATGAGGCTTGAATCAAAACAGCTGCCGGCTTTTTTACCCCGAGCAAACCTCCGCTCTGATTCCAGAAAGGTAACCAACCAGCCCCTTTATATGAAAACCTTGGCAGTAAAAAATAACGAGGCTGTGGATACACACTACGGGCCCAATTCTCTGACGGCTTTGGGTTTCTGGGGGGATGACTCACGATTTCTTGCAGAACTAAAAGAAAAACTGGGACAAGAGGTCTGGAGAATCCAAGAGGATAATAAAATACAAAGAAACAGAGATCCACAAAATAGGTCAGACATCAATTTCAAGAAGATGAGAAATATCCATGTTCTCTTAGAGGTGTGAGCAGGGGACCAGCTCTCAGTGGCATCCTGCTGGCACTGACATGGAGCTGGACCCACACCTGTGACCCACAGCACACCTACGGCTCTCAATGGACCTGTCCAATGAATCACTGCAGACCTGCTCTACTGCAAGCTCCAGGCTGCTTTAATGCCATTCATGTCAGTCTGGATGGAGTGAATAATGACTACAGAATATAAATCAGGCATATCATATCACAATGGTAGAAGTCCATTAGCAAGTCATTACGATTAAAGATTCAGACAAAACTCCACATTTTATACTACATACTTTTAATTGCACCTTATTTAACCCTCCGTTTTTTTTTCTTCCAATTTTAAGGACATAAAGCTGTTGACGGATGGGTACTAAAGATCTCCCAGCATCGGCTTATCATGGCAACATATTATATTGCTCTTTCTTTTTAGTTTTTTTTGCGACATCAGAGAGACTGCATCATCTCCAAGGACAGCGATGACAGTCTGACATCATGTACGGAGGTGGACAGAAATAGACTGGATGAGGGCAGACTTGTGGCAGGCTCAAAGGTAGGCTGAATGCCCGGTGGGGCCAGCTCAGCTCAGTAGACCATCCATCACAGACATAAACTGGTTCTCCATGGCACACCCCTGTGCTCATCTGCCCATCCTGTTATCTCAGACTTGAGGGACCGCCAAGGGGAAACGGAGCCTGATAACACTGGGATCAAAGAAGCAAAGATGAACTCTGCAGGGAGGGGAGGGGAGATCTAATACTTCAATCCTGATTTATACCTACATAGACGTTTCATGCATGCCAAGCCATCAGTCACCAACACACATCTCACTTTATGATAGAATGGGCCTTTTGATCTCTACAATGGAATGGAATTTATCCTGTACTTTCCTATGAAGCAGGAATGATGGGCACAGGTTGATGGGTGATGTAATGGAAAAACAAAAACAAAACATGGTGAAGAAAGGGAACTCAAAAACTATCACGCTAACTAGTGCCAGTTAGGCAGCCATCATCCTCTAATCAGGCATCAGCTGTTAACTGAGATGCATGTGGCCTGTGTTTATATGAAACACATGGCGTCATCATGACACCTTTTTAAGAGGAGAGCTTTATTAGGGTTGTGTTTTCTTAAAAATCTGTCATTCCTTAATTGGTTACACCACAGCAGTAAGTAGCATCTCTAATTATACAAAGGCACGCAATGCAATACAAGCCATGAAAATACAAGAGGAAATCTGTGCTTTGCAGGTCCACTGCTACATCTAGGTTGATTAAACAACACCATGTGAAAATATGCACTTTAAAAGCTTTAAAACCAATGTTTAATACTCAGTCTTCAAGGTCTGACCAGTTGCTGGTATATTTGTTAGCTATAGATATATATTATCGGAGGGGTTACCGAGTTGAGAGGAATAACCCTATGTAATCCCTTGTGCCCAGAGCACATACCAGCACATGTACACACTTACAGAGAAGACATGGGCTTCCCCACGAACGACATAACACAGACCTAAGTGACATCCCAGATAAGGCATGATCCTCCTTTTTCCGTCCGCCACCGGTGGGAGCCTTTGGAGGAGCCGTCACCATGGCGATCAAAGGCAGGAAGCGACAGCCCGCTTTGTTTGACGGGAGAGTAAACGGCATGAGGAAAAATGGCAGAAAAACCTGAGACTTCTAAGGGCTATGTAAAGGTGCCAGCTCCCCTAGGACTAGTTCAACCTAAGTTCAGATGAAGAGATTACATCGATGTGGAGTCACAGTGCTTTTTAGAAGAACAGAACTTAAATCCCAGGAAGAATTCTGTGAGAAAAGACCATGTGTAACACGACTGTGTTGAGCTGCTGCGCTGTATCATGCTTGCGGTAAGAGTATGCTTGCAGGGAATGAAACCTGATTTGTAGGAAGATGAGAATTACCCTAAGTCAGTGCAGAGGCACACATACAGAAGAGAGTGTCAGCCAGATCCTTTCCTGTACCGCAGGGACATTTACATGGCAACATTCTTGCCTTGCTTCATTATAGCTGAGGTATAGGTGTGCTTTACATTTTGGCGTTTCAGCTAAGGTTTTACTACTTATGTTCAGGTTAAGAATACTGGAACCTCTGAAGACTGCAATAGGCAACCTTCAAGCCCACATTGTTCACTACAACACCACCTTCATCTCCACAGGCAGACTGTTTCAGTGAGCTGATGAGGTGGAGAGCACATTAACTCCAAGGGAAGGAAATTTCATAAAGCTAAAGTATTAAGAACAACTGAAACAAACGAAACTGGGGATTAATGGAGAAGCATGGGAGCCTTTTGAAGATGTGGTACAAACCTAAGCTGGTCCCACAGCGTACCGAGCAGACACCCCGCTGGCTTTAGAAGCAAGTGAAAGCAAGAAGCAGATCAACTTTCTTTCAATTAAATTTCTCGAATGAGTTGGGGATAAAGACCTCCAGGTGTAGGCTTTAAGTGTGGGAAGCATGGCCCTCCTACCAGAATGACTTTATTCTACGTTTAAAAGTGTTATTCTACAAGTAAAAAAAATATGCATATGTTTCAACCCCCCCCCATGCCCTGC
>JAODJU010000036.1:13297587-13316129 GCA_026776725.1 Gnathonemus echidnorhynchus
CCAAAAAAAAACATAGCTCTAGTACTGCTTGCCTCCCTGCTTTACAGACCAGAACTGAGTACTTCTGGGATGTCTTTGATAGTTAAACTGGGTCCAACCCAATCCCATCCTTGCTAACACGTCGCTCCAGTGTTGACATGGGAAGGCAAAGTGATTATGAGTAATTATGGTCTATTGCCATTGTGGGTTGACTCATTGAGTTTGGCCATTCCTAAGTTCTGGTGGAACAGAAGTCTCCTCCTTTTCAAGCCCCTGTGGATGCAGAGCCAAGGATCATACATGCTTTAACCCATCCCACATTAGCCACTTGGCTCTAAAACTCGTCTGTTTCCTTCTTGCTCCTTCATGGTAGTTTTCCATTTAGATTCCTGTAGGATGTGAAGTTAATGAAATTCATCCGCAGTTCTTATGACATCTTGTCCAGGGTGTCCCTTGTCTGGTGCCCTATACTTCCTGGGACAGGTGCCAAGGTAATTATGACCCTTTACTGGAACTCGAAGCTATTACAGTAGTTGGATGAATCAACAGGTTAGCTCTCTGAGATGGCACTAGCAATTTTAACATTGGACATGATCTGATCTTATCTTGTATTTAAGCATTTTTTAAGCTTGTTCAGCATCGGTGAAAGACACAGATCATTTAAATTTATATTTTTATCCATTATAATCACTAGTACTGCATCTGTTCCAGGGTCAGTATGTTCTGCCATGTGCTTCATGAGACAGACTCATCATGACCTTATACTAGGTAAGCAGTTATGGAGTGGGCTGCAACCACTATGATTATTACTGCCATTTATAATACTAAAAACCATAATTTTAAAAAAGAGCAAGTTGTACAACTTGAAAAATATCAACAATGTGCAGAACTGTATTGTAAATGGCTTCAACAGAAACAGTAATTGGGTCGTCAAACTGTCAGTCATTCTGATGCTATTAGTCTGATTTCTGTTCCATGGATCAGTGGGTTGGGGCTGAGCATCAAAAACACTTCTTGGAATTCAGCGATTCTCAGGGCTCAGCTGAGGCTGGCTCTACAGGGTAGACCGCAGAGCTACATAAAAAGGTCTCTTCACACATAAACTCCCACTCGTTGTGCTGTATTTTTTTTTTCTGGTTCGCTGCTGCTGCAAATTAGAATAAAGAGTAAAATTTTATCTAAAAATATATAAATTGTTTTACTGGCATCCCATCCAGACTGTAACCAAGCCTGGTACCCTATGCTGCTTGGGCTAGGCTCCAGCCCCCTGACCAGAATAAGCAGCTGGAAAATGGATTAAATCATTGAGTAAAAATATATTACACATTATGCAGAAATGATCTGACTACTGTCTTATCATGACCTAATAATTTTGCTACCACCTAATGAATGATTACTTACAATACAACCAAGCATTGACAATGGCATCACTGAATGGCACCATTTAGTCCTTACGCCATTACACAACTTTAATTTAGGGCTGGGTGATGATAATACCAACAATGCATGCTTTGCACAAGTAACTGTCACAGTAGTGCAGTAGTGAGCTGGATTGAGATAAGGCCTGGGCAGTATTTAATTTTTCACACCATCCAGACATTATTCCACGGTATATATGATATTTTATATATATATGCAAAATAACACACACACACACACACACACACAAAGCAATGTTATTTCGCAAAACAGTTCCTGTATTTGGTTATCTCAGCCAGAATATTTGCCAAGCTTGAGGAGTCCTGTGTTAAGGTTCAAACGCAAATCATCAATAAATTTCATGAAAACATTTTTACTCTCATATGAAACAACATTTTGCGAGTTCTGCATTTTTAATGATTGTGTTTCAAGATTATCTACTGCTGCTGCTTTTGCATGAACCAATCATAATCATCACTGACCTTGCTGTCAGACTTACTCATAGAAAGTGTTGTGCATTGTAAAAAATTTAACAAGGAGGAGAAAATTTAACCTGGTCACCAAAAGACTTCCTGCTGTATGGAAATATTTTGTATTCCATAGAGCCGATATTAAGCAGCACAAGGTGACACCACCTGCTTATTTGATTGACTCTATTGGTATCTAATAAATTCTATTTGGCTAAAGATTATTTGCATAAATTTTCAACTCCTTTTTTGCTTTATAAAAATGTATTGCAAAAAAATCAGATTGTGATATTTGAAATTCTTCCAGGAGTGTGCAGCCCTACTTTTACTGTTTTCAAATTTACTAGTGCATCTGTTGTATGTTTCTTTCTGTTTGAGCTTCCCTTGACAGAACAGTAGTTACTTCACAGACTTGGTAGCTGCAATTAACTTAAACTCCCTTTTTTCCTGCTGTGCCATTTGTTTTGCTCAGGGTTGGAGTGGAAGAGCTGGAGAAAGCAGGGCTGCACACAAAAGTTACTCTGGCATTTGGGCAGAGCTTTGGCGGCAGAATCACTCCCCATTCCCCACACGACAAGGACTGGCACTCGGTCTCCTTAACAACCATGCAGCAAATCAGATGTGCCAGGATCCTGCTCCATCTGGGGTATCGCCGCCATGCTCCATAGCCAGCCTCATTTCTTCTCTCTTGTGCCGATCTCGCAGGACATGAGCTATGAGCTTCTGCTGTCCGTTTTACTTTGCAAAGTACGGTGGTGGTGGTGGGGGCTTATATGTCTCGTGAGCAGTGTAGCGCAGAGGCTCTGGAGAAGGAGATTCTAATGAAAGGAGGTGGCTAATAGGAGATGCTAGGAACGCCATTGCAGCTAGCGGCTTAGCTAAAACAGTGGACAAAATATGTCTAGAACATTAGCCTCGTCACAGCAATGCTTTTAATTTCATCGTGTGCCACGTTTTGCATTTGAAGAAGCCGCAAAGCTCCGTGACGCTTCAGGGCGGCGTGAAACGTCGACAAGCCTTCGCCATTGCACGCGAGCTGGGAATGGTCTTTCTTTTCCACGCCACTATACAGGGGGGAAGGGGAGCGTCTAACTCATTTAGCAGATGGTATAAAAATGTGCAAGAGGCCTCAGCTTGAAATAAACTCGCAGAAAGGGGTAGAAAGGCTCTCCAGCAGCCGATCTGCTGGAACCAGCACTGGCTTTACTATCCAACAGGCAACTATTTAATTACACATAGAGCATAATTCATAGAAGCCTGAATAATCTACGGGGACATATTCAGTGTACGGTCTTATCAAGCTGTTACCCAGAATCAGTGTGTTAGTGTGAATGCTGAGCTTGTCACAAATTAGACAGACTTGGGTGCTAATTAGATGCATTTATCCATGTCCCTCAAAAAACAAACCACAGGCGAGCATAACGTTTGCCCTGATGATCTCTACTATTTCTCTACTAACTCTATTTCTTTCCTACATGATTAAATTAGAACAGTAGTTTTAGTTAAATGGAAGGAACCGTTTCCATTTTCTAAATCATTTTCTGTCGCCGTAGCTACATCTCCTACCGATGGTCCGGGAAAAAAGGAGCTGAAGAAAGGTTTCTCTCTGAGCACAAAGCCCAAAAAAGCCATCTTGACGAGGCTGATGGAACACTGTAGGATCACTGTAGGATCTAAAAAGATCAGCACAATGAAAAAAATAACAGAAATTTAAGGGCAAACAGCATTCAGATCCGCTCACATGGAGTGTCCTCTGGTGAGCAGCAGCAAAGTATTTTGCATTTTTCACCCTGCAATCAGGAATCCTTCCTCACTGCATGGAAATGAAAGCAAATGGCTGGGAATCGTTGCAGAAATGGTTTTCTACAAGCTTTTCTAGAAAGTTCTTTTAGGTTTTTCTTTTGACATTCCCACCACCACACACAAACATTGATTTTTTTTTTTTTGTGTTCTCATTCAACACAAACACATACACTGTATTGACTCCTAACTCCATTCAAGCAACACTGAGAAATGGGTAACGATTTACCAAGAAAAAAAACATCTGACCCTTTGTTTTTTTAAAAAGCAAACTAAGTTGTAAAGAAAACTGGCATTTTTTTTTCTTAGAGAACCATTTTCTCAAAATCATGGCCCTAAAAAAACAACAAAACCCACCCCCCACACTGACACAGATGCACACACACCCACACCAAAACACTCATATCAAAAGTGAAACTGAACTACATTCCTGTTTGGAAATTTCTTATTTTTCTAATACATTTAACATGGTGCAAGTAAATTTTTTTTCTTCCTCACTAGGGCTGGGAAACTGATCGAAAATTAATCAGAACCTCTAATCGACGTAATCTTGCCCATGTTGGTTACTTTTTAAAAATTTTTTACACTCTGTGACAAAAAAAATGAAAAGGTTAAGAACCCACACGAAGTGGTGCAAATGAAATGAATCTGAACGTGGTGAAAGGTCATATGATTGTATGACGCAGGCCATTCATAGACACACGTGCCCTGTGTGGACAGGTGTTGTCTTGTTGAAAGACTGTACCAGGGTGCTGTCTCAGGAGGGGTAAGACACGTGAACGCAGGATGTCACTGACGTAGTGCTGTGCCGTCAGGATCCCCGAATCAGTACCAGAGATGACCTGAAGTCATACCAGAGATCATACCATACCATGACGCCAAGAGTAATGCCAGTGAGACTTTCCACAACATTCCCAGGATTGTTCCTCTCCCCTCAGCGCCATCCTACCCGCACACGATGGTCATCTGTGGTCATGCAGAACCGAGATTCATCACTGAACATGGTACAGCGCCACTCGTCATCAGTCCATGCCTCCCGATTATGGCACCACTCCAAAGTCAGCCGTCTATGCGCTGGTGTTAACTGCAGCCTACGCATGGGACAGTGAACTTGTAGGCTGATGCCAGTCGTCGAGACAGTGCAGGATGACACGGGGTGTTGTAGAGAGTCCACTACCTGTGGCTGGATGGCAGGTGCAGATGTCATAGGGATCTGTAATGCTTGTCGCAAAATGCGACGATCCTCCCTTGGTGTGGTCCGTCTTGGGCGACCAGAACTTTCACAATGTGTGTGGGTGTCCTCACCTGCCCATTGGTTGCAACATCGGGCGATGTGAAATCTCCATGCCCCACATGCCAGGCAATTGCACAATAGGACCACCCGTCCTCACGCAAACCCACAATGTGACCCCTATCAAACTCCGTCAAGTGCTGGTAATGCTGTCTAATGCGCCTAAAAGGCATCCTCTGTCTGGTGACTAGACGTGTCAGCTCCTTGCAAACTGAATCATCTACATACCCATCGTTGGTCTGCATGTGTACTAAATTACATCTAAATCGGACCATTACTTCTGGGTGCTTAACTTTTTTTGTCATTGAGTGTACTGTCCCCTTAAAAACATACTACTGCGCATGTTGTCACGTGGTAGTCCAGTCTGCGACATGGGAGTAACATGGAGGAGAATTCAAACACCGAGTTGACAGAGCAACTCAAGCAAACAACAACAAGCAAAACATGGAACATGGACTATTTAATTTACATTGTGAACCTACCTGAAATCTGCAAAAATTTATTTTGAAAATGGAAACATGGTAGTAACCTATTACGGATATATTTGGTCATTCTCATAATCCTCCGACAAAACAAAATGTTACGGTAAAATACATCCGTCCATCCATTTTTTATAACTGCTTGTCCTATTCATGGTCGGGGGGGTCCAGAGCCTATCCCGGAGTACCTGGAGCAACCCCACGATGACATGCAGAGAACATACAAACTCCACTTGTTTTGTTACATGTTCAGTTTTCTGGACACTGCAATATTGCATTTGGCCATGTAGAGGCGCATGACTTAATACAGCGCTCCTGAGTACATAATGAAAAAAGCAATTAAACTCTTTTCTTCCCCCTTTCTATTAAAAGTGCTGAAGTCATTGGCAGAATGCGTGTAAGGGTCATTTACACGCAACACACTCAAATTTTGGTGCGTATCTAGCCTAAGTGTGCATAAACCCCAAACTAAGTGAAAAAAAACACCCAACTATGTGCTTCTTAAATGTAAGCGCATGCAGAATTCATCCCTATACCTCCCCCAGTTCTCCTGCGTATAGCCCAGATAAAGAATAGTGCTTCTTCTTTTTGCAGTTTCAGTGTGTTAGTATTTTCTGTTCAATGGCAAAAAAAATTCAGATCACTCATTTCCAAGCAGCCAATAAGCAGCGTGATTTGCTGTTTGAGCATTTATATATACACTGTGTGCGTACTTATTTAAAAAACAGTGCTGATGGGAACGTAACCACAATGTTTTTACAAATTCATGTGCATTAAAATAAGCAAGACTTTGCTACCAATCTGCATCTATCTGTGTTTTGTAGGAGTGATGTCAGAGATCGTTAATTAATAATAGTCAGCGGAAGGTCTCCACAAATGTGGCCATGCAACCACACGAGCGAGTGGGCGTCTGTGTGCCATCTGCAAGCCTTAAGCCAGCAGCCCCACGGCCCAGTGTTACCCCAAGTTCTTACCACCAAAACATACTCTAATTAGTATGTAGGCACGTTCTGATGGTTTCATTTGAAAGGATTTATCGTTTTAAATTTCTGTATAATTTCATTATAAATTTTAGTATAAACGGTCAATTATTCTGGATCCAATGATGTTCTTCAATTAAGCACCGGATTTTCCATTTTCAGAGGACCTTAAACACAGCTGGACCCGAAAGAGTTTCAGAAGCCAAAATTTAAAAAAATTAAGGTTTCCCTCAAGACCTGCATAAACATCCCAAGAAGACATTTACTTGACGTACTTTTGTTTTTTAAAAAAATCACCATACAATATATCTCTGTCTCAGGCACATGCCGTCCAGGGTATATACTTCAGGGAGCGTTCAGCTAGTGAAAAATGTCTTGCAGATTGTGCTTGCTTTGCAGATTCCTTATTTATTTTTTTGTAGTTATGTTTTCCACTTAGCTTGGCAGCTCCGAGACAGTGCCATGAGTCCTGGTTAGGTAGGTACTAATAAAGACGTCTCTGACGTCAGTCATGACTGTTCGGTGATCATGAGATTGGGAGATTGACACTTTTTTCCACTAAGCTGATTGTGAAAATGGCCCTACTGCTGGGACAGAAAATTAACGGCCGGGAAGGATTCTCAATGTGTGATGTCATGGTGTGGTGGGGGGGGGGGCTGACTACGAGGCTGTGAAACTGAGCCTGGAATTGGAGGAAAAACAAGGAGAAATTCTCACATCTCACACAAAATCCAATTAGGCCTTCCAGAGTTAAAAGAGTCACCTATCCATCACATACATATGTCAAGACTCAAGTTAGTCATGGTCCATAACATGGAATAAATTTTCTGTCTGACATCTGAGGCAAATTTTCATAAATCTAAAGAACTGCACAACGTCCTGGTTGCAAATTAACTCATTTTTTCTGTTTTAACAAAGCTGATCCTTTCTTAGCAGGTGATGCACTTCAAATCTTGTTACCTGACATTGTGTTTCTCTCATGTGAAGAGAAATATAGCTGGAAACATGCCCTTACAGTGTGAGGGATCACAGTCGTGCTCCTGTGCAAGTGGGGATCCAAAAGGCCGAACCCTGACCAATAATTGAGCCCTACCATGAAGCGTGGCAGGTGACAGATTTGATAAGGGAAGACTGAGGCTGCCCAGGGGGCGAAGACACCCCAGACACAGCCACGGCCCTGCAGTGACATGCGTCTGCTGGCCAGACGGTTAGACCTACAGTACAATCTGCCCCCCGTTCGCTTCTCTGAAATATACAGAATTGCACTGCATTCGTGATTCTAAGGCAAATGAAACCCACATGACAAGCAGCTGGTCAGAGACAGGAGATCTACATTTTGGGTAATTATGGTCCTTTATAAGGGCTATAGGCTTCGAGAAAGGACACATAAAAGAAAAATTATACATAAAAGAAGATAAATAAACAGAACCAAATGCAAAATTGTACAAGCTATTAAGTCTTGGAGCACTGCATCAGAATATCTGTCCAGGTTATTAGGGGTCACAGAAAATCAGAACGCACCCATTTATACAGGGAATGTGGGACAGGTGGAACTAATCAACACGTGAAAGCCTGGTCACCTGACTTTCCCTTGTGCAGCATAGGCCACGCCTCCTTTCCCCTACATCCAAATTGCAGGGTTTTCTGCAATTAGCTTTTAGCTACATATAATACTTACCATCAAGCTGGTTTTTAAAAAGCCGGAGTCCTGTTTTCTTTCTTTTATCGTTGTTACTTAAGCACTTTGAGAAAGAAGCAGGGTGGGGGAGGGGTTGCTTTGCAAATGTTCTTCTAGCATTTTGGCTGAACAGCCAAGTTGAGTCTGATTCGACAGATCACAGAGAAATAATAAAAGGTGAAGCCTTTGATTTGTGGTAATTCCAGGTAATGGCTTCCAGAGGGGGCCACTCAGCACCTCGGAATGCAGTGAAATCCCACCGCCAAGCCGCCGCTGCCCCTTCCTGTGGTTCCATGCCTTTAAACCATCTCTGGGCTGTAAAGTTTCCAGCCTCTTCTGGCCTGTATTTTTTTAATCTGTGCGCCTCCTACATTTGTGCGTACAGATATCCATAAAATGTCCCTGCAGACAGATGATGATGGCTGAAAAAGTAGATGTTCTGGAGACGGCCCATGAAATATCCATAATTTACTGCTTGGATCAATAAGATCAACACCTAGCTATCAAAACAAACAGTTTTGACTTTAATAACCTCAACTGATGTCTAATAAACTAAATGAGCTAAAATGAAACATGTTTTCACCTGTTTTTTTGAGTTTCTTTAGTTATGTTAGAATTCATTAATCACTCTTAAGTGACATTTAATTGGAATTCTCCAGAGTTATCATGTGTGCGTGAGGTATTGGACAGATTCTCGGAAACGGTACGAGCTCTCCATCACCTCTAGCTGCGTTATCTCCAACCATGTGCAGCGGTAACTTCGCTAGCTACAGACCACGCTTCACAGCTACAGACATTCACTCACGCCAGCCCCGTATCGGACACGGGCAGCTTGCGAGGCTGTAGCTGCCCAATCAGGCATGTGAAAATCGCTTATGATGGGACTAATGTGAATGATACCAGCCCTTTCCTGCTCTAACCCCACCCACCCAAAAAGAATGTCCTGAGAAGTGATTCGCTGTGGAATGAATATCCATGATTTATCCATTTCATAAACTGTCTCTAAGTATGTCTATTTTCTAATTCAAAATGGAAATTTCAAATTTTAGTCTCCCATTAATTCATCACGGTGATATTAGCATTGTCTTTTTTTAACAGCAACAGGTGTCGCTCTTTTATTCTTTTCTTTTTTTTACCACCCGAACAAAGAACAAATAAAGCAGAACCCCCTCCCCCCTCACACCCCCCACCAGACGTGTTTCTTGTTTCTCTAACAAGTCTCTAAACAGCTCAAAAGCTGGCTGGATGCATCTCAAAATCCTATTAAGCCGCCCACTGATGTGAAAGAGACTTTGTCGCAGAAGGGGACAATGGCTGCCATCCATATTGGTTGGTCATTTTTATTAATTAGGCAATGTGGTGTATGGGGGCATGAAGGGAGGGGAGGTATGGGGGTGACTGGGTGGGAGGTGGGTTGAGTCCAAACCCGCACAACTGAACTTTTCTCACGCCTCCAGGAGGGCTTTTGACTCCGAAAGGAACCCCACAGTAAGATCTTCAAAAGCGTGCCGGAACAGGAGAGAGAGGCCCAGTGAAATCAGAGAGGGGAGAGAGGGGGGTTTGGGCTGGGAGAGCTGGGAGAGGTGGGGAGGTCGGGTTTGGGGNNNGCAGGGGTGTATAACAAACCATGCGAATGGATGAGTGTCCCTACCACCCTTAATACCCGCTTAATATAAAAGCAGGATCAGAGGAAACAGTGAAGTGAGCTCTGGGTAACAGGTGGGGGTGCAAGACAAGGGATTAGCTGCTCATCTGACAGCAGGCGGCCGGTCACTGGTGGGGCGAGGGTCCAAATGTGCTAATCACTAAGCTTAAAGCCCTAGTTGCTGGGCCTTCATTTGGAACTTTGCTTTATATCAGCCAGGGAGGGTTCTAGAATATTTATCTAATAAACAAAAGCCTCAGATTTCAAATCCTACTGCCCAATCAGGAAATGTCCTCAAAAAAACATGTCAAATACATGGAGTGTCAGACAAACAGATTTACAAGGTGGTCTGAAGTACTTCAGCTTACAGCTAGCCTACCATTGTATTCTTGAAGCAGTGCTTCACCTGACCTTGCACAAAGTATTCCACTGTGCAACTGAATAAAGCTCAAAACTGCAAGCTAAGTATGCTGACTAGGATAAAAACACAGCAACAAATACAAATAAATGAGTGGATAACTCAGCTCACTGCGTGACAAACAGCCCCTTCAGAGACGAAAAGCATGAGTCTGTTTGCCCAGACCTGGAACAATCAGCAACGCAAATGACAATGGCATTAAGATTTTAACACACCTTCACTGTTATCAGGTACCGAGGCCTTTGTCTGAAATGCCATTCTGGGAGGCAGTTGAGGAAGAATGCATTAAATGACAGAAGAATGAATGAGTGCCTTACACCATTCATATCACCTTCCATTATGGTTATGACTGATGTTGCATATGGAGGGAGGAGGAATGCAGCCAGGTGGAGGCTATGCTGGGTACAGCTGACATATTTCATATAACATCTGCCCAATGTTATGATAATTCCACTGAGGAATGAACCTTCTAGAAGCTCTTATCGCTCTCCTTTATCTTGCTTCCATAAACATAAAAAAATATTGCTGGTGTGCTCAAGAAGTTCACAAGTTGTACAGCTGAAACCAAATGAATTTCACCTCAAACTTACAAATGGACCCCTGTTTAGTTCTACAGGCATGTTTGTCATTTTGGTGGTGAACAGAAACCATACTGTCTCCTGTGTTTGGAGGAGAAACATCCAAGACCCCAGGAAGAGGCAGACAAAGGTTTTCAGTGTGTATGTGAGGGTGAAGGGTAGCTTCCATGGCAAATTACAGCTGAATAAATGAATTTCATCTCTAAGGGTCTATGTGCTGTCCTTCACAAAAACCTAAAAATAAATTCTCTGCAGGGAACTGGTTCACATATCAATGATATAATGATATAACCTTTGGTTCATTAATTTTTTTTCTCATGATTTTAGGAAATTAGCTTTCACGTTTCTCACATATGAAGGTCCAATCAGCAGGACGTCTTTATTATATATAGAAATCTAGGCTAATATGTGCAGACATGGGGGTTATCCTGATTAATATTATATGAGAATGGTCATGCGTATATCATCAACAAGTTATAAATTTAATGCATTTTACCCGTCAGTCTTCAGATCCCATTGTCAGCACACAAAACTGAGCACGTAATTTGATCTATCATGTGCTTTGGCTATCATTTAAAAGTTCAAACGACGAAAGATCAGCATGCCAGATATCACAGACACCCTTGACCCCTGGATAACATACAGTGTGAGCAGGCTGACTTCCATATGACTGAAGAGGTTTTTAATGATGGATTAGTTTAACTTGACAGATTAGCTTAACCCCTGCAACCTCTGCTCTGGCTCCTCCTGATTGATTGGTGTTGCAAAAATTCCTGATGTCCCAGTTCTGTGAAGAGGGCACATTGCTGCTGGTGACCCCCTGATCACCAGGCTCCTGCTCTTTGATACACCGTTGCCTTCTGCTCCATTTATTGGCTGTAGTGACCAATGTTGACCTCTCCAACTCTACTGGACAAAGGGGCTTCCACTTCCATGAGGCACAAGTTCAAGACCCATAAATTGTGCCTCCTGAATGAGACCTTCCTGGTTGTTACTGCAGAGTAAAATAAGCAGCTACTGAAATGGGTAAGACAAACTCCGGGAGGCAAGCAGGAACTTTGAATGCGCAAGTTGGATGCACACAAGTCATGATGGCACATATCAAATAAACATGGTTATTCTGCCAGATAACCAGTCATTTTAAGTTGTTTCATATTAAATCCAGAAGCCATTTTACCAGAGCTGCATTACAATATCTTTAATTGCCCTTGACCGTGTTTAACAAGCTGCGAACTGCAACTCCCATAAGTCCAGTCTGCTCGAACACCTTGCAGAAGCCTGGGAATTATCCCTCCAGTCAAATGCTTGGAGGAGAACAGCCTTTGACAAATCATCAGCAAAATCAAAGAGCCCAGGAATAAACATTATTCAGTCCTGCAGGTGCAATACTGGACATGTGGTCATTGGTAATGACTTAATTTGTTTGAATTTTCCTGCCAATGACAGGAACAGCCTGATGGGATAATTAAACCTTAACATTCTTGCATTCTTTAATGTAACTGTGTACACATTCCCCCCTGCTTCTGCACTCCTCCCAGCTTCCGCCCACTCCCATGTGTAGAAGGTTGTTGAACAACTGCATGGTCACGGCCCAGGTCTGCTCTAGGCGCTCGCAAGCCTGGTCGGAGATTAACGTACGCACATGTCTGTAACAGGACACGCTTTGGCCGGGGGACACAGATTAGTGCAGCTGACAGGCAGTGTGCTGACAATGATGGAATTCCTTGTACAGCAGAATCGCCGGGCTCACCCCAGCACGTTCACGAACACCCCCGCCCGAGGCCCTCACAAACCTGAGCAAGACCCCAAGACAGATGCCTTGGCAGCCCACCCAGCACCACAGACAAGTATGAGAGGGGAGGGGGTCCAAGCGTCACCTTCAGTCTCACTTTCCACCCTTCTATTCCGTTTAGAGAGACTATGGACTGAAAAGTGATATTTTAACATGATCTGCATTGACCCGTTATTGCATTTCATCAAACGTGACAGTTTAGCTCAGAGCAAGTTTGCTTATGCTGGGAAGGTAGAACATTCTCCTAAAAAGCCTCAAATTCTTTGTTTATTGTGGATGAAAGTAGCAAGAAGCATTTAACATGTCATCACATTTTTAATGAGTCCATATCATGTCACAGTAAAATGTTTTAAGGAGAAATCTACTGTTAGAAGCTGAAAGAATAATAATAAGACTCTCTTTTAAAGAATATATCTCAACAGGATTTTTGGTTTTACAAAACACAACTGAAATCTACAGAGCAGATAAATTTATCTCTCCACAGACTTCCAATTAATACTGGAACAGAATTCCCCCTTTATGCTAGAGCATTTTTGGACAAAGTCGCCGCTTCTCTGCTTATTGCACATCAGACTTTTGTTTTGTAACAAAAGTAAATTTCATATTGGGCTAAATTTCCCTTGAAATAACCTATACAGGGCTCCAAAGACTGGAAAGCAGCCAATCTTGAAGACGATGATAAAAGATCTGCAATAAACAAAAGCCAACAATCACTGAGCAGAAGGAAGAGCCAGCAAGCAGAAGCTTAGGACTGTCCGGCCGCCATGTCCTTGCAAAAGGAAATGGCACCTCCAAGCAATCTTGCAAAAATATTGTTCCCCGGTCTAGCCAGACCTCGGCAGCCGGCTGGACTAACTCAGTGTGACACTTACCCCGTCTCCCCCCACCCCCACATGGCGCTGACAAAGGAAGCCCACTGTTCTGGCAGACCCCAACAGGCCTTCAAGGTTGGGGGAGGGCGGTGGCTTGAGATGGATATCCCCCACCCCGTCTCCACTTCGTCCCTCGAGAGCCAAGCTCACCTGCCAACTTGGCGGGCGGAAGGCGGCGGCGGCGGCAGAGTGCGACAGGAAGCGGGAGTGGGGCCCATGTTACATTCTACGAACTCTTGCCGAGACAAGCCAAAAAAATTACGTAAAACAACGGCAACTGGACTGAAAGATCTTCTGGCTTTAGTGCTGTGGAAATCAGCCGTAAAGTTTGTAAACAGAGGGAAAGTAAATCACCTAAGCAAGGAACGCTGGGGGCAGGAGAGGGTGTGGCCACGGCGTTGGGAAACCTTGTCGTGTTCAACCATTTCTTCCTCGATCCCAGCTCAACATAGCGCTAACACTTAAGGCCTCCGGTCTTCAGCTTGTGTGAGGACAGATGGGTGCCACCTTCTGTCTCATTCGCTGTCACCACACTTCACTCCGCAATAACAGGCCCCAAACTCCCTTACAGACTTCTCAAGATAGAGTAGTGCTACTGCAGAGCAAATTCACAACCAGCACTGGGATTCTGACAAGGAATTATTACAGGGTCATGACATACAGTGTTAAATCTATCAACGAACCGGGCACAAGAAATTAACGTACCTTGATCTCCATCAACAAACCATACAGCTAAACCATTGACCCTGATCTTTCTAAGTGTTTTCAATGTGGTTCATTCTTGGTGATGCATATGAATGAGAAACTTACTAGAAATAGCTAAATGGGTCCATGAGCACAGAGACAAGTTTAAGCACACACACACACACACACACACACACACACACATATATATATATATATATATATATATAAATAAATCTCCATACATTTTCCATAACTGCAGCAGTGAGCTTGGAGTCTATCCCAGGAAACACAGGGAACTAGACATGGCCATGGATGGGATGCCAGTCCATTGTGGGCCACATTCACATGCATACAGTATCACACCCTAAGGGCAACACCAATTTAGGAACAGCAATTCACCAAACGTGCAAACAGCCTGGAGAGGCAGCTGAAGGTGTTTATGTGCAGCAGCTCACTGAAGGCTTCCATGCACTCGTCCGCTTCATTTTAACTGGCTTTACTTAGAGCCCCTTCATTTCCTCTTTGCAGGGCAATAAGGGCTAGCAACGGACGTCCCATAATCCTTCGGGGTGAGTCACTAGCGACCCCAACTTTCCAGCATGAAAAGCGCCGTGGTCTCAGCTGAGGGGCTGCGTGCCTCAGTAAACCTGGCAGAACCTGGCAGGAAAGTGATTTGCCCAAAGCTGGAAAGCTTTTGGTTCTGATGTGCTTCTGGTCTCCTTGTGGTGGCTCCTTGTTCTTCTGAAGATCCACTGAATTATGTAGATATAAGTTGTTTGCTTCATTTTCTGCACAAAAAACCCCTTGTGTCCATCAGCTGTGTCATACAGGCTCTGAGCAAAGCTTCTCCATTAAAGACCACTCGAATCTGTTCACTCGATCTACCAAAACTCTACATGGTGATGTACAGTTTTTCAGTCAGAAAACACTTTCAAAATTATACCTACCATCCACAATCAAATCCAACCGTTGACCTCTGGCAAGCCGCGGCTCATTTTCTACCATCCACGAACGACAAAGCAGGTGAAGCCAAATTACATCAACTCATTTAACAGCAATTTCACTGTTATCGCGAGCATAATGAGAAGGACGCACTCCTCAGCTCAGGAACTCGCTCCATTAAAGTGCTGTGCTTGTCTCTAAATAAATATCCAACATCCATAATTGATTTCCTTTTATCCCACATCTTCCAAAAGCTATTACTCAGGGAAGAGAAGGTCAGCGCTGGTATTTTCCATTCTAAAAGAACATCCATCGCAGGCTTCGTCCTGTCCGTGTTTTTACTCCCTGTTCCCGTATCTTCGCTCCGGTTGACAGTTGTTGATGGATCGGCCTTGCGGTCACTAAGACAGCTCGGTGTGGAGATTGCTGCCAGATGAAGGGGTCTCTTCGTTCATTCTGGATGAAGCTGTTACCCTCTGCTGCTGGCAGCGCCCTCCCAGAAGGCCATATGCTTGCCCCCGTTCTGCCAGAAGTCAGCCAGAACCATGGCCAAACCCTACATTTTCAGGCAAACTTTTTTCATTGTTATTATAAAAACGTTTACATTTATTTCCATACCCAAGGCCGTTATGCAGGACAGCTCAAATGGCTTCCACTGTCTACTTAATTACGATAACATTACAGATTGATATATCTTGCAGGAGAACTGCACAGGCTGCAAACCTGCAGCTCCGCTGTTATAAGGCTAGCTCTTTTATGATCGGTGTTTGTTGCCATGGCTTCGGCCCAGTTGTCCGCAGGGAAACATTATGCGGTTACACATATGAGGCGCTTAAAGAACAGCGGAGCAGAATTTTGAAAGATTTGGGTCAGACGACTGCGTAGATGAAATCCAGGGCCGTAATGCAACAAAGAGGCTTTTTCATGTGGCCTTATACCAAATGAGAAATTAAAATTACAATCACAACAAGGTAAATTAAAGCTTGGCCTAATGTAAAAAATGTTTTTTTGTGAATGAAAGAGGATGAAGGGAGGTGTCCATCTGAAAGGCAGATCTGGTCTGGAGACAGGGCACCCGGAGGATGCCAGAAGACTTATCCCAAGTTAAAAACCCGATGAAGGAGCTGACCACAGCAGCAACAATGGCAGTGTGCTCAGTGTGCCTAACTGCAACATGATGACCTTAACCCCTACCCAGCCCTAACCTTAACTATAAGTAACCAAATAAAATACGAGAAATATGGCATTTTTACTCACTTCATTGCATTCACAAATCTTTGTGGGGATCTGAAAAATGGTCCCCACAACGTCAAAATAACAGATTTTTATTACATTGTGGGGGACATTTGATCCCCACAATGTAATATAAACATAATCCACACACACACACACGCTTCAGAAAGGTCAGAGGTGAAAGGCTTAGGGTGTCCCTCCCCTGCTCGTGCCTATTAATGCAGTGAAATCCCCTTAAAGCATAAACTTTCTTTTGAAGAACATAAAGCAGGCCAGCATTCATCGTCTGAATGTCTGGTGGAAACATTGGCCCTGGAGACCGAAGCTTCGCCTCCTTCCTCGCCCCACGTCCCAGACTCTGGCTCCCACATTCTCTTCTCCAGCCGCCGCTCGGGTACTCCATGCCCACAGGTAATCAACCCCATTTCGAACCCCAACATGCTAGCATCTCCAGCAAGCAGAAATCAATTCTCGCTCAGGGGGGCTTCATACACCATTCAAAGCAGCTTCCAACATACCAAGCCTGGAAAGAGAATCAGAGAGTGAAAAATCAAATCATTTATCCTCCAGCAAGATAAACGGACGGGAGTAATCATGTAGCTAAGAGTCATGATTATCCCTCTTCTTTTAGGGGAAACAAGACAGCCGCTCTCGAAATCCTGTGAGTGCCGTGGTACTTTTGGTTTATTAGATATTACATATTCAGCGAAGCACCTCAAACTTCAAAAAGAAATGGAGGCCTTCTGTCAGCAAGACAGGGTGTATTGGGGGGTGGGCAGGAGCAGACAGTAGTTAGTTCTGAGCACCACTTCCAGGGAACGTCACTGAAATACACTATGCATTGAAAAGCTTTATGAGGAACATGATCAGATACAAGGCTTCAATGACTTTCAGTAGCCACTACTGTAGCAGGCCACAGGAAGATGCTCTGTGCAAACAGCTCAGGAAGGTAGACTCAGATACTAGCTTGCACCAGCTAAAGCAGATAGGTACAATCCTATACATCACACAGTCTTACATATGGAAACCGAAGATCTCCATGGACTACATTTCCCAAGATGCTTTGCAAGTAAGTGAAACAAGGGGCAGGAGCAGGAGCTTCGCCAAATTTGTTCTGCTTTAACCTGCTGCTCAGTTCTTCCAGATTAGGGAACCTCAAAAACAGAACCAAATGGACAATGCCTCAGCATATCAATACACACTGTTACACACGTGTACGATCGCTTCACTATCATGATGCATACACTAGACCATTATATCACAAGCTAGCAATAAAAAAAAACATTAAGTGGCCCCCTCTTCGAATGAATATATTCCCCCGCTCGCCTGAATGCTAAGATGACAAATGCAGAGAAGTACTGTCCATAAAAGTGTAATACAAACCAGATGTCTTTTTCTCAGGCCGAAGCAGGGGGAAAAACAGAAAAAAAAGCCACATGACCCCCTTAATCCACTTAAAATCTAAAATTTCAAACAGTTATGAAAATATTTTCCCTTTAAATGCGCTCCAGATGAAGGAGAAAGTTGGGCCTGTATTCATTTTTCCCCTCCTCTCAGATGCCATCTCTTTTTGGCTATGCATTTCCCGGGCGATGGGTCTCTGGACCCGCCCTCTCATCTCCACCAGGCACGTGATTGAGTGGGCCCGTAACGACACGCAGAGGACAGCACCCTCGCCACTGCAGGCTCGAATCCATCCCAGTGCAAGTTCACTGACGGAGCTGAACGAATAAATATGTGCAAACCAGGGACCCGGTGAGCACAGGACAAAATGTAAGGAATAAAACATCATCTCCCATCCTAACAATATGCTGTTTCATCAGATGCAGCTCTTCCAAACAAACTGCCGGCCTGTAGCGCCTGGCTTGCTTTTCATTTGTGCACCTAGCCCCCCCCTCCATTGCTCGGTCACTGTCATGTGACATAACTCCCATTTTGGTCAAGTGATGTAAAAGAAGCAAGTGTGCATGTGGGTTTTGCTACTCGTGATAAATGTCTTGCTCTGTCATACTGGACATATTTTGAACAGCCTTGGCTCGTCAAATCAGGTCTTGGTTTGCAGGGGCCTCGTATCATTGCTACAGCTCCCCCTTCTTGCCTCTGTGGGTAAAAACCTGGCCTCCTCTCAGACTGAAGCCAGCCAGGGAGCGTGGCGCCTCTGAGGTTAGCGGGTGGCCTTAGTGAGACACTTGCTATGTCCAGGACCTATTTTTACCCAATTCTCCTCTCTCCCTCTTTCTCTCTCTCCCCCCCCCTCCCCCTTGTCTATGTGTCTTGCCCCC
>JAODJU010000036.1:13316219-13339036 GCA_026776725.1 Gnathonemus echidnorhynchus
CACCACCACCCCCCTCCCCCCCATCATTTTCGCATATTTATTTTGAAGTGTCGCTTGCCAAAGCAGCAAGCTCTCCCCATCACTGGGCCGACAATTTCTGGAAATAAATCTCTTGCCACAGCCGATGGATTTTTCCCACTCCCCTCCCCTTCGTCCGGCTTTGTCTCAGCCCCTTTGTGAAGCTGAGGTCACAGGAGGCCTAATTACCTGTTGCAAGCGCCGATAGCAGCGGTTCCATTACAAAAGGCCTCCGAACAAAAAATCTGAAAAGCAGAAAAATGACAGGGAACAATATTAAAAAAGTGATGAACGGTTAGCGATTGTGGGAGTGCTGGTGGAAATGCAGCAGAGTAATCTGTGATTGGATGTGGTGAAAAGGGTCCTGTTGCCTTTATATCGTCACAAAAGGTTTTGATTGTGTTTGACGGGACTGGGTTGTCACTGTCGTCACGGCTGATGCCGCCCGCAGAGTTGGTGTGCGTTGTGCTTGCTGCTGCTGGTGTTGCGGTTTAACACCATTCTGAGCCCGTTTGCAGTCTACAGCTCGTACGGGATGATCAAGTCAGAGCAGGCAGGACCGGAACCACCTGGGACTCCAGAAGCCTGGGGGGTGCCAGGGTGATGTGCTGTTTTTGCTTTCTAGCTAAGTAACATCTTCTCTTCTCAAACTACATCCTCTCCTCCATTACTGTTCTCCATTTCTAAGGCTAAAGCGCCACAGAAAAACAAAAAACAATGCGACACAGGCAGATGGTACAGCAGATAGTGTCCGTTTAATGTAATGGGTGATAGCATTTTGCTGAGCATAACAAGGGTTAATGCCAACATGTTCTACACCAAGGGACCTGGCAAGAACTACTGCTTCATGTTTATCCTTCAGTAACCCATGCTTTGCACTCATAAAATACCTGAAAGTCCTCCGGAAACAGGAATATATTTTTAGAATCTTTCTACTCCAAGTCATTTCCAAGCAATTCCTTCGAGCCTTGTAACCCGTCTAAAAGTTTAAGGCAGCCATTAATATCTGTTTAGTTAAAGCCTTTCTGTAAACATATGGTTAACAATAATGCATTTTCCCTCCACTTTTTTTAAACTGCGTTAATCACTAAAGCGCCACTCAGACTCAGAGCCACTTACGTCTGTGTGTGATCAAAGTTTTCGTTAGCGGGTTCCTTTCAGTAATTAGCTCCTATGCAGCGCATAATAGCTCGCATCTGTGTGCCTCTGCACTGCCCAGACTTCTCTGTCGCTTTACCCACAAAAGAAACATCAAGCTGCACGACATTACAGCCTGTTTCCTGTGAGGTAAATAAAATTGGACTTTATGGATTCCATACCCCACACACCTCCCACCCCTTTTCCTAAGGACCCAAATTATACAGATGAGTCTCTTTAATCCCCAAATGTGGGCCGACCCGATCCCAGCGAGGCTCATTTCCTGAACGCCAACTCGAGTGTGAACTCAGCTTTCATGTCGCGCGTGCAGCGGTTCCCCGGCAGCAGGCCCAAGTTAGGCGCTGCGGGCTGGGCTGGGCTGGGCTGGGCCGGGCCGGGCGCTTGTGCCGAAAGCCACAACAAGCAGGGGGACAGATCGCTTTCATCCGGCTGGGGGTGGTCAAACCCTCACTAGGGTACTTCCACAACGTAATGGCGTTCGCATGCTGAGGGTGACAAATGTGGCGTCAATAAGGAGCTTCATTTATGAAACCTAACCTATAATGGAGAATCGGAGGGCAGAGTCAACCTGGCAGATTCAGGGGGACCAAAACTTCACGTGGGCCCTTGAATACATAAAATCATATGTAAGATTGGGTGGGAGTGGCTAAGGTGACATTTTGTCAGGGGCTCCAAAATTTATAGGTACACCCCTGGACTATAATATAAACTATATACCCCTAACCCTTACAGGACAAGACCTATTTGTCCCATTTTCTGTTTCCCTCAGGTCTTAACTCAACCTTGCCCTCGTCATTTCCTCCATCTCTTATTCTGTGCCCCACAGTAACCAACTTGTCCTGATTCATTTCTCCTAGTTATCAGACTTTCAAACATTGATTTTAGTCGGCTGCCTCACTGTGGTGAAAGACAGTGAGGCTTTGGGCAGCACACTTTGCACGACACACCCAGCTGACTTTGTTCCGAGACAAACGGGGACATGATGGGAAAAAGAAGAAGGGAGAGAGAGAGAGAGAGAGAAGTGGAGAGAAAGGGAGAGGGAGGTTACACATTCGGAACAGCTTCTTTTTAAGAATGGATTAGTTTTCCATTTCTGAAATGAGTAAGACTGTGCCAATTCCTCACATTGTGCAAATGTTTTGTGCTTTTTAGCCTGTTCAGCTTTTACAATATCTGTGCTCAGCTACAACTAGCACAAGCAATGAGACACATGCTGCAGCTACTAAGAGCATTCTGGAACAGGATATGTTTCACGACAACTTAATTTTTCGATTTTATTGACTTGTTTGTTTGTTTATTTAAAGAGTAATATAACGCTAAGTCTAAGTCAACTCAGATAATCATTATGTAATGTAATCGTGGAAAGATTATTTTATAATCATGACAATTGTTTGTTTTTAGGCTTTGGGCATTCCATTGCTACAAGCAGTGACTAATTCTGTTGCATCAAGAGACTTTTTAACAGGCCCAAAGAAAACTGCATAAATAACGGCCTAAAGGTGGAATTCTGAAGTGCTTCAGTCAACAGACACTAACAGACCAGTACAATGAAATGGTGCCTATTGTTTGAGGTTCTCCGAAAGAAAACATCGCATTTCCCATCACTTTTCGCTTCCTTTTTGATATAAATGGAAGAAACACCTGACATCACCTGTCACAAAACGTCCTTCCCCACAATTCCACCTGAGCTCAAACCACTTGCTGCTGCTGTGGTGATGGAAGCCAATCTGTTTGGCTAAATGGGGATGATGAATACCCACGAAGAGGGTGGGTGCTATCTTTGCCGGACAGAGCCATCGTGATTATGCACCAACAATGGCAACATCTATGATGGAGAAGACAGATGTTTGAGGTTCTTTTGACCTGACATCTGCAGCAGGCTTGGGGAGAACCTGGGTAGTCATCTCCAGTGACTGTCGAGTCAAGATGTCCATTGAAAAACACGCTTAACAGAAAAAGCCAATTTCGAGTTTGTCAAGATTTACCAAATCCATGTTGACTCATTCTGTTCCGATTTTCCTTGCGTCATCATCCAGAGCTACTGTTGCCTGCATGCTTGCCCACAGTTTAGCTTCCAAGAAAACAGAGCATAAAGGAACTCAGCAAAACCCCATCATGCAAACACAGCGTCTTTCCACGCCGAAATATGGCGACATCGAGCCACTAATCTCACTCTACCTTGGCGAGGCCCTGGCAGATCCCTGAGCTGAATAAGCAGTGGGTTTTGTAAACCACGGCAAAACTTAGCGAGTCCTGCTCTACAAACCAAGCTGTAAGCCTCACAGGGGGGCAGGCAAAAAAATAAATCAGATCATCGCAGAAAGGAAATTAAAGGATCCATGAGAAGAAACCATAGCCGGGGCTTCACACACCCAACCTTTTGAAACATTTAATATGTAGCAGTGGAAGGAACCCCTAGACTAAACAACTGAAACAGTGTCAATCACAACAGAACCATTTCTCTAGACATGCTCACAATTACACCCATATGAGTCCCAACCAAACTGGTTTAGGCTACTTAAGATCGCTACACTGACAGTAACGATACCCATAAGACGTTTAAAGCAGTGGTCTGCTTGTGCTTCCAGGACCCTTTATTTAAAGTGGTTTTAGTTCTAGCTGAGCTCATAATTAATATAAATAAATAAGTATAATTAATTCAACTTGACTGAGTGGTTGACTGAATTTTTAAATATGAATTGATGTTTCTTAAGTTATGAATTCTTTGAGATCTACAGTGCTGTTAAATGATAATACTGTATTAAACATTACTGAAGTCAATTTATTATAAGAAATAATCAACGAGTTGACATCCCAATATCCGGAATAACCATACAATTTAAAAATGATTGAAACACTGTCTTAGAGTAGTGACAAATGAGGGTTTTATATAGTTTTAAAGTATATGTGGTTTCTAACCATTAACAGACATAATGGTTGTTTTAGCATCTGACAAAAGGCCAATTAAGCTTAATTAATTACTAGCACAGCTGGAACAAAAACCTGGCAAACGCAGCTGGGTATCCAAAACTAGAACTGACTTCTGATAATTTATAGTATCAGCTCCCAAGTGACTGCATAGAACGGCACGAGTGAAGCAGTGTCAATTCCAACTACCCACAATTCAACTCTTCAGCCTCATCCACAAGCTGAACCATTTATGCCAACAAGATGCTACAATTATCCTCCATAAGAGCTAACCGGGCATGTATTAGATGCTACATATTACACTGTACACTCAGGAGTTTGTTTAAACTCTACTTGAAGGAGAACCCTCAATTTAGATGATTGCTTTCATGATTATTCTCTTTCCAAAATCTCTTTCCCAGAGAATACCTTTCTCTTGCTGAAGAGGGTAACCAGACCAGTAGATATTTTGGGGTTATTCTGGGGTGCCTTTTTGGTCTGTAGTGTAGGTCATTATCGACGAATATGCTCATTGCAGCAATTCTAGAGTTCCTAGGCCTTCTCACTGGTGGGACACAGGCACACACAACACGCTATTCTCACTCACATTCCTGGACAGAACTGACTCGCTGCTGATGAATTAAATCAAGAGCAATTGGGAGGTCTCCTTATCCAAAGCCCATGGGTAGTAACTCCTAAGTGTGACCTTCTCCTCCACGGCATCATCATGTGAGCAAAGACCCTAACCTGACAGGTCTCCAAACACTCCTCGTCCTGCCACAGGGAACCTCGCTCGCCCTCACACTTCACATGGAGCCCCTATCAGCCGCACTCCTCTGAAGCTCACTGATCTCGTTCCAATGACTCAAGAAATTCCGAAAATAAGGAAAAATTCAGAATACGGGAAAAAATGAAACCCTAAGTCTGCTTCTTCTCAGAACAATGAGATTGTAGAAGGTTCAGTCAGGGGATTAATACATTTTCTTAGGCCCTTAACCCAGTCCCCAAAAAAAAAAAGAGAGAGATATTTGTTTAGGTCTCACACACACGTGTTTATAGGTAAGTGTACATAGGAAACCGGAGAGTTCCTCCTAGTTTGGTGTAGGGGAGGGAAGGAGATGGGAAATCATCATGTTTTTTTTTGGTGGTGGTGGTGGCCTATTTCCTTACAGTCCCATCCCACAAGGGAAATGGCTGACAAAATGGCCCACATTGCGTATGGAGACCCTGGAGACCAGCAGGGCAGTGGTCCTTTCACAGATGGGGGGGTGCAGGCATGTAGAAGGGGGGGACTCAGGGGCAGATGCTGGTGCCTGTCAAAGTGCTAGGAGGCACACTATGACGGAACCTCCCGGCAACAAACACACTCCATATTACACACCACATTACACACGGTGTGCCCTCCATGCCCAAACACAGCTGCCTGTAGCTGTACATGCAGCACTCATTAACAACCGAGAAAAAAAAAAACACACTTGTTTTTCAAGAACTGTTACCACTTTGGGTGACTTAATTAGCTAATTTGTGAAATATATCTAGTGTGTTACTGATAAAACAAAGACACTCTTCAAAGCCAGACTACTTCTGCTTATGTAATTTTGGCAATTTTAAGTTTTTAACTAAGATAAGCAGATTAGTTAAACATCGAAATATTTAATATATTAAATGTGTAATATATTTTAATATACGTCAATATTAAAATATTTACAGAATATCCCTGTGTACTTTGGATACATTTAATAGTCAAAAGCACAACCAGGATTCTATTTTCCAATGAATTAGGCTGGTTAGAGTAAATGGAGGGGGCCTTATCTCACTTTTGGTAGTGAATAGTGGGCATACAGTACAATATTCCCATGAATAAAGACTGAAGACTCACACTGCTGTACATTCTTTGGGAAAACACACACACACTGGGACACGCAGCAGGACAAGGAGCTGAAAGAACCAATCGGATTCTGAGACACCCTCTCTGCTTCCTCCACATCCCCACGGCAACCCCTTCATCCCCCACAATCCCCCACAAGTCTGTGAGGCTTTCTTCCGTGTCCCTTAATTTCCTGTGATCCTTTTCTCTTCACCTTGTCCGTGGTTTCCGCCCGACCTTTTCACCTTTGCCCTCTGTACCCCCGTTAACATGAACTGCGAGGGCTTGATGACTGGTGGCGCCAGAGACACCCGGTGTGGCAGGAGCGTGTCGTCTGAGACAAACGCTGATTGACGGTCACAGATAACGGCCTTACACGGTCCCTCATTCATTTAATTACTTGGCTGCAAATGATCAAGTGCGCTGCTGTGTGCCAGCACTGAATTACCCACGTCTGGTTAATCATCCGGGTCTAACCACGCTCGGTGATTTGAGCCCCCAGTCCCTTGGTGTCGACCTTTTGCCATCTCCAGCCCAGCAAACTGACACCCCCACCCCACCCCCTGCTGCATACACACTTCTGCCCTCATGCATTAATAAGAGAAGGTAAATGATGGACCGGATGGTGACATAGCTCAGTAAGACCCTATTTATGAACTTCACAAGCAGCCTTGCTTGGTGTGTGTATGTTTTTGGGTCTACAGTGTCACCGATTTCTGTCCACTGGAGTGGTAACCTCTGAAAGAATTACTGAAAAAATTAACCATAACTCTACCATGTTTACTAAACAGAATTAACAGTTTGGACAAATGGAGGAACCCCCCAAAAAACCCATAATCCTTTCTGTTTGTCTACGAAACAGAATATTATTATTATTACTTATTACAGATTTCCTCTTCAGACTTAGTAACGGACCTAGAAAGTGCTGTGGCCATCACAAAGTCCTTTGCCTCATATTTCTCATCTGCTCCCATATTTTCCAGGAAATAAATAAATCTCCAGCGCAACGTTTTGCAAACATGTCTGAGTCACTAAGAGACAGAGGCATGCAACAGCATTTGGGTTAAGAAAGTGGAAATCGCTGCTTTGTACCAGACATGGGTCGTGCAGGAAAGCCATGTCGAACACACCCCCCACCCCGCAGCTGCAACCCTGCCATGTTTCAGGAAGGGCCATTCACTTATGAGGGCTTTTGGCCCATAATTAACTGGCGATCTAAAGTTTAACACTCAATGTGCCATAGATCAATCAATATAACAAAAAGCATCATGTACCTATCTGTAATACTGCTTTTACCATTATTTTTCTACATACATTATCACAAATTCTGAAACTGATTGGCATTCCATCCGGGGATGCCTTGTGCTTCCTGGGACACATTTCAGGGCCTCTCAGTTGGAAGAGAGATGGATGAATGGATGGATGAATGCTTTGGAAACTGTTATGAGAATAAAGCTCCATGGATTTTTGACTGAAACATTATACACAGAACAAGCAGGTGTGCTTGTGCTGAACCAGAGAGAGGGAAGAGCAAACCAATCCCTTTGCCTGAAACTCATGGACAGTTTCCCTAATACTCCACCCCAGAAAGTCAAGACCCAGACTAAGTGCTGGAGAATGAACCTGGACAGTGATATTCCACTGTGCCGATTAACACAAAGCACAGATGGTGTGGTGTAGCAGATGACAGATTTGCAATGGGTATTAAGAGATTGCAAGTCGATCTCAGGAAACTGAGGATAATACATCCAACTAAGTTATCCAACAATGTCTTCTAGCACTCAGTCATGGAGACTGGTCAAGCTATGGTTGCTGGCACCAAATGCAGCTAGAAGCCTGTTTATCTCCCACTCCTGGCGAGATTAAAGACTGCTATGACAGTTTCTTTCAAGTTCCTTCTGCAACATTTGGATCTAATGAGCTACGACAATAACCTAGTAAAGCTTAACAATGCAGTTCCTGAATGCTAGATGATGCAGGACATGCGCTGCTCCATTACTATGAAGAAAAATGGAGATGTCTGTGGATAACGAAAGGCTGCCTGTTAAATTGCACAATGTAAGGATCCTTAGCCAGGTCTCTGGGAGATATTCTTGGACCTGAACTATAAGATATCATTTAGGATCTTCATAACCATCTGTACTCACATTAAGATATGTCAGATCACTCCTGAAGGACCAATTTAAAGGTAAGATATGACATTTTTCTGTCACATTTCCGGACAGCTTGAACTGTCCTCTCCTTCCCAGACTGTGCAGCTGGCTGTCTGCATCTGCAATTTATGGGTTGAACAAGATGGCTGCTTATGGGGGGATTGGGGCAAAAGCTATTAAACTTGTTTCCTTCTCCTCCTCTTCTCCACCCATTGATGCCTCAGATCACACAGGTGTGCCGCTGGATGCAAAACTAGGGTACCAGCTCCACTGCTGTCCCCCCCCCCAGTTTTGTCTCCTTCATTCTACAACCATAAGACTGCATTGTCTGGCCTAATTATAGTTCTTGCTATCCTTCCTCCTTTTCCACTCTCCCAAGGCCCTCTTAACCACAGCACGGTAAGGAGAAACCCTACACTGACCAGTGGTCTGCCTGGCTGCGGCATCTATGAAGGGTTCTGCCAATATCATATCTTTCATCTTTGACGGCGCCCCAATCAGGCAAGTTCAAAAGGGCTCCGTGATTGGTGCCGTTCCAGCAAAGTAAAAACGCTTCCCCCAAAAACATCTTGGAAGGCCATTAAGATGATGAATACCGAATGTCGAAAGTGGTGGAAATGCTAAGATATCCTCTTGCATGATGGTGCAGGAGGGAGCGGAGGCTGTCTGGGCCTTTCCACATAGGACTGGCTACAATGTTGGACAGGCAACTTCAATGTCAATATTTATGCTGAAAAACCTTTGGACCATGTTAAGCACAAAAGATCATCCTGGGGTATTATGCCCATGAGCGACAAAGATGGCACACGGTTCGGCTTCACATTAGCATAATTTTCGTTTTGAATACTCGGGTTGAGACTTCCCAAAGATGGCAAAATAAGGGTGCTGTAAGATACCGTTTGTAGTCTTAGGCAAAAAAAAGTGCTTTTTTTGGAAGAGCTGGAGGAAACCGCCACTGTCAAAGAGCACTCTTTCCACCCGAAAAGACGTGGGGGAATGTGGTTCAGCTGCTTTGGGGGTTCTGCTGGTCTCCCACGAGGAAAGATGGAACCACGAAAGTGCTAGCTGGGTCTGGGGGAAAAAAAACACGGCTGACGGGGAGCGGGAACCGCCAAGCGATGTGGTGGGGAGAACCTCGTCTCCCAGAAACACTGTGGAGTTTGGACGGCCAGCTCCATGGTACAGAGAAGGGGTCATGTCAGCCCCGACCACACAAGCAGACCTGTCAATGGCTCTGCTCACGCATGGATTCTGGCCTCCAGTGAAAGCTTGTTCTTGGCTATTTGCACCACCTTGCCGGTCCGCTTCCGTTTGCCACTCTTATACTAACATGGCACATATAAGCTGTATGCTAATCCTTCTCTTCCCTGCCATGTCTCATAATTAGACTTTTCACCAAACCCTCAGTCAGCCCAGCAGGCCAATCTGACTGGTCACCCAGACTACAGGATTTGGTTCACCTCTGTAACTTTGTGTGTGTGTGCGTGTGTGTGTGTGTATGTGTATTTGACACAGACTTAGCTAACACATATGAAACAGCAGAACTAGGTAGGGATAATTCGTAATGTTAAATGAATGGTAAATGCTTTGGTTTGAAAAGGGTGAAAAGTAAATACTGAAAAAAATTACAGACCTATTTTTAATATCAATTCATGAGTTGGCGGTAAACATTGGTCCTACGCCGCAATGCACTGTGGGACCAATGTGAAGAAGGGGTACTGGACCGCAGCTGGTTTAGCCAGCCTGTGACTCATTCCTATGAAATATGGTGCCATATACAGCAAAAGCTGTAGATCTCAATCATCACACCATGGGAGCAATTATGAGTGATAATAATCACATCCAGAGCTGCAGACGGACTTCGAACTTTGGATATGTTTGAAGTGTGGAAATGTGCGGCTGAACACATTTCCGTTTCACTCCGCGCATCGTTACGCTGGGTTGAGTGTGACTGTGGGATGAGTGATCCGTGGGAGCAAAGTCCTTCACAATACAACACACTGTGAGAGTTACTCAAGTCTCTCAAAGGACTACCCAAGTGCTGCCACTTAGGCCTCTATCCGGAGCTCATATAGAAAGGATACGGAGTTGGCGGAAACAGGGGTAACATGAAGTGTGGGAAAGTCTGGAGACGTAGGCGACGTGACAAGAGAAAGGGAAAAGGCAGAGGGCAATAGGACAACAACTGGAATCCCGTGCCCTCACACTGCCCTCAAGCAGTGGTACTTTGGGGAGCCACACAGCTGTGTCTTTCACGCACATTAAACACCATTTCTTTCCTGCAGTTTTACAGTACCTTGTGCTGCTGGCCAGAAGAGCTGGTGAAACACCCCCCAGTGAGAGGTCAACAGCCAGTCTGTTAAAAGCAGGTTCTGCTATATTTCAAAGACAGTAAATTTATGTGTGGGAGGATGAATGAGTTAACTAGTGTTATAACAGTTTCTAACAGGACTGTCACCAGAACGAGCTTTAATCAAAGAAAATTATCATGTAGCGTTTTTAAAAACTTGGTTGTTCATATGATCTGCTGTCACATCCATTTTGAACCGAAGTGCATAGTAATAAAAACTTATTGTATGAATGCATTATTAGTATTTCATATCATTGTAATAACATTATCCATGGCAGTGTTTCCCCTAGGGTTACAGCTATGGGGGGGGCAGACGGACACCGACAGGACTCATGGTCTTCATGTGTTTCTTTTAATGACAGCAGTCAATATAACAACTGAACTAAACATCAGAACATTTCTTTTTATGAAAATTATCCACAAACTGTGCAGCTTTTGTCACTGCAGTGTATCTTTCTGGGTACGCAGATATTTTTGTCTGCTTTTCAGGTGGTTGACACGACATATTTTCTGCCGCGCGCTCTCTGTCCGCTGGTGGGAGTGTGCTCACCTGTGTGCGTGCATCAGGGCGGAACTCCGCCATGCGCAATACAGAGAACAGAGGAGATTTGTAAACGTGCAATCGTGTAGAGACAAAAATGACAAGCTGTTGTGTAAAGATAAATAACAAAAGGCTATTTAGTTTGTTTAATAAAAGGACAATGTATAGACCTGTTCTACAGGAAAGGTAACCTTAAATGACTTCTGTTGTGATATGGCACTAAATAGAAAATAAAATTAAATAAAATTAACTTGACCTTCAAGGGGGGGTGGGAGGTGCCGTTGGGGGGGCAGGGCGCCCCCCTAATATAATGGTAGGGGAAACACTGCATAGAGAGCAAGCGTTCTCCGTGGCTATTGAATGGAAAATCAAATTCAAGCCCTGGGCAAACCAGGGAATCCTGAAAAATGGGGACAGGAAACCCCAAAGCCGTCTGGCCGGCTGCTCATCCCCAGCAGTCTATTCCGCCCCTTACTGGTTCAATTGAAAGCTAGGATTCTGTCTTTGCTCCCGTTTCTGGGGTCAAACCGAAAGCCTTCCTCTCCACCTTGCACCGCTGCGAGCGGATGGAAGGGGCCAGTTTTATTTGTGCTAAACCAGTGTGACCAGGGATTTTTGGATTGGAGAGCGTGATTTTGAAGGGAAGGGGGCATGATCTGTCAATTCAGCAATAGGAAACTCCACAATTGCTCCAATCACGAGAAACAAAGGCTTCAGCGAGGGAGTTAGATGCAAAACAGGGGGTTTCTGTAAAAAAACACCATATGGTGCTGTTCTTTCTGCTGTATTGCCTCCCAGTTTCCTTCAAAACCATCAGTTCACCCTAGTAAACCCTCCATTAAATCCGTACAATTTAATGTGAATCAAGTGTACCCTGGGCGAGAGAAAATGCAGAAATAATCCTGAAAAGCTGCACCGGATTTCTTTTATTCTGTATATGAATGGAGAGCCACGGGCTGAATAAGAACGGGAGCCCATGACGGATGAGTGAGACTTCGAACACAGGCCGACTGCACAGCTGCGTAGAGGGTGAGGGCAGCAGATTGCAGATTATATCTGACTGAGCTAACCCTGTCCAACCTTCCCATTCGGGGCAGGTTACAGATGAAATGGCTTCAGTGCAATGGAGCCCCGTGCAAATCCACCCACTAGCTTACAGCAAAGGAAATGGGAAGACCTGTAAGGGAAGCAAAGGAAACAGGTTGACCTCCAAAGTGTCTGAGAGGCAAATGATTCTCACGGCACAAACTGAGCCAAAGACATACGGCTATGAATTGCTCCTCAATGTGTAAAGAACAAGTTCACTGGGTTTCTGTAAACCAGGCATGAAGTCAAAGAGGTTAAAGGTCAGGTCAGAAGCACTGATGTGGCATTAGCCAGCCATGACATCACAGATTCCAGATTTCAGAGTCCAGACCCCTAGAGTTTTTCCACCAAAATTTAGTTTCAGCCAATCAGCACATCTTGCGCAAATAAATCAGGCACAACACTGGACACCTGCGTATCAAGGGGCTACAGCTGGGAGGATCATTCTGGTTACTAGAGAGGAATTGAAGAGATGGAAGATGACTGGCCAAAAAAGCATCAATTGTGCTTTACAAAAAATACCTCCCCACTCATTCCAGTCACACTTATTGTAAACCTTTCATTCCATTGTTCCTGAGACTCTCACATTCACTCCCTTCACACACATGCACAAATGCCTGTGATTTTCCCACAGTTCCTATTCATCAATTCCAGGTTGCAGCCCAACTTGGCAACACTCCTATACTTAGTGACGAAACAAAAAACACAATATAATAAAAATCTGTAAGAATGACCATGCCCTTAACCCTGGGGCCACAGGAGCAAGGCAATGACAAACAGGTGTGTGATGTCAGCAACAGGATGGGGCACCGGGTTCAGAGACATGAAAGGGTTCAGAAGACATGACCTGGACAGGAAGCTCTATGGAATGCAAAGGAGTTGATAAAACCATTTCAATTCTAGCAGGACTGCAGCACTACCAGGCGCAAGCCTCCAAATGTTTTCATTTCTTGCTGCCCGATTGCGTGGGCGGAAGGGGGGTGTAACAGAACAGGCACTGGGTTGGACACTCATCTCAGTGAAATCGACAGAGGGGTGCACTCTCTGCTAGTTCCTGCAGCTAACAGGACCTGATGTAAGATCAGATATGGGGCTGGGAAGATGGTGACCCCCCTCATATGCAAGAGGAAGCCCCCTTCTATCCTGCCCCCTTCTGTGGGGCAGGTCTCCCCCACACCCTGTTCTGTCTCCTGGCCTCCTGCTAGGCCGAGAGGCAAGACATAAGGCCGATTCTTATCTTGACAGGCCTGCAGTGTAAGCTGAAGAGGCCTGCGTCTCCACATGCAGCACCAGCGGAACAGGTCACACATGGCCCTCGCAGAACGCCACGACTGGCGAGGGAAATGACAGCATCGTTTTACACGAACATAAACAAACAAAGCTGTCTGCTGATAAGGTCCTTTGGAAACACTGGACCTAGTGAAATCGTGGGCTCCATTGAATGGCCAGGACCCACAGAGGAATGGCATTTTGTCTACCCCAAGGCTCTCCTATTCAGTCTGTTGAGAAGGGGAACTGCAACCAAAACGCACCAATTACACAGCAGCTGCCTCTCTGGCAAGGTGGGGAAAAAAGTCCTTTCAATTGGGTGCAAACCCCATGGAGGATTCTTTCCAGCCAGGAGTTTGAAAGAGATGTGAACTGCAGGCTCATTGCCATGTGAGGTACTCCTCTGACAGGGGGACATTTGCCTCCACTCGAGACCCCTTGCCATGGCTGGGGACAAAGGGGTCACCCCTGGAGTGCATGTGAGGCTTCGATGGCCTTATTATGGGTAACAAACACTTAACAGGAAGCTGGCACTGTTTAACAGTGAAAACATTTAAGAGGCACAGTGGGTAAAAAATGAATATAAATGCTTAGACTAATAGTAATACTTCATTCCAAACAATTATAAATAGTCCAACTGTAACTAAAGTTCTAAAGGTAAAGCATTTTAGCTCAGGTGAATCATATTCTTTTACTTTTCTTCTATCTCCCTTAAAAGATGGGCGGTAAGGGTAGACAGAGCACTTCCCTCAATGGCCTCATATATTTTTATACAAATAATTTAGGTGCTCCAAAACTGGGGCTGGGAAGCTCAGAAGTGAAGACAGCCATTGCAGCCTGCCTGCTGTAGGTATATTTGGAAGTTCTGTTTTCAAAAACGAATGCCGGAGTAAGTTATTCATGCAGACCCCTAAAATGTGGGATCAGAATGAGGCTTAGCTCACAACATTTGAGCCAGGTCCAAGGTGCCAGCGTCCATAGATCCATCTCCAACACTGGGGTGGTGTTCTGTAGATATCCAGAAATGCCCCACCTATCTACGAACCAGAGTATGGTAGGGGCAAAATTGGGAAGCGTATCACTTCAGAGATAAGGGGTCAAAAAATACATACATACACACACACACACACAGCACCATTCCTACTACACGGCTAAGCTTTCACTGGTCTCAAGTAGCTGTCTGCCACACCGAGGAAGAGGAAATAGCTCCATCAAAACTTGAGAAAGACGAAGGAAAAAGAGGCGACAAAAGGGGAATATCGAGTAATGTTTTTGTGGAACTGTTTAGCAATTTCTGTGGTGTGCCCTCCATCTAGTTTCTTAAAAACATTATGATCACTGTGAACCAAATCTCTTGGACGATCCTCTTTGGGGTTGCATTGCCCAGCATTGCTCGGCAGTTCCCTGGGGGGACCTCCCAGACAAGCGCTAACGGCTTCTATTCCTCGAATGCATGCCAAGAGCCGTCAGACAGCGTCAAGCCCCCCCAGACACCCCTTCTCCCCATATCCCCAGAGCAGCCTCTGGTCCAGACCTCACTTGCCAGGGCCTTTGTCAGGGTCGTTCTGCGCCTTGCAGAGTTGGCTGGTGCATCTCAACCGCAGACACGTTTGAAATATGAATTAAAAGGCTGTGTAATGAATGTGGAATTCCTGCGTTTGCTCTCTTTTTTTTAACTTGGGGACCATTTCTCTTTCCAAAGCTCCTGTTGGAACATGAGATTACAGTACAGCTTTGTAATTCTGGAGAATATCACCAAGTGAGAGTGAGCAGAGAGCAAGCATCAAGCACCCGAAAAAGAACAACATTTCGATTGTGCAGCAACTTTTTCTTACTATCGTTGCTGTGTTTTTTTGCCCCATGCTACCCACCTGTTGAAATGCGGCTTCAACTTGCATTGTTCCATTCCCTGCCTTGGAGAAACCTTTAAGATCTTAGACAACGCAAGCAGATCGAAAGCAGCCCCACTCAAGAGAGAAGCTCAAAATTTTGAACACTCACTCGCAGTGTCTAATTTACTGAGGAAACCCTCTCTGAGAGGTGAAGAAAAGGACAGCCAGCTCTGAGTAAATCTTCTGAGCTCACATGCTGCAGGTGAACCCCTAACCAATATTTTTAAATCCCAATGGGTTCTGCAATAAACGCACTTGATTCCAGGCCAACAGAGAAAAATCAAAATTAATGCACCTCAGCAGCTGCGGTCCACCTTGACATTTGTCTCAGATGACATAAGAAAAAACACTCTTATTCATGAAAATATTGACCATCGTTTTCTACCCAGGGCACTGCTCCAAAATAAAACAAATCTCAGAAGTACAGGCTTAAAAACTGCCTTACAAAACAAGAAAACATATTAAGTCAAATATGGCAATAAACATGACTCATGGTCTATACCCAAAGTTATTTATAACTGAATGGCAAAATTGCACTCTGTCTAAGCAAGATTTCATGGTCAATTCTTTATGATAGAAATTAACGTAATACTTATGCAATGAACAGCAATAAGAAGATCCTACCTCCAAGAAGCAGGTTCCTGCTGGAGTGTTTTCGCTGATGGACACTTCATAGAAGCTCCTTCCAAAAACAGGCTCATTGTCATTTATATCCTGCAGTATGATGTTCACCACAGCTGTGGAGGACAGAGGTGGTTGCCCCCCATCGGAAGCCACCACGATTAGGCTGGGTTTAGGATCAGTCTCGTAATCCAGCTGTGTTGCAGTGGTGATTATCCCCGTGGCCGAGTCAATTGTGAACCAGTTCGAGTGAGTCCCATAATCCTGAAGAATGCTGTAGTGGATGTCACCATTGGGCCCTTGATCTTTGTCCCTGGCTGTGACTTGCAGCACAAAACTCCCGGGGAAAACCACCTCTGGTATGGCCTGCGTGTACACCTGCTGCTCAAAGAGTGGCGGATTGTCATTGACGTCAGTGACCTGGATAGTGAAGGAAGACTCTGCCTGGAGAGGTGGCGTGCCAGAGTCTGTGGCCATGACTCGCAGCTCATAGGAGTCCCTTTCCTCTCGATCCAAGATCTGGTCCACACAGATAAGGTAAATGATGTTGTCTTTGGTGGTCAGGGCAAACTTGCCATCCCCACCCTCCAGGGAAACATTGACATTGGAATACTCGCCATAATCGGGATCGGAAACAGAAATCCGAGCCACAAACTGGCCTGGCTGTGCTCCCTCTGAGATTTGAGGAGAGCCATCCTCACTGAGGAAGATGATGGTCATGGTGGGCTGGTTGTCATTGTAGTCACGGACATGGATAGTGACAAAAGCGTTAGTGACCTCTGGCTGGCTGGCGTTGTCCCTGGCTTGCACCACCAGCTCATGGACTTTGCGCATTTCGTAATCCAGGGGCTTGCTGAGTGTGATCACACCAGAGTGTGGATCAATAGAGAAATAGCGGTCAGGGTCGCTCTGCCTCCTGTTGATCTCATATAAAACCAGGCCATTGTCCCCCTCATCAGCATCATTAGCAAACACCTGCAGGATGCTGTTGCCAGGTTGCATGTTCTCCATGATGACAGCGTGGTAGCGGCTCTGGTTAAAAACTGGAGCATTGTCATTTATGTCTTGCACAATAACGTCAAGGATCATTTGTCCAGTCTTCTTTGGAGACCCACCATCAAAGGCTTCGAGGAGCAAAGTATAAGATGATTTTTGCTCTCTGTCCAAGATGCCATTAACGACAAGATCCAAGGAAAGACCTTTGTTGCTTCCCCTCTTAGTCTGCAGAAGGAACTTCTGCCCCTCATTTCCATCTTTGATGAGGTAACCCTGTGTTGTCAGCTGTTCCTTGTCTGCATCGGTGGCAGAATCCAGGGGAAACCTTGTGCCAATAGCAGTTTGCTCAGGAATTTTGAAGGTGGTTCTTTGCCTGGGAAATGTGGGTGCGTGGTCATTGATGTCATTCACTGTGATGATCACCTCCATAGTCACACCAGTCATGGTGACAGCAATGAAACTGTAGCGGTCCCTCACTTCACGGTCCAGGACCTTGGCAGTCTTGATGATGCCAGTTTTCTCGTCTATATGGAGGTCGCTGCCCACACCAGTGCCCTGGTGGTCAGAAATAAAGTACTGGGAGGCTGTGACACCAGGGGGCAGGCCGGCAGTGATATCGCCCACGATGGTGCCTGCAGGCTGTTCCTCATCTAGCTGGAGCTCCAGAGTTCCCAGGAGAACCGATGAGTGAGCAGTCATAAGTTCCAGGGCCATATACAGCAGCAACAACATCTTTTTTGTCCAGCTCCCTTCTTTCCGCAACGGATCCAACATAGTCTTCCCCCAACCCTTAGACACTGCCTTTGGGTCAAATGATTCCTTCTAAGCCTGCACAAACAAACAGACAAAAAAAATATCAACTGCTTTATTAGCCAAATTTAATTACATTAAACACATTATAAAAACAAGATAACATATGTGTATGATACCACCACCTCTATGACAAGCAATGCAGGCAAATCTTTGCGCTATATAGAAGAATTGAAGCCCTTATTCACAAGCTCATCACCCAACCCAATACATCCCATACTCACATGTTTTTCTTACATTTGTCTCGCACAGGCCATTACTCAACCGGACTGCTCGGAAACCCACAGCTCCAGGAAGAGTACACCCTGGACCAAAGAACCCATTTTATTTGATCTGTGCTCAGACTGAGGTCCCTGTGCTTGGCTCTTGCATATCCTGTTAATCCCAAGGAAACAAGCTGGACTTTTAACCGAGTTGGGTTCAAATCTGTACTGGGCAACGCCCTAGAGAACCCATGTGTCAAGGAACGTAGTATGGGAAGCTGATGTCCACCCACTTGGTGGGCGAGGCTGGTTTAAAGCCCTTTCACGGTGTTAAGAGCTCCCAGGACATGTGTTAATCTTGAAATGTAGATTTGAGGAGGAATGTTCTCCTCCAGAGAACTACGCAGAGGACACACAGAGGAAAAAGTCGTCTCGCATCATTCAGGGGAAACAAACCTTATAATTATGTTTAACCTCCGATGCGCACACAAATTTCTTTCAAACACATAGGTCACTTGTACAGTCGACATAAAAACAAGGAATTACACTCTTAATAAATCACTTAAAAGGCAGGTGAAAAAAACAGGTCATTTATTAGAATAAAGGGTGAATTTTTGCCCACTGATGTATTGATGTCAGTTTTCAAAGGGTTCTTGAAACTGCAGAAAAGTCAGCCAACTAGTTATAATAAATCACACTTTTAATGAATCATTTAATTATACATATGCCGTAGTGTGCATTCTTGGCTCCAGTACATTTTATCAGTCACAGAAGTGGGTTTGTCTTCTTAAAAGTCTTAGCCAAGCAGCCATATTCTTACTAGCACAACCTGTGCTCCCTCATGTATATTATATATGACATGGCTTTCAGCTACACTGAAGCTCATTCAGAATTTCAAGGGTAGGGCCCGGTCACCTCTGGGACCAACCCTCTGCCAACTGCAATGCTAAATAAATAACCACACTGACCTACAGTGTTTTAATCTGTGCATTTAAAACAAAAGCCCTGGTTTACTCGGGCTAAGTATCTGTAGCCTCAGTCTGTATGATGAAGGACGATATGGTCAGCAAAGGGAGATGAAGAGGAGGGAACACTGTGTGTGTGTGTGTGTGTGTGTGTGTGTGGGTTCTCTGTTTGGAAGAGCAGCAGTCCCACACTACTCCTCGCCCCCAATTCCACCCCACCTGAAGCAATCTTTGCCCTTCACACTGTTTGGTCAAAGACTTGTGGGTGCTAAACACTGAAATATATTCACAAAGCTCATGAGACAAAGAAATCACTGCAACTGTTCTGGCAAGGACGATTCTTTTGTTAGATCATATTATACACACCTAGGCACACGGTCTACTCAACAAGTAATGATACAGTACACCTCAACTCAACAGTTCAATCCAAAAAGGATACAAGCTCAGACTGAGTATGATTTACATTTATTTAGTATGTATTAAAGTGCCCTACTTTTGAAGTAAAAATATATTTGATTTTTTTTTTTCCTTAAAATAAGTCACTGCATTTATTTTAATGTTTCAGTTCATCTTAACATAAAAATATATTGGCCATACACAGTTATAGCACCGCCATTTCTGACAGCTTTACCAGGTTTTGGCTGATTCCTTCTAAGTTACATTCTCTGTGCTTCTATACTGAACATACAGTGTCACAGGATAAGCAAGTCACATTTCTTAGTTTGATGACCAGACACAATATTGGCTGATGGTGTTTAGCTGAAGAATGATATTCCTGACATGTACTTGTGTTTTTGGCATGGTTTTCTAAAGTCAGTTGTAATCTAAAGTCAGTTGTAATCATGTCAAAAAATACACTGAGAAACAGACGATTTATTCACCGCCTGCAGTGCAACCTCAAAATAAGTCAGGAAGGAGGACTTCAAGAGGTAATTTTGTGTTTTGTTCTTTGCTGAATCTCATTGTCAGTATTTCCTCCTAAACAGCTTGTAAGTTGCATTCTTTATAAATGTCTCATGTTTTGAATAAGGAAAGTTTTTCTATTTGGATCATTAAAATGTCTGTAGTTGTAAACAACCTGCATTAGACTTCCCAGAAGTTCCCCTACAATTGGTACTTGAACGAGATCTGTAAGGCTCCCCCTAGTGGCAACTCTAAGAATTGGAATTCAGATGGATTGCGCATCCTTACCGGAGGGGACAAGGCACACAATATAATTGCAAAATACACACACACACACAAACAACGGCACCAACTTCAATAAAGAATTTGCATTTTTGTCAGTCCTGTGTATTTCTATGTGTTTTTCAGTTTTTTTTTCAGCAAATGTGTGACGACAAATCCGTTTCAAAATAAAAAGATCTATTAATTATATAAGAAGTATATCACCGCATATTCTAATTTTCAAACCTGAAGGGTGCTTATTTTCTATAACCTCAAAAGTAGTGCCAGACTGGCGAATCACAGAAGTAAATCAATGTGCGATTATGATATTTAATTCTAACTATATGTAAAACCAAACACATTGTTACAAATCACTTAGACAACAAAGTGCTTCATGCTGAAGTCCAAGACCAAAATGATTTGCCAGCCAATGTGGCGCCCTAGGCGAGCATCAACGTAGGCGCCCCCAGACCGAGGCAAAGTGAATTTGGCTGGCAAATCCTGCTTACCTTTCTTTGCCTCTGCTGCCGGTTGTTTAAAACAAAAGATGCTAAAATGTTATTAAGCTGCTTATACCATGGTTGCAATATACTTTTAGCTTACACGTTTGTAACAATGACCGATTTTTGGGAAACTGACTATATTCGATTTAACGACGCATATAAGCGAAATGTTTAATAGTGGTAAACTTGTACATTACACTTTTCTCAAACCGTCCAGATAACCTTGTCAGCCAACAGACACTGAACTGTACCGCGCTGCCTGACTATAATAAACTCTAGTTAACCATATTTTACTTTTTATTTGTTATCTGCAAAGAATCTAAACTACTACTGTAAGTACATTAATTAAAGGCATCTTACACTTGACTAGGGCATGTGGGAGTAGCCTAAACCTTCTAAGTGACTACGGTAATATTTGATCAATGTCGAAATCGTTTAACGTCCTGTTTTACTGAACGTAATGCAGACGTTAAACGGGGGATACCTCTATTTTGAAATCTCGACGATAAAATTCGCCTAGTGGGGGTGAGGTCCCTAAGATGGCTTCGTCGAAAGAAGGCAAGTCGCCCAAGTCTAGTCATTCTACTAATAAATGCGTTTTCGGTTCGAACATGTGGTAGATATCTTCAGGTAGCGACATGTAAGCCAAATGCGTGGTAGCTTCCAACGGTGCGTTTAGTTTTCAAACTTATAATGCACGGCTTGCTGTGCGTTAACATTTACATTAATTGTAATCTGTTTTTAAGTTTTTCTGTGATGCAGCTAGTAATTACCTCTGATAAGGCAGCAGCAAACTGTCCCCTAAGGATGCACACATTTCAGCTTGCGCACTTCATGCGCTCTCTCGCACACTTTAAACGTCTCTTCCGTACGTTCGCTTGCTCGCGCGCGGTACGTCGTTGTCTCTCGCGCGTCGCGTACATCGGTTTCCTCTCGGCTTTTGTCCGGTTTGGCGCCTCGTACACGTGCCACGATTCCGCTTTGCGCAGTGACAGTGCGTCTTCTCAAAGGAGCCGAGTAGGAGGGCTCCAGGCAGTCTGCCCTGTGCTCCCTCTGGCTCAGCAGCATTGTAATTGGGGTCTGCTGGAAGCCAGCCCCAGGCACAAGGGATTCCCGACTTAATTTCAGTCTGCAAATGTGGCAGGCCAGCACACACGCACTCACACACGCATACGTGGGGCAGAAATCTTTGAGGCTTTAAGAAAAGCTCTTAGCTCACTGGGATGGCCCTGTTTTCAAACAGGTCAAGCTCTCCCAGCTAGCTAACCCCACAATGCGAAAAGCACCATTGCAGGCCCAGAAATTCCCCCAGAATAAGCCTATGGAGATTTTAAAGTGCGTGCCAGGATGGAAGCCCTTTTAAGAAACAGTGATTTACTTTATTGAAATACTGAGGCTTAACTTAAAGTTTAAGGTCTCTGTGCTCACGCCGCAGTCACAGGAATTTGCCCTCCAGCGGAGCAGAGGAACCGCTGCAGTGCAGCAAGTTCCAAATGCATGTAGCAGATCAGACCTGGCATGCTTTAAATGCATGTGGCCAAGGGAAACAGAGTAAAACTCACGCACGACACGCTTGTTCACGCAACAGCCGTCCTTTTCTTAATGTCCGGAAAGGCACTATGATTTTCTACATCGCGTGATAAAAATTACAGTCTGCATGTATTAAAAGCTAAGCTGCTTTCTGGATGTGTGTGAGCAGGAGGGATGTAGACACACTCCAACCATGAGATTTTTTTTTCCCCCCAGTTTTTTTATCCATCCACCCATCTTCCACAACTGCTTAGCCAAAATAGTCACGATGAGCCTGGAACCTGTCCCAGGAAGCACACGACCCAAGGCAGGGCTCAACCCACATGCAATGCCAATTTTTAAATTCTTTTATTATCATCCACCAAAAAAACTCAGCATATTGCTGTAAAGCCAACATGGAAATGAACTTTTAGGAATGATGTCATTGCATGTGCTGGCCAGAGTTTCCTTCTGAGAGATAGAGAGAGCACAGTTTAGCCCAGTCACCTGACCCAAACATGCTGCATTTCTAACCCAGTATAGATGTCAGAAAATGTTGGCCGCACGCAACATGGCTACGTGTATCACAGCGCTTCATAGCCTGGGAGGCCATGGGCCAGAGACCCCTTCAGATCCTGTTGGTGTGTGTAACTCATCTTCAAGTGCCGCTGGGATATATATTCACCTAACAGCGCCTCAGTGACAGAAGTAGCACTTCATACTTCATTAACTAAAAAACACGGCCCGTATATTACGTTGAGCATGGTTGCCCCCCCCCCCCCCCCCCCCCCCCCCCCCCCCCCCC
>JAODJU010000036.1:13339136-13349649 GCA_026776725.1 Gnathonemus echidnorhynchus
GCCCCCCCCCCCCCCCCCCCCCACCGTCTGTCCCATGTCCTTGAAGCAGGCAGTAGCTAACAGTAAAGAGGACCATCCTTACGGAGGACCATGAACATCACCCGTGAACAGAGTGGAGCTGACCCCCTGTAATGTTCACGTTTGTGAGAACACTGCTGGGACGCTCCTTTATCATTCGGAAATCCTCAAGGGGTCCGTTTTCACAGTTTTTGGGGCCAAACATGCCGTAGATATTTCCAAGTCGTGAAACTGAAGTGCAGTTTCAGGTCCTATTAATAACGTTGGTAATCAGGCCCTGCAGATTTCCATCTCTGGCCGACGTAAGTGTCCATGGCTAAGGGGCAGAAGCTGGCCACGCATCACCTGGACACGCCGCAACAAAAAAATCTGCCGACTTATCCGTAACCTTTTTCAAACCCAGTAAAGTTGCGGTGCAGTGAGGCGACGGGTCTTTAGGTCTTTTGCATTCTTGCAAACGCTACAGGGGGAGTTTAGCGGTGATTTGTCACTGCCAAAGGAATTATGCAAGTCAGGCATAAAATCTCCAGCAAGAGCAATTGAAAGGGGCTTCTAAGGGCCTGACTGCATGAACAATGGTGCACATTCATTAGCTGCGATGGGCTCCAGCTTCTGTAATGCGATTGTGAGATTCGACTGATTGAAACAGCCCAAAGTAAATGTAGATAATAAAATAACAGCTGACGTAAGATATAGGCTTAGGATGCAACATTCCTCCCAGAGCAGAGCCACAGCATCACCCGAGTATCAAGGGCGATGTAAACAGACTGTTTCCCAGGTTTCCTCCGCCAAGAAGTCGATCATGAGAGAACAAAGAGGGCAGTGCCCCGCCAGCCCGCCCCAGGCTGGCGAGACGCACGTGCACCCCAGTTTACAGAAAACAGTGGTTTCCAAGGGGACAGTAGATGCTCCTCTACAAAGAGCTACACTTTCAATTCCAAACTCTGACCCTGGTGACCCCAAAAATATGACTTATTTTTCCAATCAGCTTTTATAATTCCAGCTAGCCCACTTTTCACATTACGAGTGGAAATATCATGACCACCAGCCGGCCTGCACGTGGTCGTGTTACGGTACTGTCGATAAAATACTAGAGTCCTCCCTAAACACAAAACAGATGGATACCACAAAGGTTCCACTATTATGGTATTGTGCATATTTAAATCCTAACGCTCCCAAAAAGTCGCCTCTTTCAAATTAAATGAGAATCATGCAAGAATTACGTGTGGGGTCTCAGAGAGCCAAACCACTACCAGATCATCATGCCCTAAAAATTACCTTCAATTTTTTTAACGTAACACAGTGAAATAGCTTAACTGAGGCTAAAAGATAAGGAACCACGCAGCTAGGATTCCAAATACGAATATTTTCCAGTCACATTTCTTCAAACGTCAATGACACATTGGCGTGAAGCGAGGTAAAGAGAAAATACTGTGCTCGTAGCCAAAGCAGTCCTGGGAAATAGGAAGTCAGGATTTGTTCAACTACATGTGACCTCTAAAATAATCCTGCACATTACTGGCCCATCATAAAGCTAGTAAATCAGGTTTTATTGTTTGATTGCAGAATTATTTACATTCACGAAAACCCTTCGTCCAGCTCGTAAGCTGCCAAAATCAAATCCACTCAGATTAAAAAAAACAAAAAAGCCCGTGGCTTTAGCTGGGAATCTGTTAAAAAACATCTGTCTCCCAAATAAAAGGTTAACTGCTGTACAGAAACCCAGAAATAAATAAAATAAATAGCTAGCCAAATCGGGATGGCCGATTCAGTCGTGAATCTTGAAAACGAGCCTCGGGTCGCTCACCATAACCGGACCCGATTCCAGGGGCACGGGGGTTTCTGGGGGGGGGGGGGATGCACAGCCGTGTGACAGAGACTCCGCAAACTTTCACATCAGCTGAACGTCAATAACAAAAAACAAGCCTGGCAAGGAGAGCAGCAAGGGAACCTTAGAGCAACGATCTCCCCCCAATCTGTCCGCAGCACCAGCCAGGCCGTTTGAGATGCGCGGGGGGATTCTCTGCATTCGGGACGCCTCGCTGAGGGTCTTGTGGTTCCGCTGGATAAGACAGAGCCAGGAAAAGCCATCGAGGCACCCAGATGTGCATCCCAGGCTGCTACGGGCGGGAGAGGATCGGAAAAACACATGGGTGTCTCTTCAGGGAGTGTGAATGTGTCCTGGATGCTGAGGAGCACTGCGGCCATCTGCTGCAGACACCAGCTCGACACAGACAGACCAGGGTCATTCTAGGTTCGAATCCCACTCCTGCCCTGCAAGTGTGGAGTTTGCACATCCTTCCTATGCCCATGTGGGTTGTGTCCCAGTTCCCTGCACTTTCTGGGATAAGCTCCAAACTCACTGTGACACTGCATTTGATAAGTGGTTATGGAAGATAGATGAATGTTTGCATGATGAAGCTTACCTTAAGACCCCCCCCCCCACCCACCAACTAAGGGAAATCCACTTCACTTACAACAACATGTAAAAACACAGAACTTGTTCAGAGCAAACAAGTTAACAGGTTAGGACTAAACAGTCTGTATCTAGTGGTTTTTAAAAATATTTGGTCTGTAAATAATTCACTTAAATATTTCCTCCATTTTTGTTTTGCTTTGCCCACAGGGGGGCACAGACCATGGAGCAAACCATGATCCAATTTCTGCATGATATAATTAAAACAGTCATACATATGGTCATTTTTACATTTGACAGTTGCCAAAACACACATGCACGCATATTATATATATTTAATTAAAACTGAATACAGAAATACAGAAAAGGTGTAAATTAAAAATTCTATAAAGTTTATTTTTAAATTTAAATGTGCAGAATACCGTTGTTCTTAAAATGATGACGCCTAAAATATCACACACTTGGATATGTGCTATCAGCATAAAATGTGTCAGAATTTTAAATATTTATTTTTACAATTAATATATCTTGCAGTTTTTTCTTGTCATGTAATTATGTGTTTAGGCCAACATTTTATACAGACTTTTGTCTGCATTAAGATGCATATCATTGTATTTATTTATTTTGAGTTTTGGCACAATTAATCCAAGAAAAAAATCTGGTAAAACAAATCTGGACAGCACTATAAGCAGATGGCGCTGTAAACCCTTTTGTTTATAGACCGTTTTTGTTTATATATCCCTCTCTGGCAGAGATTCAGGTCGCTCTGCATTTTTAGCTTTCACAGCTGATAGTTTTCCCAGCACTGCGAGTCTCCCCAGACACCCACAGACACCCACATGGACCAGGAGGGGGCCGAAGGAGCGACAGGCACGCCGGCCCCAGTCAGGAGGCCCCTGGAGGCCCTCCAGTGGCAGATTAGTAAAGCAGGGTCTGGATCTGGGACCGGGGGGTTATGGGTTTGCAATCCCAGGAGGTGCACTGCCGTCAGACTGTGAAGGAGATGCCTAATCTGAATGTCTACGGTGAAGTGCCTGGTGAAAGCCATGAAACTCCGGGGGAAGCATGCGGAGGGGAGGAGGAAGCAGAGAGCGAAATTACAACATGAGCGAAACCAAAACCACTGCTGCTGCTTCTTAATATGACTGACTTTTACGTAACCATACCCCAGCACACAATTAAGCTCTCAAAATAAATGCGGCGCAGGAATTTTAATAGATATATATGTTTTAAAAAACAAAAAACCCAACTGTCTATCACTGGCAGTTAGTGGCTGTGTTTTCATTTAGCCAGAGTCTGGGTTCAATGTGAGCTAAAAGAATTCCCTCCTCCCAAAGGAACTCGCATGCCACATTTATGGCTAAGCACCTGCATGAAAAGAGGGGTGGAAACAGAGGTAAAAGGGGGTAAAAGAAAAAGCACACGGATATGGTATCCACATCGATTACACATCTCCGACTGGAGGCTGCTCTGATGAGCGTGAGCCAAAGGCTACCTGCAGGTGGGATAGGTGGGCTTGCAGGAAGGGTGTCCTCCAGCCCTTGGTTAGCTGAGCACCAAACGGGCACAAGGTGGGATGCCAGCCACTGGTGCCCGGCCATCTGGCGGGCAGGCGGGCTCGGCGGGGGGCAGACCCGACCGTTACGGAACGCAGAACAGACGAGTCAGGGAGCAAAACCCATCTGTGAAGCTGTGAAGCCGTAACTGACAGGGCAAGGGCGGGACCCCGAGGCGGGCCGGGGCGCCGGGCCTGATGCGGTTTGGGACTCGGCCGTGCAGAGTCAGCGGGGTGCCCGCAAATGGACACCTCCCCGATGCTCCTCCCACTTCGCAAGGCAAAGCATCGATGACGATAACAGAGCCCACGGCAAGATGGGGACGCAGAGAAAAAAACCAATTAGCAGATTGTATGCACATAGGTCTGATGACATAATCTCTGGAAGCCACGACGTTGCCGGCTTTTCCAGTGACTCAATGATATTTCTTTTACTGCCTCCTTTGAAAACTTTTTAAATTCCCCCCAATCCGATAAATCTAATAAAAATGATTCAAGCATGAAGCTTTCATCCTTAGTGACCCCAGATGCTCCCAGGCAACCACCTCCCACTTAGCCCACTGCATGAGAGAAAACTGTGACCGAGTGATTACAAGTCACCTGACTTCCCCCCCCCCAGACCCCCATCCCTCCTCATCCCATAGCTTCAGCCCCAAACCGGTACAGCATGTTATGAATTGTTAAAGAAACACACTTTTATCCCAGCTACTGCTAGCAGCCAAAATTCAACTGAAACCTTATAGATCTGTATACACGAAGGGCATATCCTTACGGAAAATCTAGCTCTAATGCAGATTTTGATCCTTTAGAAAATTACGGAAGATAAATCAAAACACTGCTGAAATAAGGCATAATAAATTACGAAAATGCAAATAATTGCCATCTGGATTTTTGAACATTAAAACCAGTAAACAGTTGTAAAAGGGTGTAATTCTTGTATTTAATTACAGTAAAGTGATTCCACCCATATGTTATAAATACGTATTATATACCTATATTTACATACTACTGATGAGAGGCTTATTTATAGCTGAAATAATCAGCTCTGGACTCAGTGTGAGGCTGAGTTAGCTAATAACGTGACGGGGAAACTAATTGGAACAGAGTTGCCTCGCAGAAATAATGCATCACAATCTTTAGTTTGAGATCCAAGTTAAACAAATAGCTGACACATGTGGTCTAAAGCTAATTGCCAATTTTTTTGTGCGCGTGTGTTATGTGTGTGTGTGTGTGATCGCAGGCTTATTTCTGTCAGTGACGTTGCCAATATAAATCACGGCAAATATAATCAAGGCACCAAATGCTGGGGAAGAGCTTGAGTGGAATCCAAACAACTTCACTGGAGGCTTAATTGGAAAAATGCCGAAGTCTGACCGCGGTGAACTGTCTCACCTGTTTCTACTTAGAATAAAAAACACTGACGTTTCCGTTTGATGTCAGCGCGGGAGCAGCCGTCTCCGTCCGGAACACTTCCCAGTGAACATGTGAAGTCCTGCATGTAGTCTTTAATGCCCACCCCTAGTGTCATGCATTAATGTGGTGAGCTCAGACTTGGGATGCTGACAGGGTCGTATACAGACTACGCCTGGATTAAGCACCAAGCCAGACTGCTACATATGTATATTATAATGAAAATATTTACTTCCAATGAGAAACTGACAGAGATGAGAGCAGAATTCGCTTAGAACATCCATATAACTCGAGTGTTTAACAAGCAAAATCAAACTCACCCTTGACCTTTAACCCCCCTGCCTGATTGTGATGTCTGTTGTAGATCACTGTACAGTTGCTCACTCTACTGTGAAGACCATGGAATGGTGAACTGTGAACTGCCCACCCCTTGTGAGGTCGAACCCAGGCAGAAGGAGAGCTGTGTGAGTGGTGGATTAACATCTCCCTACCCATGTGATTCAGCTCCCAGACAGGCGTGTACTACCCTGCCAATAATCTATATTAATTACATCTGTTTTTGACCTTGTTATCCTATGATCGTTCTCCAAACACCCCCTCCCCACCTCTGCGCACCACCTCTCAATGGGTTGCACTTTATAATGGTGGTGTAGACCACCGCTAACATTCTGGGGGGTCACCAGCAAATGCAGGTGGACGCACCATGTGGCCAATTTACTCGCCAGAGAGCTGCGCGTGCAGCAAAACCTACAATTGCTCTGATATTTTTACGACTTTCACTTCATGACAAAAGACTTTTAACACTTTTTTGCTTCTTTCAGCTCAGTGCTGACACAAAAACACAAAAATGCACGATTTTTAGACCGCAAGAGGACACTGCATTTGTCTGATTAATTGCTGAATGGTTAATTCATCCTGAGAGAGCGATGTTAACTGGTTTTAGAACAACTTATCCATGTCACCTGAAGAAGTAAAAGTAACATGTGCCGGGTATTTTCTTCACTCTTAGCAGCCTCCTACAATCCCAGTTCAGTAGCACCACTGCCGTCCAGCGAGACGCATATGTTTCGCGTTAAAACACAGAGTTGATTTTCAGTCAAATGCACGACTCGCCGCTTCAAGCAAAACCGATCCGTCCGCTCGCAGAAACTCCACATAACGCGGTTAAAAGTAACGGGATCTGCGCGTCCTTGGAAAACATCATGCCAAGATTCCTGATGCCATTATAAAATGCGAAATGAAGTGAAACGTTTTTTTTTTTTTTAACTATCAGCTCTGGTGGTATGTGTGTGTGTGGAGGGTGTATATATTTATAACTATATATTTATACTTGTATATATATTTATATTTATACTATTGTAATTATAATTTATATATATATATGCGCCTGTATATTTTCATAGCAAAGTTTTGGCAGTTCATTTAACATCAATACTTTCAAAAATCTAAACTTCGATAAACAGACTGTTTCAAAAACTAAATAAATAAGCCAATGGATTTAAATCTCCACGTTACTATATTTTTGTGAGAAAGCTTCTGTTATTGTACAGGTAAACAATGAATTTACCCAAAATTTTGAAAATCCCACACGCACAGACAAACGGAACATTATGCACACACATGTATGTTTGTATACAAGTATATACCTGAACGTCGGTATAGACACTTACATTCATTTGCCCCAACTCCAACTCCTTATGCGTGCGTCCCGTTAGGAAAATAAAATCCAGTTTGTGTGAAGTATTCTTAGCAATTCCTTTTCCGCTGTAGAGAGAAATACGAAACAGGCATACGCACGTTTGCACTATATTCTATCCATCACAGAGCAGATGGAGGTGTGTTCTTGTATCTCTTTAAAGTAATTGTCTTTTTTTTTCTCGAAAAATGCAGTGAAAAAATTATCTTTTCCACTTTCTCGTCTCCGTTCCAGGTAAACGTAAATTTCCAGTCTCGGGCGGCTTTTGCGGGGCAGCAGGAAACTCATTCAGGGGTAAGCTTCTCACTCCTTCATCGGCTTTCCAGTACCGCTGGAGAAAGTGCGCTCATTCATCGGCGTCGGCCGCAGCATCCGCTCTGCGAGGCTCGCCGCGGAACAAGCGCACGGCATCTTCGCCAGAGAAATCTGACGCCGCGGCCAGGAGCCGCCCATTGACATCATTTGCATAATTTATTCAGCACGTGCTAAGCCAAGCAGCGAGATCATTAACCTGCAATGGACGGAAGGGGGAGCCAGAGAGTATGAAGCCCTTTGCTCCTGCAGACTTTGGTGCCACCAAGCTCTGTTAGATGGAAGTAGTTTTTCCATATACGGATGAATGCGCTTGCAAGGATTCATTTATAAATACACCCTTAATGTACCAATGCTAAAACTTTCATTGCATGTTTAATAATTATGAAACAATAGGCCTAATTATATAATTAAAGTAAACCTCAATTCAGAATTTAGTTTTTGAATTTGAATACCTTCAGTGGAAAAAATATAAACTCAGAATCATCCCAGGTCAGTTCAGGTCAGGTTAGGGAGCATGCGCTGATTAATCATCCCAAATAACTAAAAAATGCAATTACTGAAATATAAGTGAAAGTATAAGATAAAAAAGGAACAATCCCATCTTCTTAAAGGCATCACCATTTCACTGACAACTTACTCTTGATTGTATAATTGTCCTTGGCTGCCGAAACAGGCCTCATCTGGGACACAAGTGCAACACTGAGGTAATCGATTCAGTCAGAACGCACACGTAGAGAAAGCCAACTAGCTTCAGCCATGTCCTTTCCTTATTAACGTAGAGCAGTGAACTGTGACATTGATATTATATCACATCTAGACCCACTGCACTGCTGATCCTCAAGCCTTTTGGTTCTGGGGAGATTTTTAAATAATATTTGTCTCATTTTACACAGAGCCCCACCTACTTGGACTAAATTTGTCTCTTTGTCCGGTGCTCAGATGCTTCATTCTTCATGCAGACATCCACCCCATGAGGGGAAACATGGATAAAAAAAAAAAAAAAGATCTAAACTGTGGTTGTGTTTAATTGCGGTGGCTGGGTTACAAACACCACACTTTGTAGTTAATGCAATTTACCACAAATTTTTATCGACATCATTTTAATGTACAGCAGATGGCTCGTTTGACACTACTGTGGGCGCAGTTTGGCGTTTTGCTTGTCAGTGGCCATCAGTGGAGCTTTAGATTTATAGGTGGCGGTCCTCACAAACAGCTCTGGGATAAATTTGGTTCCCCGGGATGTTTATGGTGAACTTTTCACATGCAATGTGTCGCCGATGGGGGCAAATGTAGGATTCACTCCATTATGGGTGGAAGGGCGGCCTAATTAGTGACGAATGTGCTTTGTGTAAGGGCTCTTAATGAACGATGTCTGGGAAGTGTTGGGGTAATTATCTGAAGTTGATCGTTGTCATTTACAGAATAAATACACAAACGTTGTTTAGTACAGGGGCTGCCCCCCCCCCCCCCAGGTGGTCAACGACATCTAGTGCCCTATGAAACTCATCTGTAGTCACTGGGAAAGGGATGGAGGATTGAACGTCTTATTCAGATGTGATGTAAGATCAGAGCAGATTTCCTGAGATGACTGACATACCCGCCCCCCCTCCCCCCCACTCCAGGTGATGTACTGGGAGATCTGGCGGACCGGCTCCCGTCTCCAGCCACGTTTGCCTCTGTCCCAGCCGGGCACTTATTCCAAGCAGGTGTTTGAGCATCTGCCTGACATTCATCCTGTCCCTCCATGGGAAACTGGGTCCATCTCCATTCTCCCATTCTCTTTAACTGGAAGAGTGAATTCGTTCCCAGTGACTGGGTCTGGCACGCCTCCCAGTAGTATTCCTCACCACATGGGATGATAGTTGCAGAAAATTTTAATGCTTAAATTGGGGGGGGGGGTGGGGGTGGCAACCCTCCTCAAATGAAATACATATGCAAATTATTACTATTATTATATATTTGTTTTTCGAAGTTGCAGGCAAAGGCCTTCTGTAAGCATTCATTTATAATTTAACTGCACTGAGTTTTCGTGCATTTGGATTGTGAACCAGTGCGGCTGTCATGAGCAAATTGTTGAATATATTACTGCTCCCCCTGCCGCCTTCTCTCCCGCCCCTTCTCTGGTACCAGACCGAGCTTTCAGACTTGCAGAGCGTGTGACTTGACTACAGTCGCACTAATATACTCTCTTTTGTAGTATTTCTTCTGCTGGCACCTGACCTTGAAAAGACGATTGGGCAGTGCAGTGCTGAATTGTTCCAGGTGATTAATGTCATTGTCCCTCTTTTCCCTCGACCAGCTCGCCCTCAGGACGGTGCTCAATGCTGCCATGGTCACATGACTTACAAATAATAGAATCGATTCTTAGACATTAACTGGGATTAAAAAACTGACGGGAAAAAATGGTGTGATGTCACAAAGCTTAAAAAAGCTTTTCTTAGAATACAATAAGCTGTAAAAACTAGTGGTTATGTAGAGGGACTTTGAAATCTTTTAAAAAAAATCTTTTTACGACTCTGTCTTCATGTACGCTTTCAGTCTTCTGCACATCTAGCAGTGACATCTGTGCCGATTCCAATCACAGCTCAGCGTAAAAAAACAATGTTTCAGCTTTTTTCCTGCTGCTAAATACTTATGGCATGACTAGACGTCTCTGCGCTGCAGCTCATCGTCGCCGCTGGTACCAAGGCGTGGTAGCAACGAGTGAGGGACCTTCCAGATGGATGCGCTCGTGTATGCGAGATGGAATGCTCGCTCTGAGTACAATAGGCAGAGCCGTGATGCGTTTATGCATGAGAGACAGCCGCTCGAGGATGAGGTGGGCTGGACATACTGACCCGAAAAGAGGATGAGGGTAAAAGAGATGGGGTCTCCAGACAGAGACAGCGTCCGCTGGGAGTGGGGAGGTGGACTTGGCCCCTGCCAAGCCTCTGATCTGCAGCCCAGCCCCTTTAACGAGTTCAGCACAGTGCCACAAAGACAAGGGTTCGGTCAGACTTTCCCTGTAACCCAATAGCTCTCATCCAGGACTTCAAATGAATAATTTTCATTGACATAGCAACAGATACAAAATGAGAAGCTGAGTAAATGGGGGGGGGGGGGG
>JAODJU010000036.1:13354528-13374740 GCA_026776725.1 Gnathonemus echidnorhynchus
TGGGCTGTGTGTGGCCAGCACACCATGCATATGCAAGTACCTGTGGGGGGAAAAACACGAAAAAGAAAATGAAGGACATTCTGTCTGGTGTTTTCGGACTTCGGAATGAAGGCGACTGTGGCTGCCATCAGTCAGTGGGGCTGAGAGAACTGCATCAAGGCCTCAGCCCGGTCGACATCAAATAGAGAAGATGGTATGTTTTCTGTCATAAACAGCACTAATTCTTTAATATTTCTTTATGATTCATTCAGTCACTGTCTCTGTAATTATTGTCCACTTAAGTTAGACTGGCCTGCGAATTCCAAATGAAACGAAACAAGTTCTTTCACTCAGCTGAATCATCTGTGTTGTATCTGTTACACTCAGACTGACAGAAATGTTCCTGCTATTATAGGCAATAAATTTGTAAGAGCATTTTTTTCATTCTTGCATATGATGCAACTCAAAGTATTGAGAAAGCGCATTTAATGTGGTTTAACCGCCTTTGTTTCATTTCCCATGCAGTTTCCAGCTCAGTACTTTTACATCTTGTTGCAACAGCTTGATAGCATCCGAGATAGGACCCAGCAACAGGGCTGAAGGGGTCAAACCCAACAGAAAAAAGTTCAAGATGCTCAGTAAATCGAGACAACTCTGACAGATTGATCAAGAAACCCCAATCGCCACATGTGCATTTATTGCGAGCAGATGTTTGCCCCCCGGGAATGGCTGACATGGCTGCTTCCTTGCCTAGAATGCTTGCCACTTAAAACAGCAAATGTGGCTTTTTGCCTGTCCATTCAAACCTTCCTTCCACGAGGTCCCTAACAGAAGGACAGACTGTACTAATTCAGGACCCTGCCAAGGCCCACACATACATAGCCAGTGAAGGCAATTTACACAGCTAAAACCTTCTAAACCTTCCATGCTAAAATTGCTACAATGAGGTGTTTTGGGAGAGAGGTCATGGTCGTTGCGTGGCTGGGATGTGATGAGGTTTTTATTAAGAAAGACAAAACATTGACCGGAGGTGGGGGGCAGCTCTTATTTCCAGGATATATGAGTGTATCTTTGTTGTTTTTGCACGTTTAATGGTATTGCAGAAGATGCTGATTCATTCAGCCTGGTTGAATAAAACACACACCTGCTCTGTTTTCCTTGCAGAAGGCTGTGTGCGAAACACAAGCATCATATTTCACTCAAAGTGTGTTCAGGTTAAGTTAAGAATGCTAATTTTATAACTATATCTTACTAAATCTGTACCGCTAAGTCCCCCAGCTCTTCTTCCCAAAACCTTGAGAAAAAAAGCATAAAACCATTCCCTGAGAAATCCAATCCACTCACAATAAAACCACATATTTCTGGGTTCCCATCTGTGCATTTTAAAACCAAGACCAATGTCAAATTATGTTTTCATGGTCATTATATGATATTTTGACCAATAAGCCTTGTGTCTTGAAATCACACAACACATTGGTTGTCCCAGCACTGACAGAGCAGCACATTGTATTGAGGAATTAGGGTTAGAGAGCACCAGCATTAACAGCAACTATCTGCGTCCTTCAAGACGACATACCAGCAAAAGATTCCCAGCAAAGCTGATGCTAATAGAGTAGGAAGAAGAGCAATACAATGCAGAGGAGCAGGACATGAGGAAGGGCAGTAAGGGTGACATCACCAAAGAAATAACAGCAGCCTCACAGTGAACAGACAGTCCCCATTTTTCTTGAGGAATAGTTCTTATCTCTTCATCTTCCTCATGTTCCTCCATTTCAGGGAAAACTGTTATTGGTTCTCTGAAATTGAAAATACTAAATCTTCTGTGACGTGTAGAAGGGACTATAAAGGCCCAGCAGGGGAGAAGGAAATGAGACATAAAAAGACTGAGGTAAGGGCGTCTCTTTGCATGGCAGAAGAACACACAGACCGCCCCAAGCCCGCTCGCAGTGTTCCCAGGTAATGACCCGGCAGAAATACAGGCCCAAATGACCACCTGGTGTTTCTGCTTCACGGCTGTCTGGGATACAGCGCCAGGGAAGAACACTTTGCAGCGAAAGCTTCATTTTTCCTTCATGTCAAATGAATTTGGGCCAGAAATATCACTGTTTTAGAACAAAATATGAAGGTCAGACACATCACAGGGAGACAACGTCAAAAGATGATGTTCTTGTCATTGAAACTCAGTCGACTACTCCTAACTTAACCTTGAATAAACGCTGCCTATTGTTACAGAAGACTTATTTGGTTAACCCTCCTCTAGCAAACAAATTGTGACTCTTTTATTTTGCCCTGCTAAAAACATGAAAGGAATTGTAATTTATATTCTAGACCTACTGTGGTGCAAACAGCTTAGGGAAAATGACCCTGCTGTTATCTGGGACTCCCTCGAGCCACCCCACTTTGTGATGGCAGCTAACTGACTGACTTCATTACTTCATTTTCTGTTATCTTGGGAAGCAAAAAAATAATAATATGTTGTTCTTTCCTCCATGTAAGTTTGGTCGCTTCACATCGCTGGTACTTTGGTCTTATCTCCCTGATTGTGTGTGCGTTCAGAACGCGGATTCCGGTGGGAATCCCTACACTTGATTTAAAGAGCGTTCTTAGAATAACTGCGTGGTTATCCTACCTCTTCGCGTAAGCTCCATCCACGCTACACGGGCTATCCGCTCGCCAGTCTTCTCTCGTTCTTCTGCCCAAAACCCTGACAGTTACATCTGAAAGGAGCAGAAGGAGATTGAGATCTCCTTGTTAACTTCACCACTGTTCTGTGAAAGTCCTGCTGAGCTTCAAAGCTCAGAGAATTTGGTATCAAATGCATGCATCACCTTTCTTTCCTGCCTCTCCAGGAGATTGACAGATATACAAAGGCAAACTCCATCAGCGACTGACTCTATAGCCAGTCTGGTATCAATGTTCTTTAAATGTTCTTCAAATGTGCACAGCTAACTCTTGATTACTGTGGGATCAGATCTACCATACAATCTGTTACCACTCAACCCAAATTTCAGTGGCACATATTCAAAAAGAAATCCGTAGCATTCGTACACTGAACATTTGCCAGTTTTCAAAATGGTCTGTCAAGGAAGGAAAGCACAATTATACAAAAGAAAAGGGGCTGTTATGTCATACATGGTGACTATGTATAAATATGCAATTTTTAAATATAAGCTGTCCTACTTAATCTCAAATAACAGTCACAAAGTTACACCCCACATTTTCAGTCCAAGAAAATGGCATCTCAACAAACCCTGAGTATAAGTTCATTGCAAATTTTGTTTTTTCTCATTGCTAACCGGTGGTCCAGTCCCTGGGATTTTGTTTCAATGTGAAAGTGGTTTCCTTGCTTCTGGGACTAATGACTGCCACTATTCACAGCTACACGTGCACTGTGAGTGACTTCTGGCTAGGCCGAATGGAGAACTCATTTGATCTGTTCTCTTTCCACTGCAACCGCTACGTCTCCTGAAACAAGACGCCTGTCCTGCTAGTGTGTGCAGCCTAGTAGGGCCCATCCTCCCATCCTGGCTGAGGATTCGGGTCTCAGGGACTGAACTGTTGCTCCGAATGATGTAAGAAAATTGAACTGCTGCTCTGCTCTCCTTTAGCAGATCCTAAATACTGATGCCCATTCCTCCATAATTTATGCCCATGCCCCAGTGGTTAGTGTTGTAATACTTGAGACCGGTCTTGGTCTCAAGACCACTTTTTTGCGGTCTTGATCTCATTTCGGAATGGACTTTATCTAGACTCGGTGTTGTCTTGGGTCTCGGACATAGAGGACTCGAGGTTTTATTTCAAGACCAGTCAAGATCACTCATCAACACACCTCAATATTTATCACAACGGCTTAATATTCATCTGTTTGTTAAGTATGGTGATTGGGTGTAATACATCTTGCTTCAAAATTCAAATGCAACTGATAAGGTGCATATTATTTGATAAAATGTTACATTCGTACAGAAGCATTCATATTGAAATTTTAAGAAAAATTTTAAGTTCAAACAAATTTTAGGCCATACTGCCTAGCCCCAAAAAGGTGTCTATGCTCCATATTTTATAGTGTGTTATGTTATGTAGACTCAAACATTAGTCTGTTTCTGATCTTGACTTGATCTCGCCTTGCCTTGGTCTTGGTCTTGTCTCGGTCTCGATACACTCTGGTCCTGGTAATGACTTGGTTTCGGTTTAGGTGGTCTTGACAACATCACTACCAGTGGTACAGAAATGTTCCATTTCTGTGCCTTAAAACATACATTTACTTACAGCCATCGTACAATTGGCACACCCATAAGTAAGGTCCAGTGACAAGTAAATGTACCGTTAAAGGTACAAATTGGTACTTTTTATTGACAGTGTGAGGTGATCCTTAAAACCCCATCCCATAACTCACCATCATTGCTAGTATCCCCAAAACGATCCGTAGTATTAAGATCACCTAACTCACCATCAGTGCTAGTATCCCCAAAACGATCCGTAGTATTAAGATCACCTAACTCACCATCATTGCTAGTATCCCCAAAACGATCCGTAGTATTAAGATCACCTAACTCACCATCATTGCTAGTATCCCCAAAACGATCCGTAGTATTAAGATCACCTAACTCATCGTCAGTGCTAGTGTCCCAGTGAGGATACTCCTAATATTACTATCCCTCTAGCCTAAGTATTACTTTCTCTGAGTTCGTGTACTTCATTCGTTGCCAGTGATCTGCCTAAACTCACACATCTTCATAAATACAGCAATACAGGAAGATCTCATGCCAGGAGACTCAGGCCAAGAAAGTCCCATCTCAGATCCAAGCTTGCATGCACCTCCTCCATTCTCTTTCTGTTGAGTCTAGGACCACACATGACAATGATAACATTAAAAAGCAAATGAAAACCATTGTTTAGCAATTTACTTGGACCATACTTATATTTTCCCCCCTCTTTGTCCAGACCAGGCCTTCTTATCTCTAATTATAATAGATTTCACCATGACTTAAAATGTCACACACTTTCCAAGAGTGAATTGTTTTGCTTTGTCTTTTTCCAAATCTGCAAAATGTCAGAATAAATTGATTATCAAGTGTTTTCACCTCAGGCCAGAAAGAGAATTAGAGATGCAGAATGCCAGAATTTGGAAATAGTTTCTCAGTTCTGTGTTTTCAATTTGCTTGCCTGAATGGTACTGTGCCCTGGCTCCAGATCGAGTTAGACCTCTCATAACAGCCGACACGCTCCTTCTGAAGGATGTCCAGCGTCAACGTGGCAGCAGAAACCTTCAGCCCATCGTCTGCCGGGAGTCTGGAATACTTCTTGAGATTTTACAAATGAATTCAGCTAAATTAATTTGAACACGATTCCTTGAAAACATGCTGCAGCTGACTAAGATGTGTGGATAAACAAGAGGCCCAAAATAACATAAAACTAACAGGGAGTGCAAAGGTTGGTTTGAGCTGTTCGGTAATAGTGGACGGTCACTGCAATTTATCCCAGTTGACTCCCATTGGCTCAACCAACGAAATGTGTATTTTTAAATCAAAGGAATCAGGGTCCCTGACTGAAAGCACAATCCTCTTTTCTTGCCAGATTTATCAAACACTGAGAAACATACACATGTTTATTCAGTTTGACTCCCTTTCAATGTCAAAACCTCCATGTCAGAATTAGGGTCTACAATTGTCTGTCTTCTCACAGGATCTCTGTTTCTTTTTGCTGCAATGATCATGATGGTGCTTGGGAGCCATGCGAAAGCCATCACATGAAACTTCACAGAGACACGAGTTTTCCAAACGACAGTCACATTTTCCCCCAGAATGTTCCATTAAAAAAAAAAAAAAAAGTAGGTTTGTTTTGCCCTTTGGTAAACAATGATCCAAATCCGGAGATACAAACAATACAGTGGTTAACCTCCCAAATCAGGCCCACATGAGGAGCCTGTTCTAAAAGCAAGCTGAGGACCAGCTCAGGGATACGGCTGTCTTTGGGAATTCCGGGTCGATTCACCAACACACTCTCAGGCTGCACCCAGCCGATCTTGCTCTGCTCTGATCCCATCTCGTTTTTTTTAACCAGAACTAACGCTCTCTGGCTATCTATGTTCAATGGGAAGTAAAGGGACCAGGATCCTTTATAACCATGTACTGCCTTCATCTTCCTCCAGGTGGCGCTGTTGCAGTAACCCTGGCATTAAATCATCAAGCTAAGCATCGTTCATACACCGACATGGTAACAAACGGAACCTTCGAATGGCTCATGTAAAAACGAGTGCGATGAAACAGTTGTTTACAGGACGGCCCACTCACTCACGGAAGAGTAATTAGGCCGAAAGGTGCAGCTTAATTATAGAGTGGGCCGGCATCCTACCATAAATCTTGCCCATGACTAAAATGTGGATCTACTACTTACTGCCCTCAGAAGTGCTGTATCTACGTCAACCATGCGTGCGAGCCCAAGCTGCCAGAGGAACCGGTTTATAGAACTGACCTGGAGACTAATGTTGCAAAGTGAGAGAAAACGAATAACATGCTTAAGTGCACTACGCTCACTTGTATGAACAGGCTTTCATTTAACATCTCAATCCTGCCTGCTGTGTACACTGCCACCCATGTGAAAACTGCTTTTGTTACTCTGACCGGTGATTATACAGATATAGGACATCAACATGCCTTCAGTACTGTATATGGCAGGAAAGGGTTTGTTTGCGTGTGTAAATATGCTTGATGCATAGTGTTTCACCTTCCACCGGTCTTGATGGGAAATACTGCCCCATAGTATGCTGAAGGCTGGCAAACTTCATCTCCTCTTTCCTCTAGGGGGCGCTACCACTGACACTGCTTCCTGGCCACGGTAACAATCCAAATGACACCAGTTGTTGGTTGCCTCTTGTATTGTCATTTCTGTTCTGTGTAACTCTGATACATATAAACAGTATCTAGTATGGAGATTATCTTTTAGTGTCATTACATAGATGGGACAAAAAGAAAATAATTACAATCCTCCCCAAATTATAAGTAAAAAAAAAATCTGCAAAATCTATTACTATTTTGAGAATGTGGAGTGCAGTATATGGGCTGTGATGGGTTGGTGCCCCGTCCTGGGTTGTTCCCTGTCTTGCGCCTGTAGCCTCTAGGATAGGCTCTGTACCCCCTGTGACACCAAACAGGATAAACAGAACCCTGAACAAAAAATGGATGTATGGAAGTACAGTATACTCTACATGCCTATAGAAAACATACCAGTAACAGAGACAAAATCAAAACACTTTCAAATAATATTATCATTGCCCTTTGAAGGGTGAACATTAGATGATGCAGAAACAAGAGTTATTATGTTTATTTATTGATGTCCTAAGTTCATATTATTCTACTAAGGCTGGCAAACACCCAGATATTTTTGCTTGGAGAAATTTCAGCAAAGCGACATGCACACACATAAATTTTTTTCTGTGACCAACGGTCAGTCTGGCACACTGCTAAGCCAAATCGAGGTGCAAGTAGGAAATAGCGATAATGAAGCCCGCCGAGGGATGTGGTATTTTAGCTGTTCCAGTAGCTTTGTAATTTCAGAGATTTCAGCCCAAGATAAGGAATTTCCTCAGAACCCCACTGCATGGCCCTTTGCTCAGTAGTAAATGAACCCTTTCCTTGTTTTGCTATTTGTCGCGTGTTCAGAGATGGTAAACTGATTAAAGGGACTCTGGTAGATGTGCCAAGGTGCACTGGGAGGACCAGCTTCATACTGGGCAGGAAATTAGGGAACAAGCTGCCCTGCAAGGCCAGTTTTATTGTTACGTTTCCTCCATTGCCTCCAGGGCAAAGTCCAGAGCATTGCATCATTCGAGAAGCTGCATAAATCTTTCAGTATCCTGACTCTTCTAAAGACCCGTTGTCAGTTATCATCACTGACTTATGTGAAGCAAAAGCATTTCGTCTTCACAGCATGAGAGATCACACTCCTCGAGATGTCTGCCAAAATGCACAGTACATAATTACTCACAATGACAGTGAAGAGGTTAAGATTAAGTCATTAAGGGAAGTAATTAAGTATAAAACACATCTTATGCATAACATAACTATGTCTGGAATACTTTTGACCACTGTGGTCGAAGACTGAAATCCATCATTAATAACATTATATCTTTATATCTCTTCATACCAGGGTGTGACTAGAACCAAAAAAATTCAGCTGGACTGTTCCAAAACGAATGCCGTTATCCTTTTCTGCAACATGCGCAAGACAACCAGCACAACTGAGGTGTGTTTCTGTGATATATTTACAGGAAATGATAAATATATCCAAGCTTGTGGAAAGCCCTTAGTTTCAAGAAGTAGTGCATTGGGGCGGGCAGAGTGCGCCCCCAGGTGTGAGGCTGAGGAACAGCACACAGGAGTCATAATCATTCTGCTACTGCAAATTTTTGCCTGTGCAACAATCAAGTCTATTCTGTGTTTGAGAGGGAGGGGAGAGCCGGTGCCCTGTCTGCTTTTCTCAGCTCTTACTGATGCCGCAGAGCTGGCCAAGGTCAGGGACCAGGAGACAGTTTGGCACACACACATCAATCAGTCAGATTAACTCAAGGGTATCCAAACACCCCATGAAACTCCAGGCATTTCGCTACTGTTCATCTAAGGAAGGTTTTTTTTAACCTTCAGTCAGCTCAGGGCAATTCCCAAAGGAGAATAGATAAAAAATCACAGATGAGACAGTGTGCCCTTTCATGCAGCAAACATTAGCTTCCTTGGTGCACACATAAGCTGGCAAACATCTTGTGGTGTAGTGACTGTAGTCCAACAATGGAAGGACTAATGTTCTAAAGATCCAGATACAGACCAAAATCCCTGCAGTCTGTATCTGTTTCATTTGCCCACTAGAACTTCTTACCTTCCCTTACGGATAACAGAGCATCACCTGGAAGAACAGATTTATTCATCTTTTTATAGTTTTAGGAAGATGCTATACTGGTCACCGATAACAATGTCTCTATGGTTACTATTGTTAGCCAAGCACTTGGAAAAACCTGCAGATACAGTAATATTCACTGCTTGTCTCAGGGAATTGGGACTGACAGGGTATTAAACACAATGCATTAGTGTTATTTAATTAGGGTAAAGGGGTGAGAGTCAAGCAATTCCAGATCATAGGTAAGATCATCGGGATGTGGGGTGTGTGTGAGATAGCAATACCTAACGGGTTTCAATGGAAAGGTCAAAGAAGAGTAGGGGATGATACCTTCGGGTTATCATGATGAGAGAGTTTTAGGGCAGATGGATATTCTAACTCTAATACCTCTTAAGTCCTCTTGGTAGGATTCCTGACATGCTCTTAGATAAGTGTGGCAGCAGGGAGATGAGATAATTAGCTCTCAGATAATTATGGAGGAATGGATGGATGCAGGAACCGAGTGGCTGGAGACCCTCAGGGAAAGTCGACTAGAACAAGCAGCCATCAAAAACCCAATCCTGCAGGAGCGTGTCTGCTGACTTCCACCCCATAACATTATCTTCTGAGCCACCTGATGGGGACCAAATTTGAACTCAACTTCTGCAATTATTACAGAAATGGAATATTAGAAAATGGTTCGAGAAATGTAAAGGGTATTGAATTGAATGCAATAGGAACATTTTCTGGAAGCTGTGATGGCTTCACGTAAAATCTGCTTCAGGAAAGGAAAACGGTATCAAGCCACAGTTCTCCATGGTCAATCACACTTACTGTTTGCCCTGTCCACCCCTAAAAGGCCGCCAGCAAATAAACTTCAGATCCTCTCCCTTGCTTCACCTACCGGTAGAAGAACATTGCAGATACATTTTGCCGCAAATGTAAATATTTATGGAGTGGAACCAGCGACCATTTAGTAGTGGGACGTCCTGGCATGTTTATGCATTCTGGCTGATGGACGTCTGCTTGATAAGCCATGCAGAAGGTAGAGAACCTGGGCAGGGGTAGCCCAGCTAGCACTGGACATGGGAGGAGCCAACCAGGTAACTTAGCGACGCCGAGGCGCCCTTGTGGTCACGGGGGGGTTGTGCAGTGTTTATTTTCATCCTGCATGTTTGCTTTCCGCTCTCCCCCTGATTTATGTTTCATATAAGTATGAGCGCCCCCTCCAGTTCACATATACAGACGTCGGTCAGGAGAAACATTAGACGACTCCAATGTAACCAGACGGGTTTGTTTGTCCTGTAGTCCCTTGTGTTTTTTTCTGCATGTTGTTTCGTCCTTAGAAACACATTCTGTCATCATATGACAGACCTCGTTCCTCTGCTGGAACAGTAAAGGAGGTGCACAAGCGGGACTTCCCAGTGAAGCAACGGTAAATCAACCTTGCGTGGAACCAAGACGATCTTAGTCGGTGTTTACCCGGATTTCGGAGGTCTCTTTGGTAGGACTGCTGCTAAGAGGAGGGGCCGTGTGAACCCCTGACGTACGGACTGGTGAGGCAGCTGGATTCCAGAAACTCCATAAAGTACACAGTGTTTATCTGAAATTGCACATCGACCTACTGCGGTCCATGGTGAAGGAAACACACTCTGTCAGGGTTATAATCTACAGCTCTATAAAATGTCTCAGGCAGTACCTGAAAATACACCAAAGCACACGCAATTCAGGAGTCATGTTTAATGGTATAGGTAAACGGCATTCTTCAGGATAAATAGCAAGGAATAAGGAAGTTCACTTCCCGAAGTGGCCTGCTGGGAGTCAAAAAACTTTGAAAGTGACCCCGAAATGTGAGGGATCGTGCGGAGGCCTACTAAGAAGAACAGGGAAAGGCTGCCCCAGGATGGCCTGCGAACCGGGTATAAACTTACCAATAAAGACTTGTAACTATATGGCAAGCCATTTTAACTTTCAAACACAACCCTTTCCTATCTGTAATTGTATTTTAGATATCCAGAATTCTGTTTGATGGTATCTATAACTTAGACTTTCCTAGTCAAATTTCTATTTAACAGATCTTCAAATCTTTGAGAAATTTCAGTGGCCATTTTAACATTAAATAAGTAGGCAGATAGCAATTTTAGATATCTGCATTGTAATTCTTACTAATACAAACTGGCATTTCCAATATCAAAATTCAGTTCTTACCTGTACAAATGAACATTTGAGACATCTGTAAATCAGGTTTGCATTTTGAATATCTAATAATAATTGACTCTTTATTGATCCCTGTGGAGAAATTGCTTTTATGCCTCCCTCAACTTGCTCTTTGCAGAGGAAGTTGTCTGTGAAGGGCAGCCACCAGTTGGGGCACCCAGGGAGCTGGGGGTTAAGGGCCTTGCTCAAGGACCCACAGATGTGCTGAGGTGGGGTTTGAACCAGCAACCTTGGGATTACAGAAACACAGGCTAAGCCCACTGAGCCACACACTGCCCCTTAAAATGGACATTGTGACTAGTAATAATTCTATTGCAGATATCTAAAAAGAGAATTGTTACTAGTACAAATGTAATTACAGATATCTAGAATTTGCATTTGAGATACCTAAAATGAAATTTTTGCACTCAAATGAAAACCGTAATTCCAATGAATGGGAAAAGTGACGTCATTCCTACTAGTAAGAACTGAATTACAGATGTCTCAAATGTCTGTAGTTGTAAGAGTTGAATTAGAGATATCTGAAATGCCAGTTTGAATTAGTAATAATTACAATGCAAATGTCTAAAATTTCCATCCTGCCCAACTTTTTAATGTTAAAATGACTTGCCGTAGTAGCTATAACTGTTGACGGAAATGTGTCCACCAAATACTGAGTTCAGGGGGCCTGAGTGCTTATGCAATCAACGTTTTTTTTTCTTCTTAAACTACAGGCAAAATGTCAACAAAAACTGACATTAAAAAAAAAAACCCAAACAGCCTGAGCATTCTGGTTTCACACTGAACAGTAATGCAAAATAGTGTATACATGTGCTTGAAAACTATGCTGAAATGGGTTAGCATCTGTCTCCTGATGAAGATGTGGGCCGACGCCACAAATCGACCGCTCTGACTCACCAGCTTTGGAAAAATACCGTAATCATTAAGTCAGGCCATAAACAACTGGTGTAGCGTGATCCAAAAAGAGACAAACTTCTCTGAAGAACTGGAAGGTGGGGACGGGGGGGAGGTGGTTGTTGAAAGAAGGAGCCAACCCCCATTTGTACATGACCTCACTGAGCAGTGTAGCAACTCAGAAAACATGCGGCCCCCACAACATGCACAAAAAAAAGAGGAAAAAGAGCTGAAAATGAAACAGTGGCTGGAAGGAGGACAACATTCAGTTAGGATGGAAGAGATTGTGCACCTGGGGTGTCATTTGAAAGCTCGTGTGCACTGTGAGGTCTACAGCAGACTGACAAAGGTCAGGGTTTCAGTCACTATAGGGCGCTTGTGGGGAAGTCTGGAGACAGACCGAACATTTTCTCAGAAGTCTCGCGGCGCCGTTCATGTGTGAAAATGGGAAGATTAAGATTAACAGCAAGCCAAGACACTCCAGTTGGAGTTAATTCAACTACAAATGCAAAGCGCTCTCCAAATCCAGACCACAGCACAAATCATCTTTCAGTGGCTTGCTAATCTTCTCCTTATCGTGATGCCACTATCTTTTTTAAATTTTCTTGCCTTAAGAACTGTATTCGCTGACCAATCATAAGCCATTATGGGCAGAGGCCTTGGGTTTGCTGGTATTCAATGGGCAATTTTCAGCTAGGGCAACCAGGTGACATCAGACGTCTTTTGTGAAAATGATATGGCTTAAGAAATGCATGAGGTCCTAACAAAAAAACACACACACAATTTTGAAGGTGGTCTAACACCTGGTCCTTGAGGGGAATTCTGGGAATGATGATTGAAGTAATTAAGACTTGACACGTTTTTGGGTGTTAGGGATAAGGCGCGTGGTGTTTTCTGTTTAAGAAAATATTTTAATGGAATTTGGGCTAGAGGGCCATGGGCCAATCTGTATTTTAAGTTGTAAACAAAGACCCAGGTGATTTAATGTGGCAAGAAGGCTGGACAGGAGCACTTTTGTACCTGCGTGGATGGCGGACATCAAGATGTCAGATAGGATATGTGGGAAAATCGAAAGGAACTCACGCCTGAAGAGCTCACAGGCATATTGACAGAAGTATATCCATTTCAGGCATTTAAGCCCAGAATGTCTGTATCCCCGTATGAGTTCTGGAGGTGGGGGAAGTGAGGAAACCTTGTGGTGAACCTGCCCCTTGGTGTTTAGCTGGCAGGCATGGCAGAGGAAATGAGAGTAACAGGACTGTTTTATCCAGCGAAATGTTTTCATAATCACTGTGGGGAGCCTGTAGCAGCTCTCGGGACAGCTGTCAATGGTATTTACACTTGCCAAGCTCAAACATCAGCTCTGCTACAACCCACCATGCGTCGTCTTCAACGGCCGGGGTTGTCTGTCTCTTGTGTCACCCCCCAGGCTTCCAAACTTCTAAAACACAGAGCAGGCAGGAGTATTCTCTAAAAGGGGATGGGGGGGCAGGTGGTGTAGAGGTGAGAAAGTAAAACATCCCAGTTGCAGCCAGTGATAGCAGAAACTCTACGCACATGCTATGGGTATCAAGTGATGTCAATTGAAACCACTTCTGATTGGTTACTGGCAAATGTTCTAAGAAGTGACTGACAGCTATGCTAATTCTATGCAGTGAAATATAGGCTGTGTCCCAATTCAGGGCCTGCATCCTTCTAAGGCTGCATTCAAAGGCCGAATGCTTCACAGCAGTGCAACAAGCCTGTCCCATTGCGAAGACTCCTTCAAATGCGCCCTTCTTTCTCCATAGTCCTGTACAGGTATCCCCCATTTAACGTCTGCATTACGTTTTGTAAAACAAAATGTTAAAAAATTTGGACATTGATCAAATATTACCATAGTCACTTTGGAAGTTTAGGCTACTCTCCCCTGCCATAGTGTAAGATGCCTTTAATTACTGTACTAAGTAGTTTAGAAACTTTACAGATAATGAATATTAAAGCAACTAGAGTTAACAAGAGTTCATTACAGTTCTGTAACATTACACATCAGGCAACACCACACAGTACAGTGTCTTTGTTGGCTACCTACAGCCTGCCTGCTCTATACCTACTACCTGCCCATAGATAAAAAACAGCAGCCACTATGTCTCGCATAAAGACACAGATTTTATTTTTTATTGTAATTTTTTTAGGCCATAGCCATTAATGTGTAAACAGGGGATACCTGTATTTAAGTGCTTCCTAGTCCTGTGTATCCCCGATCCATCACTGATGTCATTCTCTTGAGTTGCTTGTATCCAGCCTTCCTTCCTTTGTCTTTGTTTATTCATTTCCAATAAACCTCTTTTGTTTCGCCTTTACACCTGCTCCTTTGTCCTTCGTCCTGTCCTACATGTGAGCAATACATTTGCAATCAAAATTATTCAACCCTCCCAAGACTGTAATTGTTTACAAATTTAAGCTATTCTGAAGACATTGATTCTTTAAGGAGTACAGTTGAGTGACATATTCAAATTGATAATGAAAATGTATAATGTGACACTTAATTTGCTACAGCTGTGATGCACATATAAGTCCCTCCCGTACATGTGTTCAAGTCGAGCTGCAAACATAGCAAAAAAAAAAAAAAACAGGCTTCGCAAAAGCTGAGTGAAGAAATAATCGCATTACACAGCAAAGGCTGTGGTTCCAAGAAGTTCTCCGAGACAATCCAAGTTCCAAGAGGCACCATGGCAGCACCATGCGTCAGTTTAAACATGTGGTACAGCAGCAGACCTACCTGGGCATAGAAGAAGAGCGAAATTTCAGCGAGGTTCTGAACACAAGCTTATGAGCACATACAGGAAACATTTAGTGGAGGTTATAAATGTAAAGGACGCTCCACAAAATATTTACTTTGGGGGTTGAATAATTTTATACATAGATGTTTGTGGAGCGGCTTTAAATTTTAATTTGAACTATTAGGGATATCAACTAGGTTCTCAGAACACTTATATATGTGTTCCTTGAATGTTTCCTGAGGTTAAGGGTGTAATTTTGATTTGAAATGTAGATTAGCTATATGTGTGTAGGTATATGGCTACAGAGCAGTCAGGAACTGAAAAATAATGATGTAAGTACAACTTTTACATACAACACAAATATGTTTTGACTGTGTAAAGCAGCCTCAGGGGCTAAAATGGAAATGATGCTTATAACTATCTCAAAATATCACTGTAAGGCTTGCTCCAGGCAGGATGACGACCAAAACTGCATGACCCCAGGATGGAAGGATGGAGGAAGGACATTATTTAGGTACGGAGTGGATGTAATGAAAACGGCAGGGAGGAAAGCAAATAAAGGACAGCCACTTTGGCGTCAGTACAAGGGGAAACACATGGGAAAACCACTGAGCGCTGGGGCCACAGAGAGCACTAGGACCAGGTCAGCAATCTGGGTCAGTGTCTTTTTCTGAACAAGAAAAACCAGAACTCAATCTTATATAACATTGGGTGTGAGAGTAGAGTACAGGTGAAGCAAATGACCCTCATGACCCAGCTTTTCCTGCCATAGAGACATCCACACCAATCCCAGAGTGTCCAGTCAGGAGACTGGGAAGAGAAGTTAGCCGCTTAGCAGCTATGCCGGTCAGTAGCAATGCTTCAGAATGTTAACCAGCGAGTTTTCTCATACAAATTCACACACACATACACACACACACACACCAAGTACACACCACTACACACACACACATGCACACACACACACATGGGCAAAACCCTAATGACAACCTTAACCCCTACCCAGCCCTAACCTTACTCATAAGTAACCAAACAAAATACAAAACTTTTGACATTTTTAATTTTTTGATTGTGGTCACAGATTTTTTTAAAAATTAAGTGTCCCCTTGTGGGCAGTTGTGGAGGTGCCACAACTAATCGCTTGCTATTGCTATTCACTGGAATTTTCCAAATTATGGATATTAAAACGGTGAGCTGAAAAAGTCAGGCTGTGCGGCTGAAAAAGTCAGGCTGTGGGGCTGAAAAAGTCAGACTAAGCGGCTGAAAAAGTCAGACTGTGCAGCTGAAAAAGTCAGACTGTGGGGCTGAAACAGTCAGGCTGTGGGGCTGAAAAAGTCAGACTGTGCGATTGAAAAAGTCAGGCTGCAGGGCTGAAAAAGTCCGACTGTGTGGCTGAAAAAGTCAGGCTGTGGGGCTGAAAAAGTCAGACTGTGGGGCTGAAAAAGTCAGACTGTGCGATTGAAAAAGTCAGGCTGCGGGGCTGAAAAAGTCAGATTGTGGGGCTGAAAAAGTCAGACTGTGGGGCTGAAAAAGTCAGACTGTGGGGCTGAAAAAGTCAGATTGTGGGGCTTAAAAAGTCAGACTGCTTGATCAGTTCAATATGCTTTTTATTTTTTATCTTCTTGAAATGTCAGAAATAAATTTAACAGGATGATAAGACTTGGACTGTGGCACCACTTATCAAAGTTCTGCCAGAACACAGACAAAATGCACTGGTCCTGGGCTTAAAACTCCCAGGATGAAAGTAGTCCTACTCCGTGCCTGATTGGCACCGTCACCAATTTTTTCAAAATTTTATTTTTAAGATGAATAACATACAAATGAATGACAGGAATGAAAGCATATCTGCTTCTGCATTTAAAAAGAAAATATATTTAAAAAAATCTTTGGGGTTGCCTTGAGTTTTTAGACTAAATGCAGAGTAAATGATTTAACTTTTGACTATAGAATGCACAGGGATATCCGATCACTGTAATTACGGGTGAATAAGGATGCGGTCTCCCTTCAACAGAGCGTTAGCTAAATACAAACATGACTGGTGCAAATTATACATGGAGGGAGCCAAGCCTGGGCTCTGGGAATCCTGCAGGACAGAAATAGGCCTCCGACCAGATGCTCCTCGGGCGAGTGCGGAAGATGACAGGCCTTCCTTCACCGCCTCTGATCCCAGAATGATCTGCAGGCCTCGCTCTCATCCATCCAAAGAGTTTATCCCACTTTGCATTCAAGATCAAGGGCAGCGATGTGTCACTGGAAATTAGCGGACGTATTTCAAAAAAATCGCTGTTCAGCGTCAGCTAACCCCTCCCCTCAAATCTGGCCGGCAGGAGACTTTGCCCCACGCTGAACGCCGTCGGCCCCTGTGGGTGGAAACGTGCTGCTTTTGCCCCACGCAGACCGCAAAGCGTTCTTCTCGTTTTATGTTGCTCGCACGGGACCACAGGCATTGTCGCTATGGACAGGGGCTGTGTGCCACCCGCCCACAGGCAGGCAGCCTGAGCCTGGGAGGGGCCCAGACAGCCCACACAAACTGGGGCCCCAGTGCCAGCTCCCTGGGGGAAGATCATCCGCACCTTACACGAGAGTAATCCACATCCCGATCCAGACACCCACAGAGTACCGTGCCCCGGCCCGTCCGGATGCTGTACATCAGCCGAGGGGCCGGCTGTTTGTCGAGAGTAGGCGGCCTTTGATTTTCATTGCCGGTCCGGTGTGGGTTGACGTTTTTTTTTTTTTATATATTTTTTTTTCTGAGGCAAATTTGTGGCTTTTTGCTGGTCCAGGAAGTCCCACCAACCCGCAAAGCAGAAACATACGCTGTCTGAACAAGATACGCAACCGGGAACCCATGATTGGGGGCCCGGAAGGCAAAAGACGTAAACAGAGCAAAGGGAATCACAAACAAAAACCAACCTGGGGGGAAAAACAGAACACACCTCGGTGAGCGCCTAAGAAAAATTCTAAGGCATTAATGAACATGATGCCTGTGATTTCTGCTACAGGAAATAGTGATTTTGATAGAATGATTTTTGTTTTTTCCAAAGAAATCATAGCCATGAGTAAATTATTTTCTCTGTCTGAAGGCCAGGAGTCTCGCACACACCAAGTGCCCGGCAAATGCTGGTAAGTGATTTGAATGGGGAGGGTAGGAAATCTAGGCAGCAGGTAGAGCAGGGGTGTCAGACTCCAGTCCTGGGGGGCTAGAGCCCTGTGTAGCTTAATTCTTTCCCTGTTTCCCCACAAATGATAGAATTGGTCACATGACTAAAGGGCTTGTTCCTATTTGTCATTCATGCCACAAGTGAAAAAATATTTCACCTAACCTTTTTCCATCTGAGAAGAATTAACTGTCACGGCATATTATGTGTGAAAATATAAAGCACAAACAGAATTATGGTTCAGTTTTTCTGTCCCTTCTGTCTCTGGGCGAAATTGATATATATTACAAATGTTTTAATCGTCTGGAAGAACTTGGCATTTCAGTCACGTCTTGCTCCCACTAATGAACTTTTGAAGGTTTCTCCAACAGCTACTAAAGAAGCTCAGCCCCACCCTCTCCGCAGCTTCACGTGAAATAGAGAGCTTCCCTTTCCCAGATTCTTTTCTTGAGGTCTTATTGTGAGATTGGGAGGAAGCATCCCCCCCTCCCCCATGAACTGGGGGTGTTTCTTTGATTAGATTACCATAATAAGGGTAATAAAGATCAGAAGCAACCTACTGACACCAGAGATGAGAAACATGGGGTGAAATCCAAGATGGAACCAATGACGGGGATTTGAAATCACATGGAGGACGGTCCCTGAAAGCCAACTGCAATTTAAATCTTCACATCCAGATGGGAAAAATGAGACACAGACACTCTTATTGGAACAAGAAACTGATCAGCTGAATGGCTCCCAGTTCAGCCCCAGGAGAGTGCGGATGTCTCCATGACAGCCCGAAGTTGAAGATAAATACACCTGACTAGATTTTCCGTTGACCGCTTAACAATCTTGATTGAAAATGAGCTTGACAATGTGATGTCATCTCACCTGAGTACTGGCATGTGTCTTCACAGGCACCAACCCATTAAATCTATATTAACCCATTACACATTTTCGGCAGTTACCCTGATCATTGATACAATTAATTCTCCTAAAAATATATACAGTCTTCTGACTGGGTGTCTTCCTGGTAACCCATGGCAACCTCTTTCTCGGTAGTAAGAAATAAATCTGTTGAGAAAAATGTTGGAATTTCCAAGGTAAGGGCCTATTCCAGTGAAAATCCTGTCATTTCTACCCCAAATTATCATTGGAGGTAAGGCCACACAGTCCCACTCCCTCTACTGCCCCAGGGCAGAAACAGCCTGGAGAGCTATTTCACAGAAGTGCTGAGGGTGTGAGGCCAGGGCCAGCAGGCGTACTGACGGTGGCAAAGACAGTGAAGAGAGAAGCACAGGATATGGACGGATGGAGAAAGACCACCTCAGAGCACCTCTGATCAGTGCTCCATCATAAGCCTCCACAATCTGCTGTCTAGAGAGAGTTATCTGCCACTGAACATCATTTTCTTTACCAAAAAACTTAGATATACAGGCCATCCCCAAGTTAAGAACATCTGACTTACGTACACCTTGTATTTAAGAATTAACCACCATAAAGACTATTATGGTAAAAATTATGGTAAAAGTTAAATACAAAGTTAAATACAATGATTCGTAATAACGAACGCAGGCACTATTTTGTTACTCTTGAGAAAACATTGCACTGCTTCAGCAATTCATCGGCTCAGGGTTCAGCACAGTACAGTACAGCACCGTATGTAGTTACTTTTATTATGACTGTACAGTGGTACCTCAGAACTCGAAATTAATCCGTTCAGAACTCCGGATCGAATCCTAAAAAGTTCGAGTTCTGATCGAATTTTCCCCATAAGAAATAATGGAAAACCAATTAATTGGTTCCCGGCCCCCCAAAAATACACTGAAATATGTTTTTTTAGCATTTAAACACAAAATGAACCGGATAAAACAAGAAAAGCATATACTGTAATAAACACATCTAAGCAAATTTATCAAAACAGTAATTTTTAAAGTAAGAAAATAAATGTATCCAAACAATGTGTAAGGTTAAAAAAATATAAACAATATGTCCTGCCCCGATCGTCCGCTCCTTCCGTGTGCCACGCCCCCTCGTTAACCCCATGTGGAATCCCTGGTTGTTGTCATTAGTCCTCTGTATTTCGTCCGCGTTTCAGTTTGTTTCCACAGTCCGGTCATTGTATTGTCCGTCTGTGTTTTGCCTGCCTTACCTGTAATTAAACCCTGTATTCTCCGATACCTTGACGTCTGCGCCTTTGTCTCTGTTCTGTCCCCGCTGGGCGCGACACTGTTATTATAATTAAATGTATTAATGGTTTATTAATAATATTAAATTTATTAATAAGAAATCTTTATTTTTAAATGTATTTTATTATATAATAATAATTACTGTTACTGTCTATCATTGTCTAAA
>JAODJU010000036.1:13374840-13391232 GCA_026776725.1 Gnathonemus echidnorhynchus
TGTCTATCATTGTCTAAATGTATTTTTACTGTCTAAATATATGTATTCAGCTAGTGTAAACATGCACGGTGCTATCAGAGAGAATGCGAGGCTGAGACTGAAGCGTTACCCTTTGTTTCCTCAGAGAGACGTGCCGCGTGACTCATTTCCCCGCACGTATATGTTATCGTAGGTCGGCGTTCACGGTTCAGATTCAGATCGAGTTCTAGGTAATTTTTTTTTTAAACTGGTTGGTTCGACTTTTAAGAAATTCGAGTTCCAATGAGTTCGAGAACTGAGATACCACTGTATTATTATTATAATTTTTATTTTTATCATATATTGTATTATTATAGTTCTGACTTACCTACAAATTTCACTTAAGAACAGTCCTAAGGAGCGGATCTTATTCATCATTGGGGACTGCCTGTAGTTGTCTCATTCTAAATGCATTAGCATGAATTCTCTTCATTCAACAGATGACACTTGCTATCTTTCTGGATATCCACCAGAGGGCGTGCTGCTCTCTTTACTCAAAAGATGTTTGAAACTGGACAATCAGTATAAGATTTTTTTTATCAAGAAGGCAACATCTGAACCTTTGCCACCACATAGCCCCTGTGAAATGCAGCCTAAGGTCCGTAAAGCAGACTGTGTAAATCCTACCGTCCAGGCCTGAGCTGTGATGACTCCGGGGAGGGTCCCTAATTCTTTCCATGTGTCATGGCTGTCGAGAGGACTGTGAACTCTCAAGTTTGCGTCCCCTGCTCCTCTCCTCTCAGCTGGCTCCTCCGCCTTTTGTTCCACGGCTCCCCAGTGATGCAGGGAGCCCAATGGCGAGATACTAGGCTGACCATAGAACTTAGAGTACATCTGTCCGGTGTTCCTGTGGTTAGATTGGGGCCAAAATAGGATAAACAGAATCTTAATAATGGGTTTTAAGTTGAGTGTTTTTCTTTATTACACACTATGTAGTATAATTTTTCATTTTTATCTATCTATCTATCTATCTATCTATCTATCTATCTATCTATCTATCTATCTATTCATCCATCCTTCTTTCACAATGTAAGGTAGGACCTTCGGTCAAGAAAAGAGGACCTTCGGTCAAGCTCAGTGAAATACAGAAGCACCCCAGCCCTGCAGTGTGACACCCCTTGTATGGGGCCCGCAGCCTTTGCGCCGAACCAACAATGCACACATCCACTTTACCAACAGTGGAACAAACATATAACAAAATTTGTCCCAACCCTGAACAGTGTAAAAATATAAATATAAACTGAGACAAACAGAAAAGTAGATAAACTAGAACTCCCTATTTGCATGTTTGATGTTTTGCAACTCCTGGGAGGGTAATGCATCCCCTGCTCCTTCTACAGTTTTCCAACCTATGTATGGCTACTGGAATGGTGGCCAGTGAATGGTGTGTGTGTGTCCTGTGATGGGTTGGTGACCCATCCTGGGTTGTTCCCTGCCTTGTGCCCGGGATAGGCTCCAGACTCCCCACAACCCTGAACAGGACAAGAGGTTACAGAAAATAGGTGGGTGGATGGATGGATGGATGGATGGTGTGGCTACTCTTCCATCAGAATCGCACATTTGCATACTAAAAGGTCCTCCTTTCACTATAGTGCTCTCCCGGCTTGTTATTTTCTCTGCACGATCGTAGACTTCACAGCTATCCTGCCCCCTGGTGGTAATTTGTAGGAAATGTCTACACTGAAACGATCAAATTGCTCTAAAACACTGTTCGTAGATTCATGCCGTTGAGCCATGCTAACTCCACATGTATTTCACATTTCCTTAATTGCGTAAGAAATACAACAGTAATTCGACATGATTTCGATATGAGCGTGGAGAATCTGATTTGTTCGTGGTGTAAAAATCATTCAGAGCTAATTATACATCGTTTTTGTCCTTTTAGAAAAGCCGATTGAGTTTACATTATTCCAGCATAATACTAGCTTGTATTTTAAAACCATTCTAAAGCTAAATGTAGAGTTTAACCCGAAATCGTTTTTTTGGACAGTGTGAACAAACGACTCCCGTCATCGATTTCTTTCTGGTCATAAACATCCAGCATTTTGGCATATACCTTATAAAAGTGAGCTGTTGGTGTGTGTATATTGGGTGTAATTAATTTTTGTTTTATAAACACTTCGTAACTTTTAGAAGAATCGTGATGCTGCACAAAGCGCGAAGTTATAAACTAATCCGGAACGAAGAGTAAGCAGGTTGTAGGAGTTACACGGGATCAAATTTGATTGGACAACTTCCTGTTTTCAAAACACGTGTGGGGGTTTATGTCTGTTGATAGACCTTCTGCCACACTCTTCACTAAATATAAACGTGATGGAGAAGAAACGTGCAAAAAAAGATTCAGGAGAGTCGGAAACACAACAAAAGAAAATGAAAAAGATGACACTGGATGAAAATGACACTGAGTTTAATGGGACAGTTTTTAAATCCATGCTGAAAGAGCCAACCAAGGCTTTTAAAGGTGAATGATAATTTTTTAAAATATAATTTCATAGACAGCATTATCAAGTGACAATCATTCTCTTTTTAACTGACTGACCGCAAGAATTTTGTCCCTTTTTTGTCGTGAGATACCATGGACCTTTGCTGAATGTGCTTTATGTTGTAGCATATTTTTTGTTGTGCCTGTATTTCGTTGATTAGCCACATTTCCCCCCTGTACTGGATGTGTGATTGAACACGTATGTATTTTTCTCCTGTCAATGTTTCCCCATTTAGGTTTGGAAAAGTTTGTTTCAGTAGCGACGAAACTACCAAGTGCGGACCTCTACGATGTTGTTGAGGGTTATATTAAGATATCCATGGAGTGCGCTGAGATTTTCAGTTTACTTGAGGGAGAAACACATCACGGGAGAGAAGTAAGTATGGAAATGTGGTAAAGGGGTGCGAAAGGTATTCCTATGACTGATTATGAAAAAAGACAATGGAAACATGTGACTTAGGTTTGTGTAAACAGTTGCTTGTTTTTTGTACTTCTCATGTTATTCTGTTCTTCTGCTATTTCTGATGCTATGTCGTTGTCTCATCTTGGTAATTTTGTGTGCTTCCAGTTGTTGCTGATCTTCCAGAGCTTAGAAGTGATCTTACTGCGGACCGCAAGCGACCTCTCTCATTTCAGCGTGGTGGGCATCACGATTGTGAAGAAAATGGTCACCAACCACATGAAGCTCCTTCAGTCGTCACTTAATTCTGAAAACCATAGGTGTGCTACAGTCTGCATGTGTAGTCCTGACTGTGTGGTCCAGGCAAAGGAAGCGCATGTAGGTAACTCAGGTTGTTGTTTTTCACCAGGTTCGTTCGCCAGTGTCTTGGCCTCCTGTCCTCTATGGTGTCCCAGGGATCTGACATGGCCAGAGAGGTTTTCAGCCACTTTCACTTTAACAAGAGCTTATCTAAACTGAGCCGCAGACGCGATAAGAAGGTAAGGCTGTTGGTCTGCTTGCCTGGTGACATTCAAAGTGATACACCGTCTGTGTCAAGGAAAAATGACAGTACTCTTAGTTTTCATCACTAGCAGTATAATGGCAAATAAGCCAACTTTTCTGATGCATCTGACGTTGCAAGTATGGACATTTAGAATACTTGGCTGCTTGGTGTCAGTTTTGTTTTGTGGCTGTGCTCTTAGAAAATTTAAACCATTTTGTCATCTCCATAGGGACACCCCGATGTTCGCATGGCCTATATACAGTTTGCTCTGTCTTTTCTGGTATCAGGGGACGGCTCCACTATTGGACATGTTCTTGAGATGCAAGGTTTGTAAATAATGGGCTTTGTTTAGTGTATGTATGTGGTGCTTATATTAACATATTGATGTTGCAGTATTATATATGGAAAATGGATATTTTATTTCCAATTGTTAGATTTTCTGACTGACATTTTAAGCACTGGGCTGAAGGAAGACCGGATCTCCATTATCAACCTCATTTTATCTACGCTACAGACCAGAGTAAAAAAAAATTCATTTTATTTTTTTTGAGTGTTGTATGTTGTAATTGAAAGAAAGGAAATGCAACTCCTCTCTTATCCTGTCTGCAGGTCATTTGGAATAAAGCCATCAGCAAGACGCAGAAAGTCCGCTTCTTCACTCCTGCCATTCTGGCTCAGATCGCATCTCTCTACAAATGGGACGGAATTGCAGATGTAAAACTGGAGGACAGCAAGGTCTGTATGCAGTTAAGTCGCGTTTCACAGTTAATCTTTGCCTCCATCATATGTGGATTGTACATAGATTTCTTTATTCCGCATCTGATAGGTGGGTGAGAATCCCAAAGAGGATGAAAAGATTGTGGTGCGAGAGATGGTCCATAAATTCTTGCTCGACCTCTGCTGCTCTCGGAAACACGGGATCAGCTTCCATGACCCCAGCTTCGGGACGGCAGGGAGGTGAGCCGGCTCTCCGGCTGTCGTCCCCCTCCTCTTCCTCAGCAGGCCCGCTCTTCAGCACTCATCATCTGGTACGCGTCTGTCTACTCCTGCAGGGTGGGGAATGTGGTTCTTCTGCAGTTCCTGGTGGGACTGAAGCAGGCCACCGAGGATGAGCTGGTGAAGGACTTGGTGGTCAGCATTCTCAGGGAGAACCCCGACCTGCTGTCGAGGTACTTCAAGGAAACCCAGCACTCATATACCCCACGGCTCCGGAGCACCTGGCAGGAAAACGTCACTCTCCTCAAGAAGGTGATGCACTCATAACCAGATATCCCAGATTCTTGAGGTGTTCTAGGAGCTGGTACTCTGTCAACAGAGTGTATAATGGGAACCGTATGTGCAGATTTGTGTCAGATTTAATACTCATACAATGCAATCTATATTGTTTGGGACAAAGACATGTATGTTTTTAATTTACTTCTGCATGCCACAGTTTGATCAAATAACACAAAATCTGGTGTGGTTTAAATGCATAGGGTTTATTAAAGGATCTTTTCATACATTTTGGTTTTGCCATATAGAAATCACATCATTTTTTAAACATTGATTGACCCCCCCCCACTTCAGAGCACCATGGTGTTGATGATGTAATTTCTACATGATGAAACCAAAATGTATAAAGATATCTTTTAATTAGACCTGAGAATGTGCACTTTAACATTGTCTCAGTTTGATTATAAATCTAAAACTGTTGAGTAGAGACAAAAAATATCCGTGTTCCAGATATTTCGGAGAGCATTCTTTGTTTTTATAGACATGCAGGCAGAGACTCTCAGCTGACATCCTAAGTCCTAACATCTCATGTGGAAACTAACAATGGCTCTTGGTTTGGTTGGCGGTCCCCAGATCTATGAGGCCCAGCCAGAGGTGTCCCAGGCCTTCCGAACCCGTGAGTTTGTCCCGCTGCCCCGTCTGCTCGCCATGGTGACGGTCACCTCACTGCCGCCTGTCTGCAACAAGGCCTTCTTCACCCAGGCCCTTAATGTGAGTCCAAGCCACCTCAACATCGCGCCCGTCCTGGCTTACCTACCCAAGGAGCTGTCCAGGAACAGGGCTGAGTACCTGTCAATCATTACTAAATTGATTTGCTCAAAGTCTGCTTTTGTTTATTTTTGTAGCATTTTATAGCAGCTAGTTATTGGTCACATTGATGGGTCAGTTTATCATCTTCTGCAGTTCCCGTACCTATTTTCATATTACTATTACTACTGAAATGTCAAATTTTGGAGGAGATCCTTGGCCATCCACTGAGAACTAGTTTGATCTAAATTAATGCTCTCTTTTCAACAAAATAGATGGCCAACACAGTGGTGAAGCACACGGCTCTCTCGCTGGTGTCCTTCATCTTGAGGCGTGCCCAGAAGAACATTGAGCACTGTCTTGACCGAGCTGTGTGGCAAAGATCGGAGCTGTACACAGCAGCCGTGATGGAGGACTTTGTGCAGCAGTATAGGGAGGCCCTGAGCAAGGTAATGGGAGATGGGCTCCAAGCCCAGACCAAGGTAATGGGAGATGGGCTCCAAGCCCAGACCAAGGTAATGGGAGATGGGCTCCAAGCCCTGAGTAAAGTAATGGGCGGTGGGCTCCAAGCCCAGACCAAGGTAATGGGAGGTGGGCTCCAAGTCCTGAGTAAAGTAATGGGAGGTGGGCTCCAAGCCCAGACCAAGGTAATGGGAGGTGGGCTCCAAGCCCTGAGCAAGGTAATGGGAGGTGGGCTCCAAGACCCGAGCAAGGTAATGGGAGGTGGGCTCCAAGACCCGAGCAAGGTAATGGGAGGTGGGCTCCAAGCCTTGAGCAAGTTTATGGGAGGTGGGCTCCAAGCCCTGAACCTCTGAGAACGGGTTTGTAGACCCAGGTACATATCATTGGTTAGGTGCCGACAGGTAGTGAATATGCTGGTATGATACCCCTTCCCTCCTCCCCAGATCTTACCAGATGTCAACAGCATCATTTCTACCTGGCAGTCCTTGGCAAAGAAGGAGAAGTGTGAAGATGTGTTGAAAAGCGGAAGTCAAGATAAGAGTAAGAAAGAGCCAGCTCTGGAGCCTCTCGGACACGGTACGTTACTCCTGAGAAGTACTGTAGGCATTTTGCCAAACCTCGGGTGGCCTGAATCCATGTTCCGTGTGGCTGCATCTTCCAGGCTTTGACGACCCGGAGGCCACGGTTCTGAAGGCCCTCATCCTGCACGTCCTGTGCCTGTACCAGAAGGTGGCGCCCTTCCTCATCAGCCAGAGCTCCTTTGACTTCAGCAAGCTCTTGAAAGGTTTGTTAGACCTCTGGGGTTGCCAGTTGCCACCTCTGGGTTAAGAAGGCATGAATTATTTAATGGCGCTTTTCCACTGGCATACAGGAGCCTGGCTGTACCTGGGCCACACTACGAAGAAACACTAGTTACAGTGTGGTTCCAGCATGGCTTGGTTCTCCACTGCAGAAAAGTCGTGTCTGGCTTTAGAGAGCGACAGTGACGTAAAACTGAAGAGATTCTTATTTCCTGTTTACATGGTTTACATCATGATTTACTATGTGCTAATTTCTGAGAAACACCATGTTATGTTACTATCGAATGCTAGCAGAATTATTCGCTTGTGTAAATTTGCATTATAAATCCATTCCATTGAACTATTCTATAGTTCTAAGTAGGTGACTGGAAATTTTCAAGTTCTGAGTTGTACGGCTTGGTTCTCGGTGACAGTGGAAAAGTGCAATAAGTTCCCTCTTGAACACAGGCATCATGTCAGAGAAGGAGGTCAAAGTTCCCCCGGTTCTGCAGCACCAGATCCTCCAGCTGGCTCTGGACTTACCTGCTAACAAGTTCTCCTGGTTCCAAGTCCAGGTGAGGTGGTGCTTTTAGCAGCACAGTATGGGGGGGGGGCTTTGGAAGGCACCAAAACACTCTGTCACCATCTCTACTTCCTCCCGCTCCTGCAGGATGTTCCTGACGCCGGAAAGGCCACTGGTGAGAAATCCGTGTTCTACATGCTGCTCAAGATGTTCGTAGACAGCAGCATCGGTGCCTTAAAAGACTCCACCAGGTTGCTGATTATGAAGGTTTGTCATTCACCCCATCATGATTTTATAATACGTTTTCACATAATGAATACCATTAATGGCCTTGTTTGATGGTCTAACTGCAGGACTTCTGCACTCACTCTCCGCTGTTTGCTCCCTGTCTGCCAGGTGCTGAGGGACAGCGGCGTGTTTGAGTTCACCTGGCGGGAGCTAGAGCTCTGGCTGGACCATCTGGATCGGCTGCCCAGGGCGCAGCAGGAAGCCGTCGTCCGCTTCCTGGAGACCGTGAGTACCGATTATCATCCTTAGTGCTGGTGATAGCTGAGATACACCTGTGTCTGTTTGTGTGGGTGATCAACACCATGCAGGTTTGCAATAGTCATGGTTTCATCACCGTCAGCCTTAAAAACAGTGATTGAAGATGACTGGTCACTGAACACCCCAGTCAGGGGAAAGGACAGATCTCCCTCCCAGGGATTAAAGCCCCATGCTGGGAAGAAGGCAAAGAGGAGGAGTGTCTTAATCCATGTGATTACTAATCTGCCAGACGTGTTCCTTGATGCCTGTAGCCAGCAGTTTCTAGTGTTTTATTGCCTGTTTTCCTGTCTGTGTCTCTCTGCACTGCACGGCGCCCCCTGGCTGCTCCCAGGTGCTGGTGCGGCTGACCTCCAGCCCATACAGCTACACGGACAAGGCGGCGAGTGTGGTTCAGGATGCGGCCTCCCTGCAGGCCAGCCTGGGTGCCCAGGAGGGCGACGCTGCCAGCATCCCCATCTCGCACATCGACGGTGAGCCCCCGCACCCAGCCAGCCCCGTAGCGGGCCCCCGCCCCACCCCGCCACCCCGCGTGTACCTGACGTTTCTGTGGCTGATGCCGGGCTGCGTTTCAGATGCCTTGGACATGATGGACGTGACGCTGGAGGGCGCTGAGGGTGAGGTGGAACAGCTGGGGCCGTCCCTCACTGATGACCTCATCCTGCAGACGTTCCCCTTCAGCGCGCTGGTGCCCGCCGCTCTGGAGACCAGGAACAGCCTCCCATCAGCTTCCACAGAAGAAAGAGGTGAGTGAGTCAGTTCACTCTCTCTAGATGCTGTGGGGAATCGGCTGACTCTTTCCTCACGGCCCCCCTCCCTCAGGCGTGGTGTTTGTGTACCTGGCTGCCGTCCTCTCCGACGTGCTGCATTCCCAGAGAGACCCCCTACCGCTCTGCCTGGCCCTACAGCAGTACGACAAGGTGGTTTCTGGAAGCCCTCACCCTGCTCTGCTCGCTTTCCACAGCTACTACACTCGCTGGCTTCCTCCACAGGCTAAAGAAAATCTGGTACTGCTTTTATTTTATTTTCATTAATCTGTGATCAACTGACAGTCTTTCCAGGGTGTCCCTAAACTAGGCAGGCCCTGAGCTCTCTACTGCCCTCTGCTGGATGTATGATGGAAGGTCGATGCATTAATTCAGGAATTAGCATGTGCATTTGGTGGTTATACTGCTGGGTTGTTTTTACTGTAAAGGTCGATGCAGACATTTCCTTCCCTAGCAGCAATGGCGTCTGTTCCCATGGAGTCTGTGGTGCTTCTTTCTGGATGATTGCATCCTTGTGAGATTTTGATAGGGTTTTATGTTGTGTTTTTGTTCAATCTTCCCAATTTGCCCCAGTTTAAGTCCACGAAGGTCTCCCGTCCCGATGAGTCGGGTCTCGACGGTACCTTCTCGGAGGTGATGAAGAAGGCCTTCTGCGATGGGCCTGACGCCTGGCTGAGGAGCTCTTTCGCGGACAGCCTGAAGGAGGCGCTCTTGGGTCTTAGGGTGGCCGAATTCCCCGTGGCTGCCAAGCAAGTCCTGCTTTATCTGAAAACCTCAGTGGACACGTTTGGCACGGTACGTGGTGACGCTGCGACTCGTGACCCTCACGGTCTCCGTACGCACCCTTCAGACGGTACAGAGACTCCTGACAAAAGGAAACTGCCTACCAAGTTAAACTAGAATGGGTTGGTCTGACACCTTTCCCCAGGATATCTCTCATACATATATAAGTTAAATGGTGGTTTCTGTTTGTACTGCTTGTCTGTGGTGATGTTCTTTTCAGAAAGTTATTTATTGTGTTTATTTGACACCTTGACCATATGGAAGTAAGATTTCTTCCCCACAGAAAAAGATGTCTTTTCTGTCTCTGGGGAGGCTTGTTCTTGTTAAATCACTAATATATCATCTTGTATTTCTTGTTTTTGACCTGCCTGTTGTATCGGGAAAACCGCCACACCGAGGGAAGCTTTGTCTTAAGGGCCATCTGACCGTTTGATTTGCAGAAGTCCAAAGATGCCGTGCTGGGCTGCCTCCTGAAGGTGCTGGGGGGGCTGGTGGAAAGACTTCAGGCCGCGGAGGACGGGGCGGACACTGAAGCCATCGACTCCGTGGGGGAGTCGGGGCTGTTCCTGGAGACGGGCGAGGCCGCCAGGGAGCGAGTCGACAAGGACCAGGTGCGTGTCTGGAATGTTCCTTGGCAGAGCTGAAAACACAAGTTTCGGCGTAATTTTATGAATTCTACACTGAAACAAATGTATTTTAATATTTGCTTTTTACTGTCCCATGCATGTCCATAATTTTAAATTGGATAGTATTTTCTGACCAATGTGAATCCTTGATACTGGTAGTGTTTCTGTACAGTATATAATAAATGCTGTTTCTGTAATAAGTCTCTTGCCTGGATGTCTAGGTGCTGCTCTGCATGCTGCAGTCCATCTTGAAGCACCCTACCCTTCAGTCCTGGTTCCTGGCTCTGGAGTTGGGTTCCTTGCCAGCTCACAGTCTGGACCCGGTCCGGGTGAAACTGGTCTGCAGACAGCTCAGCGAGGGGGTTCTGGCCTTGCTGGTGCGCTGTGGGCCGACTCTCAGGGACCTGGGTTCTCTGGAGCTGATGGCGGGCTACCTGGAAGCGGTCCGGGGGGCCCTGCTGAGGGAACTGAGCCGCAAGGCCAGGAAGCCGGTTCTGCAGGCCTCGTTGCCACTGAAGGGGCTTCTGGCGCTTCACGGGTACATGGAGGCAGCAGGCCTGAAGGAGGTGTTGTCCAGCCTGCTGCTCCTCCCCCCGGAGAGGCTGCTGGCCAGTAAGAGTGAGGGGGCGGAGCTAAGTGTCTACGGGCAGGCCGCCATGGGCATCCTTTCTGAAGGAGCTGGTGACTGTGCCCCCCTCCTGTCGCAGGCCCACCTGCGTGCCCTGGCCTTCCTGCTGGTATCCTCTCCCAGAGGCAGTATTGCTGACCTCCTGCTGGGGGCGCTATGCAGGGAGCCTCAGGCGGTGGCCCTGCTCCCGGGTGACCTGCTGCTACACTGCCTGGACTGGGGCGACCCGGCAGGCCTTGCCATTGGAATGGCCATGCTCCGCGGCTGTGCTGCCCACCGGCTCCGGTTCGAGCTGTGGTGCCTGGAGCCCACTAACCTGGAGAGGCTCTCGGGGGCCGTGGAGAGCTTCCTCCCGCTCCTCAACACGTACCTGACTGCTGCGAGCTCCGACGACCCGACCAGACCCAAAGGAGGTGGGCTTCCCTTTCCTGAACGGACAGTATGGAAAAGCCCATGCTCTAATGTTTTATACTATTTTATTGCTTATTTACTCAAACATTCCTTAATGGTCATGCCACCTACTGGCCGCTATGCGCATGTACATTGAAAGAGTAGCGCACAGTGTTTGTGCTCCGTGTCTTACGCCGCCCCCGGTCTCCCACGCCTTTCCTCCGCTGCACAGTGCACACGGCTGTCCTCCGATCCCTGAAGGCGACCCTCCTTCCTGGCCTGGTTGAATCTGTGCTCTCCAGCACAGCGTGTGACTCCCTGCCTGCCTGCACAGAGGCCCTCAGCAGCCTCGTTAGACAGACCACAAAGGAGACAGAGCTTGCTGACCTCATCCACCGGCTACCTGGCGTCCTGGAGCGGGCAGCCGGGTGCGAAAGGTGAGTCCCAGACCTCACCCCTGCAAAATGAGCCACCCCCCCTCCCCATCTCTGTGTTCATCTGATGGTGAATTCAGAAAGAACGGTCAGGATCTCGACGGGAATAAACATGACTGCCAGAATGTCTGCATCGGCAAACACAGCTCAGACTGGTTAATTCAGGTTCTTTATCCATTCGTCCATTGAAAAGTTTGTGGATAAACACACACTGTCATGGTGAACCTTCCCATGATCGGATCAGCTTTAGCCATGCAGTGTTTTCTGGTTTTTCCTGTCAAGACAACTTTCCAGTACAACAGAATCATAGCAGTCACACATTTACGAAAGAAGCCGGTTTAAGGCCACTGTCGTCTTATCGCTCCGCTCATCTTTGCCTTCCATGCATCCCAGAATGCACTGCGGGCGTTGTCCTTACATACTGCCAACACTTTTTTTCCCCTCAGGTGGCAGCTTGTGAGCTCCATCAGCGACGTGCTGGCCGCCTCCCCGGAGCAGGTGGCCGCCTGGAGGAGGACCCTGCTCTCCTCTGCCCTCCAGTGGCTGAGCGCAAGGTTTAGGAGCGACAAGGAGCGGGAGAAGGATGGAGAGGAGGCAGCCATGTTGCTCAGAGTGCAGGAGCTGCTGGTGCGCTTGCTTCTTGCTTTGTACCATCCCTCTAACCCATCAGCTGTATTTAATGTAGCTTCATTGGTTAATAATGGGATGAGTATTGATAAACAGTTTAATTAGTCACAATTGGCTGAGAATATTCGATTAGAGAGTACTTAATGAATTTTCTTATAACAGACTTCAGCAGAGCAGCTGATTCTTCCTGACTGGAATAGTTTCATCAAGGCTGGATTGAGGTAAGTACAGTCTGAGTATTGTAAGTCTGCAAGTGCGCCACCTGGCTGTACTGTCAGTATGATACTAAGTACCCACACCCCCCCCAGATACCGCTACAGCAGCTCGGCCTTTCTGGAGACTCTGAGCACCCTGCTGGGTCGGGTTTATGAAGCTGAGCACGTCCCCGCTGATCTGCTCGCCTTACCCACCCTGCACATGATGATCACGAGCCATTCTCTCTTCCTGCCGTCGATGCTGGATGAGCAGCATGCATCCGGGGAAGGCTCTTCGGTGAAAGGTAGGGGGGCAGGCACTCGGAGGGGCACCTCGAGGGGTCCTCCCAAGGTAGGGGGGCAGGCACTATGAGGGGCACCCCAAGGGATCATTCTCCCACCTCCTGCTGTATCTTACATTATGCATCTGTTCACTTTTCTGTTTTTACCTTTCCTTAGCATTTTATTGCTTTTAAAGGCTTGAGATTTCCCCCTGGGGGAGGGTAAGAATGAGGTCTGTGCCTTGCAGAGTTGCTGGTGTCACTCCTCCTCACTCTGGTGCAGAAGTGTCCCTCCGTCTGTCACAGCAGTCACTTCGTGGTCCTGCTCGGAGCTTACGGCGCGACCCTGAGTACTACAGGTGAGGTGAAAACGGCAGGGCGGTCGGGATGGGGTGGTCACAGCGGCCAGGGGGTGGTGTCGTTGTAAGTGGCATTAAACCCCCCCCCCCCCCGCCATGTTCCTGTGCTCATGCAGATCAGAGGATTTTGCTGCTGCTGCGGCAGTACGAGAAGAACGGCATGAGTCTGGCTCAGTCTCAGTAGGTCCACTTTCTACCTGCTCTCTTAATTTAAAATGAGATGATTTGTATTTGTAGGATGATGTAGAAATTTACTTATACAATTTGTTAATGTACGACCTGAAAAAAGCAACTCTATTGTATGATCTGCCTTTCCTTGTTCCATCTTCATACTGCTTTGTGTTTATCACCATGGTAATGCCCCCCCCCCCCCCCCCCCAGGTTCCTCCTGTGGGGCCCCGCGGCTGTGGAGCACCACAAGGCCTGTAAGAGCCTGGGGCCGTCCCTGTGGCAGCAGCCCAGCGGGGAGGACCTCCTGGCCCTGCTGGAGCCAGACAGGATGCTCAGCACTGTAGCACATTTCCCCCAGAACCGCCGCATCATCCCCTCGGTAGGCCGCCTCCCCCCCCCTCCCCCCACAATAAAGGCAAAAGGGACTGGCTGAGTAAATCTCCTCTGTCAGTAAATCTTCTGATGTAAATGACATGGAGACATCGAATTATTTCAGCATTAAAGCGACTTGTGTTACTGCAGGTTTTATGAAACAAGTGCTACAAATAAACAAAACACTAAGGAGGACATGTGCAAATTTATTTGAGACACAGATTAAATTCCCCTCGGAGTAATTCATCTCCGATGATATCGGTTTTCTGTTTATTACACTTGATCCATCACTGTCTAATACTGTTTCCTTTGCAATTAACAATGCAACACAGCATGAATAAGAAAGTCCTATGTACATTCTTTCCATTATCTGTCATTAATGTATTCATGATTTAAAGATAATATATTTGAAATGTATTGACTGTGATTGCCGATTGTGTGATATAGATGCACAAATCAATATGGAAGGCAGGATCTCTGCCTGCACTGAACGCTGTCAGACCAATTGCAAATACTGTATATCCATTGCCGCCTTTGTCCACCAGCAGACCCTCCTCAGTAAACTTGATCTTTTGAGAGTGTAGAGGACCAAACCTGACAAAGCTTTTTCAGATTCTCCAGTTTTCTCCTAGAGCTGCGCTCTACTTTATTGCATCTCACTTGCATTATGACAGAAACGCATGTATTTAGGCTGCTTTTTGTGAGCTGGAGCTTTGACCCACCTCCATGCGGATCGTGCTGACTGGTGTGACTGGCGGCCCCACGGTTTGTCTCGCGTTCCCCTCTGCAGGAGGCCAAGGAGCTGATTTACCGGGAGGAGGCTGATGGCGACCTGGGGATGCTGTATGACCCCTGCTTCCTGCTGCCCCTCTTCAGCATGCTGCTTAAGCCTGGTAACCTGACAGCCCCCCCCACCCCCCAAAATCCTCACACTACATTAGTCACTGTTTAAATTTGATTGACCGCCTGCCTCATCCTCAAAAGCTGCTCCTGTTTTTAATTGTGTTTCAAGTCACATCATCTGTTGTGTATCTTGTATAATTCTTATTGTCCTGGATCAAGATTGATGAATGATTCTGATGTCCTGACACACACTTTAAGGATTAATTTTTACTTGAGGGCAGCACAATGCCTCATTACCACTGAAGATTCGCACGGGGCTATTTGTTTGATTTGTAGCTGGGGGCTGCGTGCGTGTTGGGTTGTGCACCTTGATGTTGGTCTGGCTTTCTTCTCATTGGGTTGGGATTACTGGCTGAAGGTTGCAGGCCTTGGAAAAAATCTTTCGGTCTCCTCCCTCCCTCCCTTTCCAGAGTCTGTGGTCAACTGCCACAAGTTTGTGTCCAGCCACGCCCTGGGCGTGACGGTGGCAGCGCTCAGCAGCTACGACGCCAAGCTCAGGGCTGCCGCCTACCAAGTTCTGGGCTCATTCTACCACCACCTGGAGGCTGGGCGCTTCGCAGGGAAGAGGCAGGTAAGGATAGGAGCTCCTGGCGCTGGAGAATCCGGACTCTCTGGCTTCGTGGGACAGGGCTGTGCGTAGCTGCCGTGGTAGCAGTGTGGGGCATTATGGGTAAATTTATAGGCAGGAAGACTGTCCAGAAGCAACATTTGAATGAAATTTGTTGTAAATTCATAGTTTTATAAGTCTATTTTTGAGAGGCGTTGGTCATGACTGGTTATAAAATGCTTATCATACCTGTCTGGAGTTCCTACAGATATTCGCTAATGAAATGCTGTGTGTTGTTTTGGTTTTTCCGATGCGCATATGTGCGTTAATCGCCCCAGCTGCTGTACCTGATGGATACCGTGAGGAATGGCGTCCGGCAGGAGAACCTCCGAGTTCCCTTCCTGCTCACCACCTACGTGGACAAGGTGGCGCAGCAGATGCTGAAACCTGGTGGGTGGGGAGGGGACCTCAGCGTGGCACCTCAGGGGACAGCGGGCGGCTCGATGTTGAGTGCGTGACCGTTCGTTCCCGTCCTCTCCAGAGGAGCACATGTACCTGGTGATCAACAAGTTCCTGCTTGCCCACCAAGACCTGGACTTCAAAAGGGTTCCGGCATTCTTCAGGTTTTTCTACAGCTTCGACTTAGAGGTAACGTGACATAATGCCCGCCTTCTCCCAAAACATATTTTTGTTGATTCAGTAGCCTTTCTTGGGAAGTTCCTGGCATGGTACCAGTCGCGACCAGGCGGAACGACAAATGATAACAAAGCTTATAGACGCCAGCTGTGATTTTATGATTTGGAGGACAGCAAAGTATCCAGAGGTAAACCATGTAACGGGGAGAACATGCAGACACATGGACGATGGGTGGGAACCAAACACACCAGCCTAGAACTGTGAGGCCTCAGTGAAACCCAACCACAGTTTTTACCCAAGGATGACACCTAACTTCTCAAATTGCCACCATTACAATCTTTTTGTAATGTATATCTCCATAATTCAAAAATCCTACAACTCCTTAACTGATTGGACACGTATACAGGGCTGGCAATTAACCTCGCTCACTCGCCATGGGCAAGTAATTTAGACGGAGGATGAGTACAAAAAAAAAAATCGCTTGTCAGACTACATTTTTTTTAGCCCAGTTGACTAGTAGTAAAAATTTAAGATGCAACCCTGCATCTGTACATTCAGCTGGCCAAAAACAGACCTTTGTAGCTAAATATTTTGAACTTAAAATGATGTCTTTAGAAAGTTTGGAAAGTACTATGCCTTAACATACAGTAGGTTTATTATTGTGTTTTTGAAACAATTTAAATAATGTTGCTAGCTCATGTAATCTTGTAGATGGGTATGCAGCCCTTTTGAATCCAGGCTCCATCTGTAAAGCTGTGAACTGTGGCTGGGGCTGAGGGGGCGACACTGAGGGGGCGGTCTACGGCGTCTGTGTTTCAGCACAAGACTGAGCTTTGGGGGCGACACTGAGGGGGCGGTCTACGGCGTCTGTGTTTCAGCACAAGGCTGAGCATTGGGGGCGCCA
>JAODJU010000036.1:13411812-13422541 GCA_026776725.1 Gnathonemus echidnorhynchus
AGCATCCTCTCTTTCCCAACCTGCTCGATGGATTTCAGCGGACAGCCCAGGACAGAGCTGGCCCTCTTCACCAGTTTGTTAAGTTTCCCCCTGTTCTTCTCTGAAATTCCACCACACCAGCAGACCACAGCATAAAAGATAGCAGATGCAGATGGTTAAGGTTAATGTAGGTTAAATTTTAATTTCAGGTGTCTTTGCGAATGCATTTCCTATCTCGTTTATTTCCACAAAGTATTAAATTGGTTAAGAATTTGTTTAGCTTTAGGCATACAACATTTTATATTACATACTATCCACATATTCAAACCATATAGGAAATGCCAGTTATGATCATCAAATGGGATAATTGTCACAAATCTCATATCTGTCTGTCACTAAATTCTTCCACAAAAATATGCATCCTCTTGACCTGTGGGCCGCCAGTTTGTTATTGGAAGTTTAAGTTACAGCAGTAAAAGGGGCATAGATTTAGTGTTTTTAACCCCTACAGCAAAATATCTTTTTTGCCATAAATCTTGATTACATTATGATAACTCCTAAATTGGGCTCCTTTCAGATTAAGTGAGGCGATTGCAATCTTTTGTGTTCCTTTGTTGATATAAGGTGTGTCACCATGTGACATTATTTGCGGTTACAGCAAGGGAATATAATTAAAGCGTAATAGCAGATCTAGGGTATCATCCCCGCTCACGTGTTTAGCGTATTCCATCCGCGGGGATTCGTTTGTGCAATGACCCTTCAAAAACCTTAAGTAATTGTTCCTGCCGGCTCCAGTTCACCTTGGAGTTTCAATGTCTGCTGGAGCTTTTAGTGGTAATTTCAAGGTCTGACTGTGTAACGCGGCGCGTTAGCCTGCTGCTTACATTATGACGTCTGTTGGAGTCGTGTAAACAAAAATGGAGATTGTTCACATGCTTATCTCCTGTTTCTAAGCCAGTGGGAACCGAAAGAACAAACTCACAGGAACAAGAAGCTGAAATGAGGTTTACTCACAGGGTTTCTGGGTTCAGCCTTTTAGGAGAAAAAGCTTAAATTAGAGCCACTGCTGCTTCAGATCTAGAGGAGTCAGCTGATGTGATTGGAGCCTCCTATTAGGATGCTGCCTGGTTGGCTTCCAAGGAAGTTATTCTGGGCTTGACCGATAGACCAGAGACCCCAGGGCAGACGCGGGACTTGCTAGAAGAATTATATACCCCAGAATAAGCTACAGTCAGTGACCTTGGAAACAGAGGCCTGGTCTGGCCTACTTGGCATGCTGCCACCATGACCTTCATGAGGAGAAGCTTGGAGATGATGCTGATGAGTTCCCTGAAAAAAGGCCCTAATATGGCTGGACAAAGGGGAATTTTCAGGTGTTGTTACTGCACCACGGGTCCAGCTGTTGCCAGCACCCGTGGCAGTTCCAACTGCTGAATATCACACATCAGAGTATGTTATGTGGATCCATCTCAGTAGATTGGTAAATTTCATCAACCAGGGTTCTGGAACAAATTTTGAGGGGTTCATACCTATTATTTCACTATATGTTAATGTGCCTGGATGCCACACTGTCAGGATTGGTGCCTGTCTGATCCTGTCCTACGTGTCCTGTTCCCATTTGGCCAGCAGGTGTCGCTGGCCATCCTGTTCTCTCCTCTGTCTTGTAGCCCCTTTGGCTCTAATGTTAGATTCTGTTTCCTAGTTTCCCTGTTAGACTCTTAGTTCTATGATTAAGTTTATTGGATCCACCTCTTTCCTTGTGCTTCATGATTGTTCTACCTCATTGCTTGTTGTCCTGCTCCCTCTCTGATTGGTTAATTGTTTCATATTTCTCTCTCATTTCTTTGTTACCCGGTTCAATCTGTGTATTTAAGTTCCTGCCTGTAGTCATTTCTTTAGTGGGTCACTGTGTTCAAGTTACTCTGTGTTGCTGCTGCTCTGTTTGGGTTTTCATGTTTTGCTCCCTGTGTTGCTCTTTTCCCCTCATGGTAACCTTTTTGATATTTTTGTAGTTGTTCTTGTTTCCCCCATTTGCTTTTCACCCCACATGGTCCCTTTGATTTGTAGTTTACCCAATGTGTTCAGTTTCCCCAATAAAACCCTGTAGTCTCTTGTAACCACAGTGGATGGTCACCTTCTTTTCCCCACCTGTGCCATGCCATAACACACGCAGGTTTTCAGTTCCAAACTTCAATTTCATAGATTCTGTAGTAAAACATGTCTGTTTTAAGACTTTATTTCCACTGATTGAGGCCCGATACTTGTAACCACCTAGTCATAAGATAATACACCAGACCAAGATATTAACCTCTTAAGCTGTATTTGATAAAATGTCAGCTAACCAGATATGTAATATTAATACATTTAAGCATTCAGAAACCTCACTTCTTCGGCTCATTTCATTAAGGTGGCTGTGCATTTCTTTTCAGGGGGGCAAGAAGAGGTCTATTCAATGTGAATAGCACAGGGACTAAGGAAGCACATGGGCGCGTATGAGATTGTGCACAGAAATAGACTGAGAGTGATGTGGGGCTGTAGATGTGAGTGCAGTGTTCTCCCAACTGTGGCATATTTACCATCAACCTGAATTTCTGATGTGATCCCTAAAACTGCTTCTTCTTGACTGTGGGATTTGGTTTAGTTAGGCATGACTTGTCCAGTGTGCAGCTCAGTGGGCTAAACCTCTGGGCCTGTGATAAGGAGGTTGCTGGCCTGAGTCTGGTCTTGGCAGAATAGCCACATCTGTGGGCCTTTGAGCAAGGCCCTTAACCCCCAGGCCAATGGTCACTGCTGGAGGTGGCTGCCCTTCACTGCCAAGCTCACTCTCACCTACATACAATGTGTGTCATGGAGAGTGAGGTTCCACACGGGGATCAGTAAAGTATACCAATAATAATAATAACAATAATAATAATAATAATAATAATTATTATTATTATTATTACTAGTCATCTCGTTAACATAGTGGTTGGTATTCCTACCTCACATAGGATACTGGGGCTCAGTTGCTGTAACATTTCTAGTTTTTCTCAATAAAGTCAATATTAACATTTCTGTGGCGTTTATTTGTGTATTTTAAAGTTATGTTTAAAGGGCTTATTGAAAGGTTTCCTTGTGTCTTGTCCTTGGTTGAAAGGGATATTTTCATCAGAGGCCCATAAGAGCTCTTCCACTAAACAGACCTCCTTTTATCATTTTTTAAGGAACAGTACAAAATGTACGCTTAACAATCTGACTGTTCGTTGTCACGGTGCATGTTGTTGAGAAATCTTTCTCCCCAGTCCAAGGATGTGATTGGAGTTTGTTTGCCCGCTTGCTGTGATCTGGCGTCCTTTTGCATCCTGTACCCTCCACTCAGGCAGGAAAAGGGGCGCAGATTCAGCTTTATGCAGGTTCAGATTGGCGCTCAGCCCCCTGTGAGCCTCTCGCCCAGTGCAGAGGATGTAATCGATGTGAGCATGTGAGGTTCGATGGTCGTATTTACAGAAGACCTTTGCGAGAGGATAGCAGCACGATTCCTCTTGCAATTAAAACATCACCGCTTAACCTTAAAATCGTTAAATCATTGTAGATTTCGATGTAGGCTATAAAAGTGTATACTAATATAGATGTTTAAATAATATACGTCTAGCCAGTAAGTGCATACAGAAAATGGATGGATCTATATCATGCATACGTTTACATTATAATTGCTTTGACGAAATTAATTTCTGTTATTTTATGCTGGTTTATTTAGGATTGCAGACTATTACCGTTTATGCATTCAAAATATCGTCGTTGCCAGCAGGAACAAAGTAACTTTGCTGGGGGCCCAAGGCTGCCATGGGAAAGGGGCCTCAGAAGTGGGCCATTTGAACTATTTCTTGGGAGCCGACAGAGAAACGAGAGGATATGCTAATCAAAGCGCGGTGTGCCAGCTGTAGAAGCAAGGCATTGACCGCGAGAATAAATTAAAGACGTACACGTAAACTCAGCAAATAGGTTACGTTCAACATTTAACTGTAGGCTGTATGTTTTTCAATAATAGGCTAGTCATATGCCTCCAACGTTTGCAATAACCAGTCGCAGACCTGCACAAACAAAACCCACAACTTTACAAATTTGATTTACTTGCAATTTCAGTGAATGTGAGTGTAGTCTGGCCCCTCTAAACTGAACACACATAGCATTTTCGGCCTGAAATGCCAGATTTTGCCCAGTAGTATGACAGTACTTTGCATTTGTCACAACAGGCAAAAGGCAAGTGGTTCCCATTGTGGTTGCTTACAATAAAAAGTCAGATATCTGATTTCCCCTTACTTAATTTGACATTAAGTAGCTATATAATTTTATATTCACCTTTCCTGAAGAGGCACATACATATGTGTAATGCCCTGCTCGTACTGATCCTCTTGTGTGCCACGCCCCCCTCGCTACCTCGTGTGGAATCCTCGTGTCTTCAGCTGTTTCTTGTTGTGTTTCATTAGTTCTGTGTATTTAAGTCTGTGTTAGAGTATGTAGAGTATATAGAGTCCGGTCATTCTGTCATATCTGAGGGGGCACGGAATGGGAGTCCTAGGAGCGCAGGATTTATTATGGGAGAAGACGATCAGGAACATGGAGCAACACGCAGGACTGATGTTAATGACCGAACTCGGGAAACATACTCCAATGCGGACTTAAATACTAACTCATGAAACACAACGAGAAGCAGCTGATGATACGGGGATTCCACACGAGGTAGCAAGGGGGACGTGGCACACAGGAGGATTGGCAGGAGCAGGGCATGACACATTCAGGCATTAAAGACTTTCATGCAGGCTATGCCGTCATTAGCTAAGCTCACAAGAGTGACAAGAGATTTTTAAAATCATCTATCATTTAAATGATCAACTTGTATCCATTAATGTAAATTCTGGAAATTCTGTATTCATGGGGCCCCTATTTTTCGGGGGGTCCCAGTGGTTGCCTACACCTACTGCATAATAGATCCGCCTGTGGTTCGCATTTCTTCTGTGTTTGTTTACAGTGCTTTTAAGGTACTTTAGAGGGGGAGGGGTAGATGTTTATAAATCCAGTTTGATCATTTTTGTATAATATGACAATGACTGTACAAGGACCCTTGTTACAATATATTGAGAAAGCAAGATACGATGTGTACATGGATGTACATATATTTTATTACAATGTATTGGATGGTAATTTGTATATTTTGGGCATACCCAGAAGTAAAGAAACTTCTGACAAGATTTTTTTCTCCATTGTGGTCTTCTGTATCCTTCAATACTCTTAGTGATATGACTCATGAAAATTCAACTATAGTGCATAGATGTTTCTTGCCTATGTATGGACATTCAGAATCCATGGAAGAAGAGGGAAAAAGCATTACTCTATTCTAGCCCTGTATGACATGCTGTTATAAAATGAAAGCTTTTTCCCCCACTTGACTTGAAATACCTTGTCTTTAGCATGAATAATGAATGGTAAGTGCCCTCGACTGCTGGGGGCGTTCTTGCTGGTGCATAGCTTGGTCTGTGTTCACGTGAGAATGAGTTTTTTGGTGGGATGGGATAATGTGGATCACTAACAGGCAGCTGGAGCCCTCAGTACGGATGAGAGGGTCCCTCTGGATTGGAAATCTGGAACATGAGGTGAGATGATTCCCTTAACTGAAAAATCCAAGCCATATCCTGATAGGGGACATGGAAAAACAGATTGCTTGGCCGTCGATGTGTATTTGTTTTACTGTCAGTCCCTGAGTGTCCAAAATAATATCAATGGTTTTGCTTTGTGTTGAGTATATTTCTGCACACAAAAACATAAACATCCAGCTACTGATGAATACAACGACTGCCCAGAGCAGGTGGCGGATTTTAATTTTGTGAAGTCAATCCACATGAGATAAAGGGCATATGAAGGGAGCCTAGTTGTTATCAGGGGCGATTCTAAGGTTAGGCGGCTCAGCCCCCAAGAAATACGTGTCGAAATCACTAAATGGATTTTGAGTAATATTTTTGAGTAATATTCAAAAATAGGGTGGCTGATGCCCTCCCACGAAGTCTAGAATCGTCTATGGGTCTTTATTTTTATTTAATATAATCAGTGAAAAGGTACGAAATGTCCTTACAATATGATAAAAAACTGCTATTTTTATGTTTTTACGTGTCCTCAAGGGGAAAATTCAATTTTGTAAAAATCCCTGACTAAAAATACCAAAAGACTTGTGTTTTCTTTGGTTACTTGTAGTTAAAGTTATAAGGCTGGGTAGAGCTTAAGGTTGTCATTGTTGGGACTAGGTTTTTGCCCATAGAAATAAATGGACAGTCCCCACAAAGATATGAGTACAGGTCTGTGTGTGTGTGCGTGTGTGTTTAAAGCAATTCCTGATGCCTTGTTGACACATTAAAGCTAATATTCAGTGGGTTTTCAAAAGGCACTTAACATCACCCGCTGAGACAGCGATGTTTTGTTTAATAAAAGATGGCTTGATCCTCCTCTTGCCTAATGTCTGCATTCATTTAGCCATCTTAAAGGGGTCCTTCACTCAGCGACTGTAAACCCCAAAAATTAATATTTATGTACTTACCCAGCTCTGAATCGCTACCAGTCAATCTTGAGACAGCGCCATTAACGGAATTGGCAGAAATCGACTGCGGGTGATAACGTGTGCTAGCTATGGAGTAATTAATAGGTGAATCTTGTTAAACCGTTTTATCCCAGATAACGGTAAGACACCACTTCTTAAACACGTCCACACACGCACACATTTAAGCCCCACTAAATTTTCTTGCAAGTTGCCACTGTTGATATAACATGTAGCCTATATTTAAATAGCCCGAATAACTGTATGTGATGTGTACGTGTCTTTGACGGTTATCGGGGAAAAGTCACGATTAAGTCCCGTAGCTCTGCTGTTGAAGGGATATATTGCATTTTGCAAAAAGGAGTGTCTGGAATATGTGAAATAGCTGAATGTAAAGAGGATAAAATCGGCTACATAAGACTGCTGAAACGTAAACTACTGCAATAACACTGTCTCCATCCAAACATTTTAATTTTGGGGGGTGGGGGGCATCACAATTGAAGTCGATGAGAGCATTATTGCTATGAAAGAGTAAAGCATACTACGTCATAAGAAGACGACTGAAGAACAGGCTGCTGAACAACGCAGGAGAGTCAAAGCTCAGAGTGCACCTGCTTGTACACGAGATCTTATAACGGAGTGGTTAAGAAAATGCGCATGTGCACACGTGGTTGCTAGTTAAAAATCTTGCGATGGGAATTGCTGTTATACCACGTAGAGCACCAGGGCGTGTAAGGTAAGTCAGTCTGCATGCGTTAAAAGTGACTGAGGATAAATTAATGTCCAAGAAAGTGAAATTAATTGTAGCAATTAATCGATCCGGATTGGTTAACAGTGGGTCGAAGAAAATCTGACATTAAGACGTCGGATTCATCGCTTTATTAGGCCTAGAATTGATCTTAAAATTACCTTAATCCATTTTCAATTATATTCTAAAAAACACACAGCTGCACTATATATGGTGTTGGCTTATTTTTAAACATGGCTATATGTTCTGTATTTTTCCTTTTCTATATTAATTGGATTGCCAGTCCCTGAAACATTTGCCTCCCAACTTTTTTTCTAATTGTTACTTTTTTCCACTTTCATTACTTTTAAATATCAACCTGGTGGTTTTCTGTTAAGGCTGAAAAATGACGGATTAATGTATCAATGCTCTCTGACAATATATTCTTCTTTTTAAGTTTCTGTTTGCATCTTACATGTATAAACAGTGTTTCCCAAACCAGTGCCTGGGCACACTGGACGGATCCACATTTTTTGTTTTATCCCAGTTCCCAGCACACCTGTATGATATTCAAAACTCCTGACTGCTTGGGTCAGGTGTTCTGGGAACTGGGATAAAACAAAAGTCTGGATCTGTCCAGTGTGCCCGAGGACTGGTTTGGGAAACACTGGCATACAATATAAGATTTAATTTGAGTAAACCTCAACTATGTCGAAACGTACAAATTCTGAAAAATGAGTCAAAGTTAAAACTTACTGCAAACTCATTATAAATGAAAGACACACTGGAGCCTAATTGATGGTTCAGGGGGCACGGTAATTAAATTAAACGACGTCTGGTGATCTTAAATAGTTCGAAAATAAGAGTGAGGAGAAAAGCAGTGGACAGAAAATAATTATCCCTTTGACAGCGCATCGCGCAAACGTAAATGTTCACGCTGCTTGTGACTGCGCGAGGATCCCATGCACGTCTGAGCGTGACGCTGTGATGTCGAAGGTTTCTGCATGCGGCTTCGTCTGTGTATGTGGGTGTTATAAATAACTGCATTTGTGTTTATTTTGCGGGTGCAATCTGTGTCTGAAGTCGATGTGTCCCACGAGGTGGCGATTGGGCAACTAAACCGGGAGGTCCCACTACTTAAAGGGAAGGAGCGGACATTGCCGCAGCTCTGTCCATTGTCGGTCTGGGAGAGGTGGGGGGCGGGTGAGAGGAGAGTGCGAGATAGAAATAAGCAGGCTCACCCCATACTCCTGGAATCTTCCTTGCATACAGGAGTTGTCGAGAGATGGGGGGGGCAGATGTCGGAAATATACAAATCCAATTTCTTAATGAGCGAAATATACCGGACGGTCATTTCCAAATTTCTTTGCGCTTCCTGTAAGTTGTAATTGCACTGCTGCGCTAGTTATAAGGTAAGGCTCTTTGTTTGTCTTTGTTATTTGTACGGTGCATCTCACTGTGTGCGAGTGACTCTGCATGTGGCAAATGGCACCTTCACTCCCGAGGGAGGTGTTAAGAAAACTAGAACACGCATAAACTCTATATGGCAGCGGTAGGAAACAATTACTGTGTCCCCCCAGGCTTAACAATAAGTGTCTTCTCTATTTATTTTTTTACCGTAGAAGCTATTTTTCCTTGCATAAAAGTTTATATTAATGAAGCGATTCTGCTTTGTCATAGAATGAGAAATCTAATTATTGTGTTTGCTTGCTTTGGGTTAGAGTGTATAAAGTCCATGTTTTGTTAATAAACTGCATAAATATAGACGTGTAATTGTCCTTTGCTGGTGTCTGGAGCGGGTTTGGCGGTAGTGAGAAAGCATCCGAACCACATTGTCAGAGGAGCCAGCAAAGGGGTGATGGCGTGGAGGGAGCTTATAAAAGTCTCGCCGGGGGAGCATGGTCATGCCAGCGACCAGGATAAACACGCAGCTTCGGGGCAAAGGATGAGAAGCCAAGCGTGGGAATTTCCAGATTGTGTTAGAATTATGGGGTGTAAAAGTTCAGGGTGTCGAATCTCAAAGCTGCTGGGTGTACAAAATATCCGAAATAAACAGATCCGTTTCCGACTTTTGCCGGTCATTACTCCTGTGCTGTTTTATTTTAGTTAATTATGTTACTGGAGCTGGGAGCTGCATGGTTGCCTTACTTATTACCGGAATTGGCAATATGATGATTCTTGGTTAATTAAGACAGAAATGTTTATCAAAGCGAAATCATTTCAAGATAGAAGAAATATGTAATTCATTCACGTCGTATTATTCTGTGATAGTAGGTGTTTAAATTCTAATAATATTTTTTGCAGTCATTCGTAAACAATTAACTAAATACATACCGTTCCAATGCTTCTCAGCAACCCAAAAGCGACACGAACACAGTAGGCCTATATGGCAAAGGTGTCAAACAATAACTCTGACTCCTGACTTAACCGTAAGTGCTCTCGCTTTTCTTTTACTTTAAAAGCTATTGTGTTATATGGAAGTTAATATCAGTGACGGCGATTCTGCTTTGTCATGGACTATTTCTGGTCACGGTAATTCTTTTGAGGAGAAATCTAATTATTTTTGTTTGCTTGCTTTGCGTTACAGTGTATCAAGTCCATATTTTGGTAAGAAAGTATATAAATATGTATAGAAGTGTGACTCCTTTGTTGGTGTCTGGAGCGGGTTTAGCGGTAGTGATAAAGCATCCGGACCAGAGTGTAAGTAGCGATACGAATGTATCCACCCCCCCCCCCCTCTCCGCAGCACGGAGCTGCAGGTCTTAAGCAGGCTGGGGTCGAATCCAATTTTCGGGCACCGTGCTTATGGCGCACCACCTTCGGCTGTATCAGCGTTTACGGTGCTCCAGCCTTCCTCCAGACGCGCTGGTTTGCGGCTTCGAATCTAATTCAGCTTATAATTATCTGTGGGTGGGGGTGCATCCCATGTAGCCGGGGCCACCACGAAGCAGGGTGTATTATCAAGAAACTGCTGTTGCAGGCAACATCTGTCTCGCCCTGGTAGAGAAATTGGCTTGAGGTTCACCAATAGCGTCCGCTTTATAAGTAGCCTACGAGTACCTGGAAAATCCTCCCACCCTCAGCCGCATTTTACTGTGTCAGTGTTTATGTGAGAGAAATTGACTTTTTTTTAAGCAGAAGCAGCTGGTGACAGCAGGGGAATCGTGGCGGCTAAATGGACTGCTCAGTTGGGGTACATCGGAATTTCCTTCCGTTATTTCTGTGATTTACAGTTATAGTGTGTTTTTTGTATATTTTACTTATTTAAGCCACCCCCACCCCCGGCCCGTAAGCGTTTTTCACCTCTGCCGAATACGCAAAAACTGAATTAAAAATAAGTATGGCCACTTAAAATTAATAAATTGTTTTACATGACTCAAACTCCTAAAATATTGGTGAGTCGGGGATTTTATATTTTATATTTTATATTTTTAGCGAAAAGACGAACGGCAACAGAGATA
>JAODJU010000036.1:13427572-13442383 GCA_026776725.1 Gnathonemus echidnorhynchus
ACCCCCCCCCCCCCCCCCCCCCCCCATTTCTGAGTGTGAGCTCCAGGCACGTGCAGACTTGTGACGCTGCTGGCACTGCGATTGTTCTGATGAGCCTTGGTGCGTTTGGAAGAAAACACATCAGCCACAGGGTCCCTCCTATTCAAGGACACTTAGGGAACTATATACAGATGGAATCTGCTCTCAATGTTGTGTTATATTATTTCTAAATTTCACTTATTATACTACCATTTTTGAGTCAAATTTACCTTTATTTTTGTTTTTTGCTTTTCTCATACAGCTGGATAATGAATGAAGCACTTTCTGACAAATCAAAGCTACACTACCTGCTGCCTTCCAGGGATGTGAACCTGTAACCATCTTCCTGCAGTCTAAGCCAAATGTATAATACAAGTAATGCAGTAGGTCTGTTTTGCAGGACATTTACATGAGCTGTGGACCTAACTGGCTACCTGTACAGCACATTCGATGCAATGTACTGGGAAATGAGTTAAGGGATGAAAAATGCGGGCTGAAATGTAACCTTTCACTTTATCATGAAATGCATGATCTCACTGCTGTGTTGGCAGGTCATGTGATGCGTAAGATGACCGGCGCATTTGGGTGTTGGGACGCGCTACAACCTCAAACAAGTTAGCGTGAATTGCTCCAGCAAAGCAACCAAAATCATAGCAGTAGTGATAACATCCCGGCACACTGCTTGGGGCCCCGAGAGTCTTGTCAGGTCTTCTTCTGCTCCAGGTCCGTTTTGCAAGCGTTTCGTCTCTCAAACGTTTCCTTTGTCTATATTTTAATGACCATGCAGGAAGCAGAGGGGAGGGACTGTCCATGACCATCTCTAAGTTCTGAGTAAGACAGCTGCTTTTTTTTGTTGGGGGGGGGAGTGACTAGTGGTGTCCCCCCCCCCCCCCACCTGATGTGCTCAGCATGGCTCTGGGAGAAATGTTCCAGGATGGGATATCCACATGAGACAAGGAAGATGTTTTCTTGGAGCACGTTTTAATCATTCGCTGCAGCATTTTGCCACATGCACGGCATTGTGGGTAAAGGCAGTTGCACTACATTCAAAGTGACAGTAGCTTGGCTTTAGACGTCTGACATCTTGGGGCCGGTGCTGGCACTGTGACAAGAGGAGCACCCAAAGGGGCTGAACTTGTGTCTAAAATGCTTTAGGTTTGACTCTTCGGACTGGCCCTGCTCGTATAAACTTGAAGAAGGACACGTCATGGGAAAAAGTCCTCTATAAAAAGCCTACTCACTAAAAGGATAAGGTATTAAATGATATATGTTTTTTGGCATGCAGCGTAGTAGTGCTTGCCCACTAATCGTTTGTTCAGCCTACTCTTTTAAAAAAGTGCTGCCAAGACAAGGTGACAGAGTAACTCTTAGAGCCATTTGTTTGCTCTGATGGGCACAACATCATTTAGCACTTTATCCCTGTGCATTGTGGGATACGTTCTGATCAAGTTTAATTGCATCTAGTCCACGCCCTACGTTCCTCAATGTGCAGGGCCTTGTCAACCAACAGCCTGGGAGCAAGTCTTATCCTTGACTTCATAGTGACCTCTCTGGGATTGTGGGTCGTAGGTCTGGGCAAACTGGGCAGCCAGCGGTCAAAGCTTATGAGCCCTCCATGACTCATATATATTCGCAACAAATGGAATTTATAGTGGAAACTCCAGATGTATGCAGGGGAAAAAAGACACGAATCAATGAAGAGCAAAGTCACAGTAACATCCTATGGTCTGATTTTAAAGCACGGATTCAACAACTGCGACCAGGTTTTAAGTGAATCTCCTCAAACCGAATAGTTGCAGAAAGCCAGGCAGTTTCAGTAGGTTGAGCGGGAGTGCAGCACAGGGAGGGGGAAGGGAAGAGCAGGCAGACAGGCACAGAAATGGGGAAAACTTCCATGCCATAAGCCCCGGTGTACATGGGTACGTATCCCGAAAGCAGAAAGGTTGTTTCTCACTCAGCTGTGTACTGCAGGCAAAGATAAAAGCCCAGGGGACTGGGGGCTCAGGAATAATTAAAACAAAACAAAAAAACACTTCTGTTCTCTCTCTTGCTCTCTGGGGTCCTGCTTCAGGGTTCTACCAACTTTAGAAGAGAGATGTGGGTCTCCGGACCCTCCAGGCTCTCAGCTGTGACCGCTATGCCCCCTCCCACCCCAAGCCTTTCCACTTTGCCCCCCACCCTTCTTTTCTTAAGACACAAAAGAGCAGGAGATACAAAAACAGCATTAAGAAACTCCCCTTGCTTGTATACAGATGAGACTGGTACCGATTTTCAAATTGCCAGACGAAGTGGAATACAGGCGTGTTCCTGCCCTCCTCTTCCCCGTCACGGCGGGTGGCACATGCCTTCCAACAGGAGCCGAAAAGAGACCTCCCACTCTAGCTGACCGCGGGACCCAGAAACCGGAGTAGGTGGTTAAAACAGGAGAGTGGGAAAAACCCACAGCTCTCAATTTGACCAGACATGCGACCAGAAAGGAGTTATGAGTGTCCGAGCGGCACGCATACGGCTCACTGCCAGTCCTATTTACGGTCTGTGACCCCAGGGCTACAACCCGGCTGTCAAGACAGAGGAGGGACTGTGTTTGGGAACTCGTGATTTTTTTTTTCCTAAATAGGATGTTTATAATCAAGTGGTTGTGGGAGAATGACATGCTGGAGAAGTCATTGACAGAACAAATTTCCATTTCTGGAAGGACCCTTGCATCTTCAGAGCAGGTAGTAAATGTTATGCGAGTTACAGTCGGATCTCTTATTACAAACATGAGACTGTAAGGTGCCCCAGTTCAGGTGTGGTTTCATCCGCAAACCTTGATTAGACGCATATTAATGGTAGTCCATCCATCCAATCGCTTCATTCTCGTCAAGGTCATGGGGATTAATGGCGGTTAAAAGTATATTTAGTTCACCCCACCATGCTTGTTGGTCATGCTTTGTGCCCTGTGCTGTCTGCCCCACCTCTGACCTTGTGCTGAATAAACAGCAAGAAGTCGGATGCCTGATTGCCCCTTAAACAGGCGCAGAGATGTTATGGATAATGAATGAAGGTTAGATGTGGTGGAAACCTTCTCACTGATGTTTAAGTCATATTTAAATAATTTTGTTATCTTTAATATCTTGCACTAGTGTGTGTGTGTGGGGGGGGGGGGATATGAGAAGGGTCAGTCAGAACTGTTGTGACCCCATGTTTCGAACAGCCACCCTGTACTGTATGTCCTACAGCCTCATATCTGCACGGACCCTGAGCATTTCTGCATGCCTGCTTCCATCGTCACATGATTTTATAAATATTTCAAGTCCTGTATCCGCACGTGGCCATTCCACCACTCTGTGACTCTTTAATATAGAAAATCATCATAAATCCTTCTTTTTTAAAAAAAAAAACGAAAGCCGTGTCTCAGCAGCTACTCTATGTAATACACATAATTTTTCTTTCCTACTAAAAAATAATTGTTAATTGCTCACAGTATAAAACCCAAACTGGCTTGCTGATTTAATGAGTCATCCATGTTAGTTTTGCTCTGTTATTACTGCTCTTGAAAGCTTTATGTTTTTTTATTTTATTGTATTCTGCAGCCATGACCTTTGAAGGTTAAACTAGGGCTCCTCCCACTTTCATTTTTTTTCAGCACAGTTTCCACAGCGATACCCAAAGTGAGGCCTGATGTATCATGCAGCCTCATAAATCCCTCATTTGCTGAAGTTTGAATGTGGCAACTGCCTTCTGAAAAATATGGAGAATGTAACTGGGGCTGCTATGCATCTTATATTATCCAGCAAGATCTTTGTGTGAGAGTCTTAGGAGGCATTTGTGGTGCTGTGGTATGAATCATGGCGCCACCACCAGGTTGGGGGAAAGAACTGCCTGAGGATGCTCTTACACTTACCACAGCATTCATCTTCCTCCTCCAGACTGCAACACCATGGGGAACATGGAGAGCCAGAGGTGGGACCGCCTGTTTTACAGAGATGGTCCAGGGTATTTGTGCCACTCGTCCCGGAAGCACTTGTCCCAGTCCCTCCGTGTCACTGGCAAGCAGACAAGGTGCTCGCAGTACATGTCCTCAGGGAAGGTGGAGCACCGAAGCTCAGAAGCCAGTACGCGATCCAGTAGCACACCCAGTATCCCCCAGTCTCTGACTGACAATGGGCTGAAGGCCTTCAACGAGCCCGGCACCCTGCCTGATTTCGGCAGCCCCATTTGGGTAGACCGCGTGGCCATAAGCCTGAGGCCCAGGTCCTTCCATAACGACCTAGCTTTGAACCTCATGGACCCACATAAGAGTCAGGTGGTAACCCCAGGGAAACGGAGCAGCAAGGCATATGCAGGGGGCTCTATCCTCCTTGAGAAGGTGAGGGTTGGGCCATGGAGACGCGCCAGACACAGGAAGAAGCGGTCCAAGTCTGCAGAAATGCATCGGGACGACAGCCTGGATATCTCCGTCTCTGACCTCAGCAGTACGGAGGAGATTGCGGAGGGTGACCGTCACGGGAACTGTGGCAAGCTGGACCTGCTGGATATCAATAACAGGTCCAACTCCATGGAAGAGTTCTATGCCCAGGGCAACCGGTCCCACACACTCCTTCAGTACTTCGTCAAGCACTGGCCAAGGTCCGAAAAAACCACCCTAGATGGTGGAAGCAGTGAGGCCTCATCACCGTTTGAGGAAGACAGGAGTGCTTTTGGCGCCAATACCTTGCCCTGCCGCCATTCCCACTGCCTGTCGGAGGGACTACCAAGCCACCAGGGGGCACTATGTGAGAGGTTGCAGGGCCGGAGGGTGCTGACCACTGAGGTAAGCCACCTGTACCTATTCAGCACAGCTCAGTGCACAAAACCTGCTAAATGTTTTTCAAATATTTGCACTAGGGTGGGATGGTGGCTAAGTGGAGGGAGGGAGAGCGTCCCACCTACAGCATTGGGGCTTCAGATCCTGCCCTTGGCTACTTGTGGCTATGTGTGTGTGGGATTTGCATGTTCTCTCCACATTTTGCACGAGTTACTCATACAATCAAAATTGCCCATTGTGAGCTTGCACCCTGTGATTTGTTGGTGTCCACTGCCATGTAGCCTCACTAACTCCTCCCCCACCCCAACTGCTTAACGGCAGAGTAGCAAAGGGAGTTAAACCAGCCTTTCTGAGATAGCTGTTGGCTTCTTATAATGCTATTGTGGTTCACGTGTCTTCAAAATTAGAACTTCAAACATATTTCATACAATTACTAATTTTGAATGTCTTCAAAATAGCTAGTATCTGAATTAATACTCGGCTAAATGACTTGGGTGTGAAAACTGTGGAAGGCTGTACGAGTTATAGAGCCAAGCAGGGCTGAAGTTAAGCGGGTAGTACCTGGGCCTCCTTATCACCCGCGCCTTTACGTTCACATGCAGGATGTGACAGCGGGGGACAGTAGTGAGTACGGCGACAGCGGCATCGACGGGGTCCTGGCCGACACGGAGCGGCGGTCGCGCCGCTACAAAACCATGTCAGCTTCTTTATCCGTGTGCTCAGCTGCGGCACGCAGCCTGTTCACCAGGGGAGACAAGGCGGCCCCTCAGGGAGTGTATGAGAATCTCCAGCTGGAGCTGGAGAGGAGCACCTTCCATGCAGTGGAGTGCCCAGTGGAGGTGGGATCGAGTCCCAGCGAGGAGAGGAGCGATGACGTCGGGGGCTGCTGTGCCTCCCCGTCAGACCCGACGCTCGGCTCCGCCCACAGCATGGTGCGCAAGGCTGGAGCCCTCGCTGTTAAGAACTTCTTGGTGCACAAAAAGAACAAGAAAGTGGAACCAGCCGGACGACGCAGGTGGAGGCGCTATTGGGTGTCCCTGAAAGGTTAGCGTAGCTGAATATTTTTAACAATGATGGAAAAATCTGAAGGCAATCCCTCATTTTGACAGATTAGAACACTGTGCACAATTTACCTTAGCTTTAAGTAATTCACAGCCCTGTGCAGTAGGTGGCGATTGAGCATGTTAATAAGCTACTGTCTAGTCTTGTCTTTGATCTCACATGCATGACCTCGTGGTTTAGCCATGGCCATGTAGCAAAATGCAGCTAAATGTCTGATGTCTAAATGTCTAATGTCCGAGGCAGCTAAATGTCTGAAGTTTATCCTAAGAAGTTTTTAGTGGCCTCTGCTGAAAAATGACCCCGTCTGTGTAAATGCATAATCTATAAACTTGTTCTGTATATTAACTACTGAAAAAATGAAAATGAATGAATGAAAATTAAATGGCATTAGATATTAACATTAAGAATGAAAATGATAGATTATGACAGGATTTTGACGATTCTGTCCATCAAAATGACAGGCAGCCAAGGGCGTAACTTTGGTTTGAACAGTAAGTATTCAACATGACCACATTTTTTTTCATTAAACATATTTCCAGTTTAGGTATTCATACGAAACCAGATATTGGTATTAACCCAGTAAAATGACACAGCTAAAGAAATCATTACATTCTACTACATAAAAAGTTATTTGCGATAAAATGGAATGATACAGGAAAAATTCATTGAACTGTTAAATAACAGAAAGTTATTTAATAGTTAGTGGAGAAGCCTTTGTTTGCAATGACAGCTTCAAGACGCTTCCTTTAAGAAGACACTAATCTCTAACACTGACCAGATGGGATTTTGGCCCATTCTTCTACATAGACAATCTTTAGATCTTAATGATTCCTGAGGGCCTGCAGGTGAATCTTGATCTTCAGTTCCTTCTTCAGATGTTCCCATTGGTTTTAGTGTGGTAATCACATTTAGTTTCTTCCTCTGGAATCATTTAAGAGTCTCCTTTGCAGAGTCTCCTTTGCAGAGTCTCCTTTGCAGAGTTTCTGTTGCATGTTCTGTCCTGCTGGAAGGTCCTCCTGCATCTCATCCTCATCATCCTGGTGGATGGGAACAGATTCTTTTTAAGAATTTCCCTGCTCCATTTATCTTCCCTTTGATAATTTACCAAGGGAAACATCCCCATGCCATGATGCCTTCACCTGTGAACTTCATTGCCATATGTCATATGTAGTTCTTTTACTATGCTGAATACTTTTTTCCTGTGTCATTCCCCTTTATTGCGGTGTCTGGCCTAAATTTCATGTTGATATCTGCATTGGAAATATTGTTAATGAAAAAAATACCCCCTCCATGAATCATCACCTTATCATGGTAGAGGGGTTTGTGTGCCTCCATGATCCTAGGAGCTATGTTGTTGGCTATGTCGTCGGGGGTTACTGCACCTGGTAGGGTCTCCTAAGGCAAACTGGTCTTAGGTGAGCGGCCAGACTAAATGCAGTTCAAACAGACTTCCATGATGATGGACTGGGGGACTTCAATGTTCATGTGGGTAATGACAACGAAACCTGGAAGGTGTGATTGGATGGAATGGCCTGCCTGATCGTAGTCCGAGCGGTGATCTGTTATTGGATTTCTGTTCTAATCACAGTTTGTCCATAGCGACCACTAATGTGTATGGTGGAGGCCTCTGTCCAGGAGGTCTTCAACTCGTACCTCTGGCAGAACTTCCCTTCTCTCCTTATGGAGTCAGGAGACATGGAGCCTGAATGGGCCGGCTATGGGACTCCACTGTGGAGGCAGTGGCACGGAGCTGTGGCCATAAGGTTGTTGGTGCCAGTCACGGCAGCAATTCTCGAACCCGGCCTATTTTACAGGGGTAAAGAGAGCTGTCAGGCCTTCAGGGCTTGGTTAGCTTGTGAGACTCCAGAAGCAGTGGACAGGTACTGGCAGGCCAAGCGGGAAGCGGCTGAGCCAGTTTTTATGAGGCAAAAACTCGGGTATGGGAGGAGTTTGGTGAGGCCATGGAGCAGGACTTTCAGTCGGCCTCAAAAAGGTTTTGCAAAACCGTCAGGTGACTCAGTAGGGGGAAGTAGGGCTTCACCAATGCAACAGGGATGGAGAACTGTTGACTTCAACTGGGGATATAGTTGAGCAGTGGAAGGAATATTTCAAGAATCTCTTAAATCCCACTGATGTGCCATCCATGGAGCAAGTAGAGCTGGAAGTCTGAGAAATTGACTTGCTCAGCGGTAGGGCTCTGGGGATGGATGAGATTCTTGAAAACTCTTGATATTGTTGGACTGTCTTGGCTGACATGCTTCTTCAACATTGCGTGGACATTGGGGACAGTGCCTTTGGATTGGCAGACTGGGACGGTGGTCTCAATCTTTAAGAAAGGGGACCGCAGGATGTTTTCCAACTTTAGGGGGATCACACCCCTCCGCTTTCCTGGGAAGGTCTATGCAGGGTTAGAGAGGAGGGTCCAGGAAGAACAATGCGGTTTCCGTCCTGGTCGCGGAACACTGGACCATTTCTTGGGGGGTCCTGTGGAGGGTGATCCAGAAGTATGGGGTATGCGGTCCATTGTTGCGGGCCATCAGGTCCCTTTACAAAAATGGAGAAAGAGTTTGGTTTGCATTGCCAGCAGTAAGTCAGACTCGTTCCCGGTGGGTGTTGGACTCTGCCAGGGCTACCCACTGACACCGATTCTGTTCACAATTTTTATGGACAGAATTTCTAGACGTAGCCAGGAGGCGGAGGGGGTCCGGTTCAGGGGCCTCAGGATTGCATCTTTGCTTTTTGCAGAAGATGTAGTGTTGTTGCTGTCATCGGGTTGTGACCTGCAGCAGGCACTAGGGTGGTTTGTAGCTGTGTGTGAGGCAGCCAGGACGAGGATCAGCATCTCCAAGTCTGAGGCCATGGTTCTCGACCAGAAAAGGGTGGATTGCCATTTCCTGGTGGGGGATGAGTTGCTGCCTCAAGCGGAGGAGTTTAAATATCTTTTTAAATGTCTTGTTCACGGGGGAGGGAAAAAGGGAGCGGGAGATCGGCAAACGAATCAGCCCAGTTTTGGCAATAATGTAGGCACTGTACCATTCTGTTTTGGTGAAGAGGGAGCCTAGACAAAATGCAAAGCTCTCAATTTACTGGTCGATCTACATTCCTATCCTCACCTCTGGCCATGAGCTCTCGGTAGTGACTGAAAGAATGAGATTGCAGATACAAGCAGCCAAAATGAGCTTCCTCAGCAGGGTGGCTGGGCTCAGCCTTAGAGATAGGGTGAGGAGCTCAGACATCCGGGAGGAGCTCAAAGTAGAGCCGCTGCCCCTCCGCCTCGAAAGGAGCCAGCTGAGGTTGGTTGGGCAACTGTCTAGGATGCCTCCTAGACGGCTCCCAAGGGAGGTGTTTTGGGCATGTCCAACTGGGAGGAGACCCCAGGACAGACTCAGGACACATGGGAGAGATTATTTCTTCAACTGTATGTTGTTTTCAAACACTGTCCAAGGGAATTAGGTTAAAGTGGATTGGTTTCTCTAAATTGTAGGGGTATGTGTGTGAGGCTGTGCCCTATGCTTCCTTTGATCGGTTACAGGGTCACCCTGTACTGAGTAAGTGTTACGAGTAAGTGAAAATCTGCTTGCTCCTCTTTAATCGAGACCTGCACTTCTTGGAGCTGACCACTGGAGTGCAGAGTTAAATTAGTGAATTCAGAACATGCAGGCAAACTGTCACATGACAGCATGAGATTCTCTGTGGGTTCGTCAAAGCAGATTAGCTGCTCTTTGAGAAGGTGCTGATTTTATGTGATTTAAACAGGTTCCACATGTGAGTTCTCCCCTCCCTTTATAAATTCCCTTAGGGTGCACCCTGTTCTTCTATGAAACGGATGGACGCTCAGGGATCGACCACAACAGCATCCCGAAGCATGCAGCATTTGTGGAAAACAGCATTGTTCAGGCCGTCCCGGAGCATCCCAAAAAGGACTTTGTGTTTTGCCTGAGCAACTCCCAGGGGGATGCTTTCCTTTTCCAGGTGAGGTTGCATTCACAGTATCACCAGTCAGTTCACTGCCCTGGTGTGGGAGCACCTCCTTGTGGCAGGGGTGCAGCATTACATTGCATTTAACAGATGTATGTTTTTGCAAAAGTTGGGTCAGACAGGCCTTGATTCAATTGGCAGTTAGAGACCTTACTAATGAAATAACTCTACAAACACTGGGACTTGAACCAGCAACCTTCCACTCATAAGCATAGGGTCCTAACCCACTGAGCCATACAATGGAGCAGTGATTGGGAATGTTGACTTCCCAATGACTGGGGCCTGTATCATGAAGCAGGCTTTTTTGCTTAGCCTGATAAAAAGCCTATTTGAACTGGAGTACCTTACATCCAACAAATTATCCAGCTAAGCAAGAAATCCTGCTTTGTCATTGCTGCTGTGCATTGCGGGGCGCAGTGGGCTAATAGGAAGGCTGCGGGTTCCAAACCTGCTTTGTCATGCCTATGGGTTCTTGAGCAAAGCCGTTACCCCCACAACAGGTGGCTGCCTTTCACCGACAGAGAGTAAGCTGGGGGAGGAATAAAGAGAATTTCCACACAGGGATCGATAAAGTATCAATTATTATCATTATTATGCTTAAATTAATGGTTCTGACTTCAACAGCCCTCTTTCTGCTAAACCAGCAATTTCAATCACAGCTTGATGCTTGCGGTTCATTTTATGTACTGTGTCAAGGGTAAAATAGCAGGGTCTTTCCTCAAGCAGTTACAGTACATGTCTGCATTTATAGTCAACATTGTTACTTGATGGCAGCCACTGGCCAGTACCGGTGAAGCTTGACAGACTTTTCCGTCCCTCACAGACGTCGAGCCAGACAGAGCTGGAGAACTGGATGACGGCCATCCACTCTTCCTGTGCGGCGGCGCTGGGCAGACAGCAGCGCTGGGCCGACACCGTGCGCCTGCTCCGCTTCGAGATCCGCAAGCTGGAGCAGAAGATCGACATGGACGAGAAGATGAAGAAGATGGCAGACATGCAGCTCTCCACCGTCCCTGACAACAAGAAGAGGAAGACCATCCTGGAGCAGGTAAAGTCGCCCTCCTTAACACAGATCAAAAGGGGCGCGATTGTTTGGTAAAATCACCCATCACGACGAATGAATGGAGATCCTTTGACAGAAATGCAACAGCGTAGGAGGGGGTTTGAGACTGGGGGAGGGGGCACAACTTAATTTACATTCAAAAGTCAGATTATTGGGAGGATGAATAAATCTCAATTAAATACTGGGGGGTACACATCCCCCCCGGTTTCTACACCATGGTAATGAAGATTTGAGACATAAAACGCGTATGCTTGGTGGGGGGGCTGGGGATAAATATAATTGTGGGTTTGTAGGTTTGCTGCCTGCTAAAGCTGACTTTTAGGCAAGGAGTTGCGTAGTCTTTTTGTGGAACAGGTCCGAGCTGAAAAAGTCCCTACAGTAGATGCACGCTGAGGTCCTCATTTTGTTTTGTTGAATGGGAGGGATTGTTCCTCTCCACTCTAGATGTCCAGGAAGAGTGGGAGAGGCTATGAACCTGATGATGTGGTGGTGGGGGGGGGCAGATAAGCTCAATGCCTGGCAGTGCTGCTAATGTGGAGAAGGAGTCAAACTGAATGCCATGGGGGCCTAAAACCACAATAACAAAAACAGCATTTTTTTTCCTCACTAATGAGCCCCATGATATCCTATTCGGCCTCATCTCCCTCCAGCGTCTTCGATGTCCACTCAAAACAAAAAAAAATCTCTGCTAGCGAATAGCACCAGTGTTTCCCTCTGCATTGCCGCTCCTTTTTCATCTTTTTTTGGTATCTGGCCAGATATTTCTGTGGGAGCAGAATCTGGAGAAGTTTCACATGGACCTATTCAGGTTCCGCTGTTACCTGGCCAGCCTGCAGGGCGGCGAGCCGCCCAATCCGAAGCGGCTCCTGGCGGTGGCCTCCCGCTCCACTAAAATAGCCATGGGACGCCTGGGGATCTTTTCAGTCTCCTCCTTCCATGCACTGGTGAGTTTCTCTGTGAGAAATACATCCTCTGCCATGATCTCCCTGGGTCACATGACTCACCTACTGTATGGACACTTACCCTGTAAAGGGTTGCAGGGAGCCTATTCCTGGGAGCGCTGGGCACAAGACACCCTAGATCGGATGCCTGAATGGAACACATTCACACTCACACACACACACACACACACACACACACATACCCATGTACCTATCTAAATGGGGACCGTCCATTCATTTCTAGGGAAAAAACCCTAATCCAATCACAACACCCTTAACCCCTACTAACCTTAACCATAACTATCCAAACAAAATACGAGACTTTTGGCATTTTTTACTTTTTTGATTGCATTCGCAGATCTTTGCAGGGACCTGAAAAGTAATAAAACAGGTTTTATTACATTATGGGAGGCATTTGGTCCCCACAATGTTATATAAACTTAATCCACACACACACACAACAGGTGATCAAAAGATGCCAGGTACCTTGTGAGAGGAAACAGGAGTTACCCAGAAGAAAACCACAGGAACACAGGGAGAACTGGCAAATTCCACACAAGCATCACCAGCGGCAGGATCACAGAGACCCTGTTCTTCAGCAATAGCAGCAAGCTAATTTTATCCTGTGGACTTTGTTAATTTGGCATGCCGTTATTATGATATCAGGGTTTGTGCTAACACAGGTTTGGCGTGCGGTGGGAACTGTGAAGCTAGGAGTAATGCTTAAAACACTACTGGCTATAAATAGCCCTTAGCAACACACAGTCACACAACCAGCTCTTCATTTATAAAACTCAGAGTGATAATGCAATAGAAAGAAATACTAATAATAAAATTAGGTCCCAAAATGTTTTAACTTCAGAGAATCCATTTTTTTTTTCCTCACACGCATCTAGCTAAAAGCTGACATAATTTGTGAGGAACGGCACTTGAAAATAAAACAAAGGGCTTGTTGTTTTGTTGTCCATAGCACTGGGGGGGGGGGTCACTGAATTTGACATTGAACACAGAACCCTCGGGAAGCAGCTGATGCTGTTTTAACGCAGATTGCAGAACTGGCTAGCTGGTCCTGTTCTTGTTCCCGGCCTCCCACGTAATCCTTAGCACAGGTGGGCGTCAGAAAACGCCGCTATCAGAGATTCCAAGGCTTCAGAAGAAGCGCACTATAAAGGCAGCCCTTAAACTGGCTATTTATTCCTCTCCTGGCTCTGGTCTTTTAATACGATCTCAAATGTTAAGTGCATGTTTGTAAGAGTAACAACAGCAACATCTTTTAATTTCTTAGATGTCATTAAAACTAGTTAAACCCATAGATGTTCAAGGGTTGGATTTTTCTAATATCGACACACACCTCCTGTTCCGGAATGATGGATGTTATTTGTACATTAGTGACTTTTCCATTGAAAGCCTTATGTAAAAATATGAGAAGCGACAGTCAATGTCGAACATATTTGATAATTTAACCAATATACCCTGAGACTTGGTGGCTTAGAAGGTCACACTTATGCTTCACAGCTCAAGTGTGGGGGGGCTGAATTTTGCCCCTGTTCTTTGTGTTTGGAATGGATACATTCTTTCTGTGTTGTGTGGGTTTCCAGGCTATTTCAGTATCCACACTTTGAAAACATACTGTCTGGTGGACTGTTGTGTTTAAGTTGCCCGTGGTGATTGAATGTGTGTGCCCTGAAATGGACTGGCATGCAATCAAGGATGTTCCCTTGCCTGTGCCCTGTGCCTCTTGGGATCCCTGCAATCCCGTACTGGGTAAGTGGAAGATGGATGGATATAGTGAGGCTGGATGTTTTGTGGTCTAAACCAGGGTAGCCCATTCCTGCTCCTGGAGAATTCCCACCCTGCAGAGCTTAGGTGCAGCTCTAATTAACATAACTGGCTCTTATACTGAGATGCTACTGAAGGGCCTGATTATCTGTATCTGCTGTGTTAAATTAGAGTTGTACTTAAGCTCTGCAGGGTGATAGATCTCCAGGAGCAGAAACGAGCAGCCCTGGTTTAAACTATGACCCTGCATTTTAATAGGCTGCCTTCCTGCATCTGCATTCTGATCTTGTGACCCTGAACGCTTGAAAACTCACCCCAAGCTTTTGCATGCATAAGTAGATGATAAAGGCAAAGTGCCATGCACTTCCTGTCCCCTAGGTGGCAGCACGCACAGAGACTGGGGTGCGCCGACAGACAAAGGTCATGCCCCGGACTTCAAGCAAGCACAAGAGCAGGTTCTCCTCGCTCTGGGGGCTGGACACGACGTCAAAAAAGAAGACAAAGGACCGGCCGAGTATCAGCCAGGTAGCCTACTTCATGTGGTTACACATGGAGAGGAATGGCAGTCCCACAGGCCATTATAGATATTCTGTTACCCTCATAACCTTTTTCACCTTAGTAACCTTGGTAACCAGAATGTCCCAGGTTCAAATGTCTGGAGGATCCCAGGTGTTGCAACCTTTATCCAGGCAGTCTACAATGACCCATAGCTGTCTAACTTATTTAAATGTTAAACTTTTGCTTGTGTAGACTACCATCCTTGTACCTTTTGCTTCCTCCATGGGATGCAGGATTCCCATCATGCTATACTGGATAATTGGTTGGGAGATGAATGGATGGATGAAAACCTAGACAGAACTGAGCTAAAGATTATATAATAAAGACTATTGTCTGATTTCTTTCCAGTTTGACTGACACACTGCAGCCTCTCACGTATGATCTTGCTGAATTGCAGGTGTTTGCTGATGGCAGGGAGCTGGCAAAGGAGCGCCCGGATGGCACGCTGGTACTCAGCGCCAAGGAACGCGCGGTACGTGGCTACCATCTAGGCGCCGCGTCTGGGAAGGCAAACTGTCGCGAAAGCTGCTACCTTGTGGAGTGTGACTGTTTAGCATTTTCTGAGTGGATGAGCACGTGTACTTAGGCAGGGATTTGATTTCGCCACCCTGTCCACCACTTAT
>JAODJU010000036.1:13442545-13453817 GCA_026776725.1 Gnathonemus echidnorhynchus
CTGGGGGAGGGAGGGGGTGGTGGAGGTGTGAGCAGCATGCTGATCCTATTGTCTGCTGCGGCGATGTGTGAGGAACGCACGGACAGGTGCTGCAGGCTGAGTGAGGTTTCTTACGCCGCAATTATCTTCAGCAGAAGGATGTGGCTCTTTTGTTTCTGGTGGAGAAGAGGTTTGAGTGCGTGTGTACGTGCTGGCATGTGTGTGAGAGGGAGGATGGATGTCGGAGGCAGTAGGAGACAGCATGTGCCACCGAAGCTTGATGGACAGCAGATTACTAATCAGTAGGGAGGGTTAGGTGACATTGCTGCACTTGCACAGAGGAATGAGAGGTTCTCCCATGTGGCGACTGAAGTTTGGTCAGAGTGCATTGTGCTAATGAACACATGGCCCAGCAGGGAAAGCTCACACACCTCCGTGGGTTAGTGGAGTGGGATGTGTCAGCATCATCTTGTACTGTTGCTCCATCAATTAGTGAGCCGAAGATCCAGAATTGCAGTGCTCTGAAGCACCAGCTTCCCAGTGCAAGGTTTTTGGGTTGATGTTTGATGCCGCTGTTCTGAAGCTCATTTGTCATTCATCAAACCTTCCAAAGCTGCACTTCCAACTGTGGTAACAAATCGGCATATAAGAAAACCATAATATGTAGTGATCTGTGGCTTAAAACCTTCCTTACTGGCAGTGGCCAATTCAAGTCCTGTGATCACTGGAATTACAGGAGACCCAGACGATAACGGAGTGTGACGCCAGACGTGGCCTGAACATTTCCTCACATCATTCTGTGCTTTCTGTTCCCTGTTGTGAAGTGTTTGAAGTCTGTGGGTGAAAGACTTTCACAGAGTTATTTTTTTAAAGAAGATGGAGAGCGAAGGACCACCTAAGGACATTCCCAAACATCTCACAGATGGAGATGTTTGGGTCTCCAGCAGCCTCATACCTTCGTGGGTGTGTCTGCCCAGCGATCGGCCAGTGCTCGCCGTCATCCGGCCTGGGGAGTCCACGCTCCACGTCCTAGAGATCATCTGCAAGGTAAAACGTACCTTTTTTATCACATTGTGGGGACATGCACACACACACACACACACCGATGAGCTAAAAAATTATGGCCACCCTCACGTTTAGTGTGTAATGTTGACTATATCATAAAATTGGTGTGTCAAGGTCTGGGATGTATTAGAGAGTAAGCTGACATTTAGTACTTGTAGTTGACATGTTGAATGCAGAAGAAACAGACAGGGCTAAAGATCTGAATAACTTTGGTAAGGGCCTCATCATTATGGTTAGACGGCTGGGACAGAGGATCTCCAAAACGGCAGGACTTGTGGGTGCTCAAGGTCCACCGTGGTGAGTACCGACTGAGAGAGGACTGAGGATGGGAAAAGCAGGACAGGGTGCAGGGTGTGAGATGTGAATGAAGGCTGTCCCATGTGATACCAATCAACAGAGGGGCTACTGCAGCACCAATGGCAGAAAATTCGGCCGATCTGTGAGTGGTTTAAAGTAATGAACATCGATGTCATTGGCCTATTCAATGATCGGGGACGTGGTGGGAAAATAAAGGAAAACAATCATTTAAAACACTGAACGCTTCACCTTAACAAGCTAAAGGGTAAAATAAGCAATAAGTGTGTTGTACCTTTGGTCCAGGTGCAAATATTCACCCCCCTGCATCTCTCGCTCCCTGGCTGACGTTTCCATGATACAGCAGCTCATCTCTCGGTTCATGCTGCCATCGACTACAAGCATAAATAGGCTAATTTCCCATAACTAGCAGTGAAATCACTTACTCTCTATAGCCTAATGCCTGTAACTTCACAAATTGAACTTATCCTGCATCTTCGTTACTTCCTCCTACGTGTAACATTCTGATTACACTCAGCTCATACGTAGTGAGCTTGACGCTGTCAGTGACACTGGGCTGTCCTCCTCCTTCCTCCTAGCCCAGCCTCCTACTCAGTTCTTCATTTTTTCTTCATACATGACCTAACTCATCCAGATTGGTGGCTATATTCAATACGTTCACATATAGCTATAAAAGAAATGCAAACAATATTATTAGTAGCATTTTAAAAAATCAGTAACGTGACTGTACACTATATTAAGCTGCACAAAAACAACACTGAAGCCCCCATAAGGTTACGTACATCTACCTGTGTATCGAGTGTTTTGTTTGAAAGGCGTTGTATAGCTGCAGTACTGCTTACAAGGTGAACATTGATTGGAAGTTCAACCTAGTTGCACTTATGCCTAATTGACTCGTGACAGCCTTATGTCTATAATGTGTTATTTGACTACTTCAGACAAAGACATTTGCTAAATAAAGTAAATTTAAACCACTAAGCATTTATTTGACCATATGGTTGGCTAATCTCTGTATTCTAGTCAGTACTAGACAATGGTCTACTTTAAAATAAATAAAATTGTCATCAAATGACATTTTCAAGAACCCTCCGCTTACCCCATAAGGCTTCAAGAGAATGAAAAGGGGTTGTGAATGTGATGAAGGGCGTGCTCTCTGGTTTCATATCAAAATGCTCTATTCCCCGCTATTCTGAATGTCTGACTATAGAAGGGGATCATGGGGATTTGTTAAAGACCTTGTTTTAGAGCTGCGGTGTCTCGCTGAGCAGAGGCTGTGTCCTGCTGGGCCTGAATGAATGACAGCGACACCCAATCACGCGGCGATTGTCGCAGGCTTCAGATAAGGGCCACAGGTAATGGATTTCACAGCCAGAGTGTTCCCGGAGATTGCCCGGGCAGGGTTCGAATCAGTGGCGCTTCTGTCATCATGCTCAAGTGTCATTGATTGCTGTGGCATGAATTACTTTAACTTTTAAAATCATAAGATAGAGTTAGAAACTTGCTGTAATGGCTATCGAATGTCGGATCAATTTTCTTCTTTTTTTTCATGGTGTCATGGTGACATTTGTTTCATGGTGATTTGTCGTGAATCTGTGGGTCGTTATCAGCATTAGGTAGCTGAAACTTTAGCTACTTAATTGTCTCTGATACAGCAGGTCAGTCGGAGCTGGTGCCGCCATTTGATTGGCATGATCCAGAAAGCCTTAATTGTAGATGAGGCATTTATCTGGAGAAAGTGACACATTAGCACAGATGTGTAATTGCCGCCCCATATCTGCCTCTGGGATCTGTGTCTCTCTCCTTCAGCTTGACTCATTGTGCTTTTTTCCTGCACCCTTCGTCATTACTGTCATCACAGCACATCATTAGAAAGCAAAATTGAGGCGCGTCATTGCAAAGTGAAACTGAGGCACATGATTGCAAAGCAAAATCGTGGCACGGCATTGCTGAGCGAAATCGAGGCACATCGTTACGAAGCAAAATCGATGCACGGCATTGCAGAGCAAAATCCAGGCACATCATTACGAAGCAAGATCGAGGCACATCGTTACGAAGCAAAATCGAGGCACATCATTACGAAGCAAGATCGAGGCACATCATTACGAAGCAAGATCGAGGCACATCATTACGAAGCAAAATCGAGGCACGGCATTGCAGAGCAAAATCCAGGCACATCATTACGAAGCAAAATCGAGGCACATCATTACGAAGCAAAATCGATGCACGGCATTGCAGAGCAAAATCAAGGCGTGTTCTTACAAAGCAAAATCGAGGCGTGTCTTTACTAAGCAAGATTTCCTTTACTTCTGTTCTTAACTACTCACCACATTTTATCCCTACAGTATATCTCTAATTTTTATTGCGCATTTAAATTTGAATAGTGATATTCTAAAATATTTTACTTTATTGATTGCTAATGTGGTGTCTTGCATAAATTTACATTAGTCACATAGTGAACAAGGCACAACATAGATTAATTTTCACCTGGTTATAAATATGGACTTTCTGTAATCAGAGGCACATTAGCACAGCTTGCGGCCCCAGGGGCTATTTGAGTTGCCAGAACCTCCCTGCTATTTTCTACGGTGGTGTAGCGAATGGCGCAGAAGCAAATGCAGGGCAACTGCTGTTCTTTAATTACTTTTTGCTCCTATGTTTTTCTTTTGGCAGTTCCACTTTCAAACCTTCTTGAACTAGACATACTTATGCTTTCGTAAAATAAAAGAGACACTCTGATTGACACATTTAGGCGGGTGTAGTCAATTAATTGACATTCGGAACCCATTGCATAAATCTGATCATTCAACCAATCCACAGCCAAAAGCATTACAATTGACTGAATCAGTGGCAAATACCAACACTTATGACGTCATTAAACAAAGTCCGTTCAGGCCCCTTATTAACGGAGGCCCCTGTGCATCAGGGTAAACCTGTGTATTACAGCACAGCTGTCTGTAATGTAGCCTTCAATTCAGTAATATTTTGATTATGGCAAAGAAGATTGATTCAAAACAGGAATAAACTGGGAAGTAATTGTAGGTAGCATTTATGGACTAGGGGATTTCAGAATCCTTTGTGTTACCTGGACACCATTTCATTCCCTGCCTGTATACTATACTGCGTCAAATGGTCGTTGATCTTGTTAGATCAAACTGTTTTTCAATAGTGTTTGGCATGAAAAATGGTAAATTCTCAAAAGCCTTTATTTTCCACAGGCTCACCATCTGGACCCTAGCAAGCACTACCTGAGACTGAAGTTTCTAATTAATGAGCAGGTGCAATTCTACGTCCCCGAACCTGAAGAGGAACTGAAAGACCTAGTGAGTGAGAATCCCCATCCATTCTTAGCTCTTCTGAGTCTCTGTACTTTGCAAAGAATTAAGTTGAAGAACATCTTCTAGAGGTAGTCAGAGATATATGGTGTTTGGATTCAGCCACATTCATGGGAAAAAAAAGTTTCTTCTTCATGTAGGGTGAAATATTCCTGTCATAAAATGCAGTCTTAATTTGCACTTAATTGTATTGTACATGACTTGCATGCCTGAAAAACATTCAGCCCCCAGTAATCCATACCCACTTGTACTAGCTAATGAGATTCAACAATATCATTTTTTGTAGCAATACAAGGAGGTTCAGATCTGCTTGAGGATCACAAAAGTGATATCATTTTCTCACCGCAACTCATACATGATTGGTTACGGTAAGATTTATGTGTATCCATTTTGTATTTTTGATTGCACAAAAAGTTTTCAATTTTAGGAGGAATTTTTGCATCTACTAGCTGAAATTCTACACAATCAAAATTTCACGACAGTGTACTTATATCATAATATTAATATTAATGTTAATATTATTGTCCTGCATTTGCCGGCTTCTTCAGTTAAAAGGTGACGGGAAAATGAGTTTGTCCGAGTTTATTCTTTTGCATTCTCGCTAACAGACACCTGACTGTTAATGCACGCCACGGTTCTCCTGTTCCAACAGGATTCTCCGTCTCCATGGTAGACGAGAAGGACATGCAGAAGCTCTACGTCACCAGTGTAAAGGCAGGAAGCTCAGCCTTTGCCAAAGGTTTTTGCTGTTTTAACTGACCAGTCATGTTGTTTCCAGGATTAAAATCATCTGGATTTTAGCAAAGCCAGGGTTGGTGAGATGGGCTCTTTGAGATTAAGTTATGTAGGATTGTTGAATCTCCTGTTAACACTGTAACTGTAAATTTCTGTGGCAACCCGAAAGACTTTCTTTTTTTAGAATAAAGGTGGAAAAGGCCTTAAGGCAAGCTATACGTTTGTTTTATTTTGTGTTTTTTAGAACCTTCAGAATAGAAGCGTATAGCTCAATTTGGCATATGGAGTGATACTAGCACAAGAAGTGTGAAAGTACTTTTCTCATAATAAATGTGTGCAAATCTACAGCTCTGGTCACCTATAACACTCCATGTGGAAGCAGCCAAAAAACGTCCCAGAATAGAATCTCACATGTTTTCGACCTCACACCTCAATTCCATTGTCTGCTTCAGGACTGAGAGTTGGTGATGAGGTGCTGCAGATTAACGGCAGGGACCCAAACTCTATGACCTTCTCAGAAATGAAGACGGTATTCTCCCAGACCTCCCTGAGTCTGACCGTCAGCACGCTGCCCACGGTGCATCGAAACCAGCTCTGCTACCTTCCGCCTCGGCATTCCGATGGAGTGAAAGACCTCCACACAGACATCTTCTCCCAGAATCAAGGTGACTTTTCAGTGGTGGGTGGAATCTGAGAACCTCAGTATAGACTTTGGTTGGAACCATTTTGGGAACTCTCTGGTAGTATGATTTAGAATCTTTGTCTCGGGGGGGGGGGGGAGGGGCACTGTGGTTAGCATGGTTGCCGCACCCCGGAGACCAGGGTTTGAGTCTCCTCCCCAGCTCTGTGGGTGTGGGATTTGCATGTCCTCCCCATGTTGTTGCGGGATTTTCTCTGGGTACTCGTGGTTTCCCCCTGCACTCTAAAAAAACGCTGAAGTTAATTGCCGTCACCAAAATGCAGATGTGTGGGACTGGGGTGTGAGTGTCCCTGCGATGGGTTGCTGCCCCACCCTGAGTTGTTCCCTGACTTGCTCCCGTAGCTTCTGGACAGACTCCTGACCCCCTGTGACTCTGAATAGAACAAGCAGCTACAGAAGATGGATGGATAGTTTTTCACATAAATGGCTGAAGCTAAACTACAAGGCGGACTTGATGAGAAATAGGAAATAGTTTGGAAGGTTTTACGAAGCTTGCTTTATTATTTTATTTTTGTTTTTTTCATCCCATCCATTTTCCAAGCTGCTTATCCTACTGGGTCGCGGGGGGTCCGGAGCCTATCCCAGAAGCAACGGGCACGAGGCAGGGAACAACCCTGGACAGGGGGCCAGCCCATCGCAGAGCACACTCACACACCATTCACTCACACATGCACACCTATGGGCAATTTAGGAACTCCAATCAGCCTCCGCATGTTTTTGGACTGTGGGGGGAAACCGGAGTACCCGGAGGAAACCCCACGGGGAGAACATGCAAACTCCACACCCATGTGACCCAGGCGGAGACTCGAACCCGGGTCCCAGAGGTGTGAGGCAACAGTGTTAACCACTGCACCACCGTGCCGCCCCTTTTGTTTATTTATTTTGTTTATTTAATACAGCTCGGGATACAATAAACTTACAAACGATTTTGAATGAGGACGTATAGTAATGTATTATGTTGGAAGTGTTGTAATGAACGAATATTTTGTAGCTGGTCTATATTAACTATTTAAAATTGTGTTGCCACAAAAACTGGTTGTTGGAAAAATTTGTCAAGCAGCATAGCTTCATGTTCAGCATTCCTGCGTGTATCATTTTTTCTAAAAGTCACTGTCTGTTATACTTCATGAAAGAAATATTTAGGTATTGGTGAGTCATGGGCACCGTCTGTCTCCCTACCTCCTTTTGCAGAGGACATCCTGGACAATGGGGTATCCTTCGATCTGGAGAGCCCTTGTGATTGTATCCATGGCGATACTGAGAGCTGCAGTGATCTGGTGGAAGGTCTGCAGGTAAATGTTAATGATCACTTTGTGGTTCGCTATGTCTCCGTGGCTAAGGAGTTGAAGTCAAGAGAAGAACACAGAGCCGGTCAAACCTGCACCTCTCAATTATTCTGCAAATAGCAAAATGGAAGTACTTAAAAGATATCAGTAGCTTTTGGGCAGCAGTGTTTCTTGAACAAAATAATTGAACCAACCATTAATAAGACCAATAATAATAAAATGACATTAATCTCAGCATTTTATTTATTGTTATTTTATTCATTGTTAAGCTAAATATGTTTGCTATGGTTCGACATATGTTGACATTCCTGATGTCCGTTCCCTGGACCTTACAGAGGGGTGTTCCTATAGATGAATCCTCATTAGAATTACCCTCACTGCCTTTGTCTGACTCAATAATTATTTCCATCCTTTAGAAAGGCTTTCATTCTAAGCTTCATTATGTTCAACATATTAATTATATAAATTATAGCTTTATAGTTCCCAGAACCATAGCAGTGAGTTCAATACTTGATTTATCTTAATTAAATTTTGAACTAATTTGCACTAATTTGTTTCGCTTGAGGGACACATATGAACTCATAACATTTTTTAAGTGACATTTGCTTATAACTATCACATACACAGCAGTGCAATCTAACAGCTAAATTAAAAGTGATTAATTAGGACCGGAGGCTGGGAAAAAAACACAGATTGGACTGTTTAAAACTCAGCCAGTTTTCAGCCAGTTCATAGCAAAAAAAGACAGTTATTAATCCAAGGTTTCCATCCATCCATCCATCCATCCATCCATCCATCCATCCAAAAGCTTATCCAGTTCAGGCTCCTGGTGACCCTGGAGCCTGTGAGCCTGGGGACACCCTGGATGGGATGAGATGCTCAATCACAAACAGCACGTCGCGTGTCTCCATGGATCAGACACTCACGTTGCGAAACCCATCTCTTAGCTCTGCCTCTTTAAACTCGACAAACATCCTCCTTGTGGAAAGGAGGTGTCACTCTGGTGGACGTTTCCCGTGGGACAGCACTGACCTTTGTTTGATGAGCTTATTGTGAGGATCTGCTCTGGGTGGTGAACGTGGACTCATGGAAGCTAACCTCAGGCTAACCAGGAGCCAAAGAGACCAGGGAGCTTGACTTGTGAGCATCTTCCTGGTTAAGATGCTTCGGCATAGACCAGCTCCATTAAGGAGCTCTGTGTTGTCTCCTTGTTCCCTGTGCTTTCAGTTTTTTTTTTATTCTTTAAAGGACCAATAATCTTCCATCCACTCTGCCTCTGGGTCATTCTTCCAGCTCACCAACATGGATCCTTGTGTATGCATCATTTATCCCACTGTTCTGTTTATGCTTGTAGGAGTCTGCAGCCACCCCAGTTTGACCGTGACCTATTTCTCAATGACCGTCAGGGGGGAAAGCGTCACAGTTCCAGGCACTCGGAAATGGGCTTATTTTTTTGGAGGAATGGATAGTAGTTTTATTTTTCGTATGTTCTGGGATGTCCTGGCTGCAGGAATCCAGTGGACAGACAGCTGTGAACGCCAGTTTGGCACGCATTTGATGTTAATGGAAGTGATGGCTTTGGAAGGATGTTTGTTTAGATGCTCGTGAGTCTGCTGAAGATAAATGGACTGGAGATGGACGGATGACAGACGGCTCATTTAAATATTCTCGCTTTTAAATTGCAGGGTTGCTTGAGATGATTAGAAACGTTCGAAGGGCCTGTTCTATTATTAGCGTGAAGCATGTTAACTGTGCTCCGACCGAAGAAGTTTCCAGTCTGAAACGCCGGCTTGGCCAGTATGTGGCACCTTGGTTCTTTTTCTTAAAGTTTGAAGTGATAAATAATGCAGGAACACTTTGCACTACAGCAAATGTCAGCAGAAGCGGGGCCGATGACAGATTCCTCAGTATTTGGGACTGAAGTGGTGAGAGAGACAGAGGGAGGGACCCCCGCGGTGGCCTGAGTGTTGTCAGGCTTCCTGGGGTCGTGTCGTCCCCAGCAGGGACAGGGCTGCCATGACCCCCTCGATCACGACCCTGGGTCCAGTCCCTCTAACTCGAGTCGCGCCGCCGGGAGGCTCGGCACGGCTGACACTGAGCCAGAGCCTTCTGCGAAACGTTTGATCAGCCTGAGAGCCGGAAGAGTCTGAGAGATTTCCACAGGAAAAAAAAAAAAACCTGCTGTGAAAATGCTCACAGCTCCTCTTTTGATAATGAATTTCCATCCCTGGTGGCCAAACTCAGGAACCCGAAGGAATAAACCAGCAGACTTCATGAACAGAGTGAGTTCAGTGTTTCACACACTCGGTAAGATAGGAGCCAGGCTGTGGCAGGTCGATACAGTCCCTGCCTATCTCAGTCACCGTTGGGGTGGTCTGCCGTGTTGGCAGCTAAAGCTGGTACGTGTGTGTGTTTGCGTGTGTGTGTGTGTATGGGTGCAGTGCAGTGAACGAATGACTATGCCTAAGCGGTTCTGGTCCACTCTGGTCCTGCCCCCCACCATAGGGTGTCTTTTTTGTTTCTCAAGCCGGCCCCCCTAGAGGGTCCATGTTTTTGCTTCCTCCCAGCTCCCTGTCAAATAGTCCATAGCTAAGCAAAAAACGTGGACAGTCTGAGGTCCCTCAGGACCGGGCAGAGAACCACTGCTGTAGAGTTATGGCAGAAGGTAGGAATGACCTTAAAGAGTTTATGGAGTGAACATGTGAGGTTTGTACATTCGGTTGACATGTAGAGGTTTTACGGGCTCGTGAAAATGACAGCATGACTCCAGGCACACATGCATATTCCCTTTTTCATTCCGGATACGATATAGATGCTGCGTTTAGCATTTTTTACTCTGTTATTAGTTCTTTCCCCTCTGTCTGCTCTCAATCAGCCTGTGTTCATGTGTTTTGTCCCGGTTTGTGATCCATTGATTGATTCTCAGGCTTATCTTGGCATTTTTGGCCGGTGATTCTCAGTAGCACCGATTTCTGTTTCCCTCGCTGTTACTGTATGTTTGTAGTACTTCTGTTTCTTTTCAGTGAGTCATTCTGTTTGTGCTATAAAGCCGGTCCAGCCAGACTTCTCCCGCCACCACATTCGCTTGACGTTTCGAGCCAGTTGCTATAATGTCGCGCTGTCATTTTTACAACCTTCCCCAAGTGTTTTATATGCTGGTAACTTCCTGGGTGTGCGGGACATCCTCAGTCTAGTGAATATACTTTACAGGTGCCCTCTAATCAGCCTGTCTTCTTTCATCTCTTTGTTTATAGTGTAGATAGAAAAAAATGCAAATTAAGCCTTTGATATTGAATCATTCTGATGAATAGGGACAAGATTTTAAGAGAATGAAGAGAGGACTAATTATCTGAAAATCATTCCTAATTATCTGTTGTGTAACGAAAACTAAATAATTATAACAAAGTAGCTATAATAACTGTCCCATTGTATCACACCTACATTTCATTTATTTGAGCAATTTGGTGCTTATAACCAGAGGGTGTTTTTCTGGTCTGGTAGAGCAGGGCACTGGGGGCCAGCAAATTGAATGTTTGTGGTGAGGCATGTCCTCCCCCCAGGCTCTATGGGGGCCTGCGGGTTATTCTTTATCTCTCAGCCATGGCTCGGGTGATTCTAATATCCTGACACAGCTTCTTCGTAATGACAAGGGCATTTTCAGTGGGGTAGCAGGGCATTTTTCTGAGGCCGTGCGGGGGGGCAGCAGTGTGTGTGTTGATGGACAGCCACCCGCTTAAATGTCACGGCTGCCCCCGTATGTAACATCCACTCTGCTCCTGTTTCTCCCTCTTTACCCTGATTTCCTCCTGCGCAAGAGCATCGATCCCATTCTCCTAATGTTCCTCTCTTCTGCAGCCCGC